>WAAF01008375.1:52441-133176 GCA_013400475.1 Tricholaema leucomelas
GACTCCACCACCTCCCTGGGCAGCCCATTCCAGTAGCCAATGACTCTCTCACTGAAGAACTTTCTCCTCACCTCGAGCCTAAACTTCCCCCGGTGCAGCCTGAGGCTGTGTCCTCTTGTTCTGGTGCTGGCTGCCTGAGAGAAGAGAGCAACCTCCTGGCTACAACCACCCCTCAGGTAGTTGTAGACAGCAATAAGGTCTGCCCTGAGCCTCCTCTTCTCCAGGCTAAACAATCCCAGCTCCCTCAGCCTCTCCTCGTAGGGCTGTGCTCGAGGCCTCTCACCAGCCTCGTTGCCCTTCTCTGGACACGTTCAAGCATCTCAATGTCCCTCTTAAACTGGGGGGCCAGAACTGAACACAGTACTCAAGGTGTGGTCTAACCAGTGCAGAGTACAGGGGCAGAATGACCTCCCTGCTCCTGCTGGCCACACCATTCCTGATGCAGGCCAGGATGCTTGGGTAAACAATAGTAGCATGATGCATGAACAGTTTTAAACAAACCAATAATCACAAATGATTATTTGATGAGCTTTGTTAAGAATTATATGATCTCTATTCAACTGAAGAACTTTGAGTTTTGGAGAGAGATGTGGAAAATCTCTAGTGATAAGTTCAGCCCTCACCTGAATGTTTTCCTTTCTCCAGCTGTTGTTGGAGAAACGCCAAACTTTCAGACATTTGTATTTGAATTTAGAGGTTACTCAATCCTTAAAAAAGTGACTTTAAATATTTACCTAGAGAAGAATCCTTTCATTTGGAATTCCCTTGCCTGAAGGAGCTGCTTTCTCAGAATATCTATTGGAGAAAAGTTTTGGCAGCCACTACTAAAATTGTTGCCCCTGCTTAAAAAAAACCCACAGGCAATGTGACAAGTCTGTTTAGCCATGGACAGAGGCCAAAATGCAGAGATGTGAGTCTCCATGGTATTCTGCATTTATTTGACTCTCTGTAGGCTTTGTGACCTGTGAGAGTGTCTATGTTAAGGATTACATGCAACTGAAACCCTAGAATTGCTCATGCTGGGACAGGGGTGGGTGGTATTTTGGAAATCAAGCTCACAAACAATTCCAAGTTTTACAGGTGGTCCCCATCCCAAAGCTGGTCTTTACTGGAACTGACAATGAAAGTGGGATCTGGATTTTGTATTTAAGTCCATCCATATTTTGAAAATGTATCCTTTGTGTGGCTTTTACTTATTACTTTTTTCCTCTTTTGTTCATATAGCCTTCAGAAATCCCCCTACAATTTGTCTAGCCCCAGTGAATGCACCAAAGCAGACTTCCTAGGGTTCTCATCTAGTATTAGGGGCTGTGCCTGAAGGTGTTCAAGAATCATAGAATTAGTCAGGGTTGGAAAGGACCACAAGGATCATCTAGTTCCAACCCCTGTGCCACAGACAGGACACCCTACCCTAGAGTAGGCTGCCCACAGCCTCATCCAGCCTGGCAGAATAGAATAGAAGAGAATCAAGCAGGTTGGAAGAGACCTCCAAGATCATCCAGTCCAACCTAGCACCCAGCCCGAGACAATCAACCAGACCATGGCACTAAGTGCCTCATCCAGGCTTTGCTTCAACACCTCCAGGCACAGAGACTCCACTACCTCCCTGGGCAGCCCATTCCAATGCCAATCACTCTCTCTGNTCACGTCCAGCCTGAACCTACCCATCTCCAGCTTTGATTCATTCCCCCTAGTCCTGTCACTCTCTGGTAGCCTAAAAAGTCCCTCCCCAGCTTTTTTACAGCCCCCCTTCAGATACTGAATGAGGCTCTTAGTGCCATGGTCTAGCTAATGGGACATGGCTGAGTGATAAGTTGGGCTGGATGAGCTTGGAGGTCTCTTCCAACCTGGTTGATTCTATTCTGTTCTGTTCTGTTCTATTCTATTCTATTCTATTCTATTCTATTCTATCTTGGAGGTCTCTTCCTAGCTGGTTGATTCTATGAAGAAACAAGAAACTCCTTTGCTTCATCCTAGTACATAAGTGGGAATAAAATTGTCAGTGAAGTTCTGTATTGTGCCAAGTGTTATAATGCCTACAAGAGCAATCAGTTCTCAGTGTAGTACAAAACAGCACTTGATTATTCTTTTTTTTTTTTAGCAGCCCTATTTTATTAAATGGTTGTGAATTTTGTGTCATCCTGGTTGGTTCTGTGGTTCTATGTTAGCTAAGCTTCTCAGAGTGGCCCTGTATCTCTACATTGATCAGAAGAGTTGTCACTGATTTATGTATCGCATTATGCTATTGTCTAATAAACACCAGTTGATAGAATCAGAGAATTAACAGGTCTGGAAGGGATCCCAAGGATCACCTAGCTCCAAATCCGCCTGCAATGGGCAGAGACATCTCACATTAGATCAGGTTGCTCAGAGTCCCGTCCAGCCTGGGCTCAGAAACATCCAAGGATGGTGCTTCTACCCCTCCCTGGGCAGCCTGGTCCAGTGTCTCATCACCCTCACAGCAAAGAACTTTTTCTTAACATCCAATCTGAATCTACCCACTTCTAGTTTGGCTCCATTCCCCCCCAGCCTTATCACTACCTGACATCCTAAAAAGCCCCTCCCCAGCTTTCCTGTAGCCCACTTCAGATACTGGAAAGCCACAAGAAGGTTTCCTTGGAGCCTTCTGCTCTCCAGACTGAACAGCCCCAACTGTCTCTGTCTCCGTAGCACAGCAGGTCCAGCCCTCTGATCAACCTCATGGCCCTTCTCTGGACACATTCCAGCATGTTCATATCATTCTTAAGGCCTCCAGAACTGGATGCAGTAATCCAGATGGGTTCTCACCAGAGTGGAGTAGAGAGGCAGAAGTGCTCACAGTATATTTTATGTGTTGAACATCAGTGCACACATAAAGACTTGGCCAAGACTATCTAAACTTCTCAGCTGTGTGTGAATTTAGAGTAGCTCCAGTGGAACTTCCCATCTTGAGCATATATTTGCATGGTCTGAAACTGGTATTAATTTCTACATAACCAAATGCTTTACTATTCAGCCTTTGTTAAAGTGGTCTTGCAGTCCAGGACAATATTATTATTCTAACTTAAGCAATTTGGCTCTTTTTTGGGGGGGCTGTGAATGTGCTTAACAAACATGTCAATCACCTAGGCTTAAACAGACAGCAGGTGGAAATGTTTCTGCAAGCATTGCTTTTCAAGTAAAAAAAGGCATTGAAGAATATTGTGAACAGTTTAATACACAATGGAATCCAAAATCAAGGGTCTGAGTTAGGCTATTTCAAACTGGATGTTAGGAAGAAGTNGCCAACCTAGCACCCAGCCCTATCCAGTCATCTAGACCATGGCACTAAGTGCCTCATCCAGGCTTTGCTTGAACACCTCCAGAGACAGTGACTCCACCACCTCCCTGGGCAGCCCATTCCAATGCCAATCACTCTCTCTGCCAATAACTTCCTCCTAACATCCAGCCTATACTTCTCCTGGCACAACTTCAGACTCTGTCCCCTTCTTCTGTTGCTGGTTGTCTGGGAGAAGAGACCAACCCCACCTCGCTACAACTTCCCTTCAGGTAGTTGTAGACAGCAATGATGTCCCCCTTGAGCCTCCTCTACTCCAGGCTAAACAACCCCAGCTCCACCTAAACCATTCTGTTTAAATTACACCTAGTCATTTAAATGTACATTTTGCTTCCACAGTCCCACAGCAGCAAAAAAAAAGAACCAAACCCAAAACCTTCTGAACATCCAGGTTTTCAGGCACCTGAATTTGAACCCAGGAGCTCAATTTGAAACATCCACTTCTGTAATCCCCACTCAAAGTTTTTTTATAAGCAGCAGCTGAGGAAACTTAATGTTGGCTTGTTTGTGGGTTGAGTTTTTTGATTTGTCTTTTTATATGAATCAAAGTCAAAATGGGTAGAAAATCTTTCCAACCCTAAGAAGAACTTGCAGTATATCTCTGTGTGAGAAGAATATATCTTTCATTTCAATATTAATTTTAAAGCACTCCTGAGCTCTATTAGAACTTGCTGAGCGAAGCTTTGCCAGGTTTTTATTGCCAAAAGGTCATAAAACATAATAAAGGATTTGCATTGCATCACAGTGTTTCTTTATTGATATGAGAACAGCCTACTAGGAAGGATATTACTTACTTCAAAATGTTGGGGAAACTATATAAAAGAATAAGCAGAAAGGAGCTTTTAGAAGGAACATGGAGGGGGAAAAACCTGTTTTTAAAGTAGTCCATCAATAAAGGCCCAAGCATGCAACACTTCCAAAGGAAGAGATCTAATCCTTGTCACTGGAGCACTTTAGTTTTAAGCCACACAAGTTGCATGGGAATATGTAGCAGAGAGAAAACCCACACTGCCTGGAGCTGAACAGTTTGAATGATCTAATGACTTCCCTCTTAAACAGAGCATTGAATAATGATGTAGGTGACAAGGTTTGGATTGGGAGGGCAAGGTTGTTGTTTGGGGAGTTGGTTTGGTTGGTTTGGGGGTGGGGTTTTTTTTGGGGGGGGAGTGTTGGTGTGGTTTTTTTGGGGGTGGAGGTTTTTTTGTTGGTGGTTGGCTGGGTTTGGGTTTAGTTTTAAATCATTTATAGCACTTAGAGCTCTAGAATTGGAATGAGCAAATATGTTGGGCTTTTCTGACTGCTGGTACTTAACCTCCCATAGATCTCTTTCATCCATGCTGCCACACTGAATGATTAGCACAACTTGCACATCTACACTTTCTATGTTTACCCTGTACCCATTCTCAGCAGGGTTTTGATGGCTTCTTCCTAGATGGATATTATTTTTCCTCAGCTTTCCTACCCCAAGTATTTTTAACCCCCTGTATGCTATGAGGCACAGCTGTTCATCATCCCCTTTTTAGCTGTTATTAATACATACTTTTTCTATTACATTCTCCCTTACATTTCTTCTTCTCTCTCCTCTGTATGAATTTGCTCTGTTTTTCAGTTACCAATCTGTTCTTTCCAGTGTCCCATCTCCACTCTTTATGTTGTCTCCATTCACTGAATGGAATTTCTTTTCAGAGCCACTTTGCTGTGTCCTTAGCATTTGAAAACTAAAATCCTACCTGAATTTCTTTCTCACTCTCTGTAAAAAATCAGTTTACTAAGGCAAAAGTGAGCAAGAACCATTATAGGGTCTTTGGCAACTCCTTCTTTCAAAGGATGTGATTTCCATCTTTTCTGTTTGTAGTGTGTTTAATGCACTCAGAAACAAATGAGATTCAGCAAAAATAAACCCTTATTATCAATAAAATCCACTCAAGAGAAATGATTCATCTTTTGGATGTCTACAGCACCTTGGGTGCCTATATTAAGGTAGTGAACATCATAACACATATCTATGTATAAAATTCTGGATTACTTTCCTTCATTTAATGCTTTATTCTCTCCATGGATTGTAAAGGAAGTCTAGAGTAAGTTAGATATAGGCATCTATAAGTTAACACAAGATAATTTCTTTCTCAGTCTCTGTAATGAATCTGTTTACCAAGTAAGGCAAAGTTGAGCAAGAATTGTTGTAGGGTCTTTGGCAACTCCCTCTTTCAAAGGATGTTATTTCCATCTTTTCTGTTTGTAGTGTGTTTAATGCACTCAGAAACAAATGAGATTCAGCAAAAATAAACCCTTATTATCAATAAAATCCACTCAAGAGAAATGATTCATCTTTTGGATGTCTACAGCACCTTGGGTGCCTATATTAAGGTAGTGAACATCATAACACATATCTATGTATAAAATTCTGGATTACTTTCCTTCATTTAATGCTTTATTCTCTCCATGGATTGTAAAGGAAGTCTAGAGTAAGTTAGATATAGGCATCTATGAGTTAACATCTGTGGTTGGTTCTACTACTTCCAGCAGAAGGAGATTGATTGTCAGAGGGACAACTCAGTATTGCTAAAATGAAGGCAGTGGAGTAATGGCCTGTCTCAGCTATAGTCAAGCTGTAACAACTCATTGATATTAAATTCTAGAAGTCAGATATGGCTGTTAGTAAAAGGGTTTGCCTCAGTACTACCTGAACCTTAACTTGTGGCTTCTCATCAGGTTTTTGTCCTCAGTTAAAAAGTCTTTTTCTTTCTTGGACTAAGCTTATTAAGTTCTGCCTTTCCAAAAATTCAGGACTTACTTCAGAAGAAATTTCCTAGTACACAAAACATTTTCTAACACTACTTTCTTACCTCCCTCCTTGGAACAGAGTGTAATCAAAGTGTGAACTGTATCCATCAGTTCAAGTTGCTGTTTCTGCAGGACACTGTTATTGCTCGTGGCCTTGTTTAACTGCTTCTCCAGTTCCTGGATTACGTAGCTTTGTCGTGTGACCAAGCTTTGTAGGTTCTCTTTTTCCTCTTTCAAAGTGTCCAGCTCCTCTTTATGCCTTTCTTCCATCTCTAAAATTCTGTGCTCAAGTAAACTAAAATGAAATAAAAGAGTTGGCAGTTATTATTTCATGCCTACATGTTTATTAATGCAGAAAATTGAACCACACCACAAAATCCACCACACAAATAACTTCAGCTTGGAAGTGTCACATCAACTAATGCAGTCCACTGATCTTCTCAATCAAGTAGCCAAATGTAATTGATCTCTAAAGGTTCATTTGGTGATGTTTGTATGCTGTGCTGCTTATCCTGAAGTGCATGGCAATACCTATCTGTTTTTCACACCCATCCAAGTTGGACTTGATGATCTATGAGGACTCTTCCAACCTTGGTAATACTGTGATACTGTGAAGTGCATAAGCACAGGGCAAATAGAATTACAGAATCAGTCAGAGTTGGAAGGGACCACAAGGATTATCTGTTCCAACCCCACTGCCATGGGCAGAAACATCTCACACTAGAGCAGGCTATCTAGAGCCTCATCCAGCCTGGCCTTAAACACCTCCAGGGATAGGGCTTCCACCACCTCCCAGGGCAACCCCTTCCAGGCTCTCACCAGTCTCATGGTGAAGATGTTTTTCCTAGCATCCAGTCTGAATCTACTCATTTCTAGCTATATCTATATAGAGAATTTCAGAATGTGTATATATATGTAACATTTTCAGGCAGAAAAGTCTAAGGCAGGCAAAGGAGGGAGAGAAGCAGAGTACTGAAGAGCACATGATTGGTAGCATAGGTGAGAAGACAAAAGTCAGGAGCAAACTGACTGTGTGAAAGATCTTGCCAATGAATGCAAGAAAAGCATAAGGAGCTGGAGGGAGGGATGTGGAATCCCCACTCACAGTACCATTTGACATGGTGTATGAAACTGGGCAGAGAACTGTAAGCCAAGTGAGTGGTATCTGATGTCACATAAAGCTTAGTACTGTCTTCCCAAAGAGATAAATTAGATATCTGCTTTTTAAGGCAGGATTCCCTTATTTTGTCATGAATCCACATGTAAATTCCCACCACAACCCTTTCTGGGTACACAAAAAAGCTCCTTGGGCAGAAAACTATTGGGCATCCTGTTATGCAATCTGCTTACATCCATTTTTATGATGTATAACTTTACATAGCTATGAAACTCTTATGATAAATACTCTTTTTTTTTTTTTCTAGTACCCTCTCTGTCCTGAGTCAGGAGTGCAGAGTTTACACAGATCAAAGGCATATCAGATTATATCTAGAAAGGCAGAGGAGTTGCAGACATAAAGGACAGCTAATATCTGCCAGCAGAGAACAAGAAGGTTTTTTTCAGGCCAGTTCTTTGATGCTGTGGTGGGAGTTTGGCAGAAATAATTTATTCATATTAGATAAAGAAGTTAATTCAATCCCTCTGCTACTTTCTGTTCAGTAATTCTGTTGTACATGCCAAAAGGTGTTTCTCATGCCCATAAACCAAGCGATGCCTACAAACTCGCCGACAAACTGCTTCCTGTTAGAGTCACTCTTAGGCTTTATTTATTTGCACTCTCCCCCCACCTTTGTTTTTACTTCTGGATAATAGATCAGTGGCAAAATGCCTGCACAATTTCAGGTCATTTAACCTAACTGAAGAATGCAATAAAACCCATCTGGGGTTGTTTCTGCTAGGTATCACGGAGCCTTAATATGAGCTGTTAGAATAGAATCAATCAGGTTGGAAGAGACCTCCAAGATCATCCAGTCCAACCTATCACCCAGCCCTATCCAGTCAACCAGACCATGGCACTAAGTGCCTCATCCAGTCTATTCCTGAACACCCCCAGATATGATAACAGAGCAAAGATTGAATTTAGGGCTTGGATTTGCTGTACAAGCTAAAGAAATGCAATTTTATTTTTAATCCAAAAATGTGTTACAAATATCAAGTGTGAGACTTACAGAGACACTGAAGAAAATCTACTTTGGAATGTAGTTAAGCAGTTATTTCTTCATGGCATTTATCTATTAGAAATGATATGATGCCATAGAATCATAGACTCAGAATGGTTTAGGTTGGAAGGGACCTCAAAGCTCATCCAGTTCCAACCCACTGCCACAGGCAGGGACACATCCCACTACAACAGGTTGCTCAAGGACTTCCTACAGGAAAGCTGGGGAGGGACTATGGATAGGATGAGTAGTAATGGGTTTAAACTGGCAGAGGGGAGATTTAAAGTGAATGTTAGGAAGAAGTTCTTTGCAGTGAGGGTGGTGAGACACTGGCACAGGTTGTCCAGGGAGGTTGTGGAGCACAGAATCACTTTGTTCTATTGCTGGTTGCCTGGGAGAACAGACCAATCCCCACCTGGCTACATCCTCCCCTCAGGTAGTTGTAGACCTGAAGGGAGGTTGTAGACATCATGAGGATGAACTTCTTTAGTGAGAGATTGGAAAGGGGTTGGAATAGGCTGCCCAGAGGGTTGGTAGAGTCTCCATCCCTGGAGGTGTTCATGAAGCTGTAGCTGTAGTACCTCAGGACATGTTTAGTGGCCATGGTAGCTGGGTTGTGGTTGGACTCAATGACCTTAAAGGTCTTTTCCAGCCTTGGTAATTCTGTGACTCTGTGACAGTCTTATTTGTAGCACCACTGCCCATGTCAAGCAAGAAAGGAAGAAGCTGACAACGTTTAGATATTCCCAATTTGGCATCTCCAGTGACAGACAGCAAGCAGATGTTTTATGAGTTTAGTAATAGTCTATCTTAATATTTATGAGTGGTGTCACTAACATGTGGTGGGAAGATGGCAGTGTCACAGCCCTTGGTTCCTTTACAGTTTTCTACATAGATTAAAAGCTCTGTTCTTATAAACTTGCAAAACTAAGCTGTTTTAAGGAATTCATGTGCATTTATGCAATGATCTTCCTAGATCCATAAATCTAAACCAGATCAGTCCTAGGGATAAAACCACTCCCTGTATTCCTGGGAGAAATCCCAAATAGTCATTGTGCTTTAGTGAGAGGCAGTGAGAAACCTTCAAAGCTCCAAATGAACAAAAGCAAAACCTTCATTAAGACAGCAAGGGCCTGTCCCAAAATGAAGTAATCTTTAAAGGGTATGGGAAAAACTATTTCTATAGCCTTTGACTCCAATGTGGCCAGATTTTTCCAGTTTAATTGTTAAAGTCATATTTTGACTCTTTTTTTAATCTACTCTTCATTTTTTTAAATTAAATTCACATTTTGACTCTTTTTTTCTATCTCACAAAAAAAAAAAAAACCCAAACCATAGAAACTTCATCAAAAGATCTTGAAACAGACTGAAACCAATTATAAAGATATTCAGATATATTTTTTAACAGTTGCAAGCCCATTTTGTTCATTCTTTTTGCCTCAGCACCATGGAATCACAGAATCACTGAAGCTAAAAATCACAGAATCATTGAAGCTAAAAATCACAGAATCATTGAAGCTGGAAAAGACCTCTAAGATCATTAAGTTCAGCTAATAACCTAGCACTACAGCATCAGCTAAACCATTGCACCAAGTGCCACAGCCAATCTTCTCTTCAGAGAAGATGTGAGCCTTACAGAATGGTTTAGGTTGGAAGGAACCTCAAAGATCAACCAGTTCCAACTCTCCACCACAGGCAGGGACAACTCCCACTAGAACAGGTCACTCAAGGCCTCATCCAACCTGGCTTTGAACACCTCTAGGGAGATTGTGGAGCACAGAATCACCCAATGTGATCTTTGATCACATTGGGTGATTCTGTGCTCCACAACCTCCCCAGACAACCTTTGCCAGTGTCTCACCACCCTCACTGCAAAGAACTTCTTCCTAACATCCACTTTAAATCTCCCCTCTGCCAGTTTAAACCCATTACTCCTCATCCTATCAATAGTCCCTCCCCAGATTTCCTGTAGGAAGTCCTTGAGCAACCTGTTGTAGTGGGAGGTGTCCCTGCCTGTGGCAGTGGGTTGGAACTGGATGAGCTTTGAGGTCCCTTCCAACCTAAACCATTCTATGAGTCTATGATTCTATGGCATCATATCATTTCTAATAGATAAATGCCATGAAGAAATAACTGCTGAATGCTTGGTAAAGATATTTTCTCACTTCTAAAAGAGTCATTGAGAAGACAGATTTTAAATGAAAATATTTCTCTTAGTTTTCATGCTGATATAAAATAGTAAGGACACAAACAAAAGAATGCAGTCACTATACTAACTAATCAATCTGCAAAGCTTAGACCAAAATTATGGTATAATATTATAACACTTTCCAATACAAATCTGGTGAGAGGCCTGGAACACAGCCCTCAATGTAAGATAGAGGTTGAGGTGCTTGAATATGTCCAGAGAAGGGCAACAAAGCTGGTGAGGGGCCTGGAGCACAGCCCTGTGAGGAGAGGCTGAAGGAACTGGGGGTGTGCAGCCTGCAGAAGAGGAGGCTCAGGGCAGACCTCATTGCTGTCTACAACTACCTGAAGGGAGGCTGTAGCCAGGTGGGGTTGGGATCTTCTCCCAGGCACCAGCAACAGAACAAGGGGACACCGTCTCAAGCTGCACCAGGGCAGGTTCAGGCTGGACGCGAGGAAGAAGTTCTTGACAGAAAGAGTGATTGGCATCGGAATGGGCTGCCCAGGGAGGTGGTGGAGTCACCATCCCTAGGAACATTTAAAAGGAGGCTGGATGAGGCACTTGGTGCCATGGTTCAGTTGATTAGATGGTGTTAGGTAATATATTGTTTGGACTTAATCTCAAAGGTCTTTTCCAACTTGGTTAGTTCTGTTAACATGGATAAATACCACTATTCTCCACTCCAAGACAAATTCAAATCAGACAGCACACACATACACCCCAAATCCACACCAACTGAATTGTCCTAAAGATTAACTCCATCTCAATGTCTAACCTGCTGATCCTGGCAAGACTAGGAGTCTGCTTTCAACCATACAAACCATGTGTTATCTTTGTCGGGATAGAAGCCACTGGGATGCCTCAGTGCAACTGTGCTGTGTCTAACTGATTCAGAACGAGCACCCCGATAACAGCAGAGGGAGTGGAAGGCCCATATAGAAGTCAAAATACAACAGACAGAATGAGGCACTTAGTGCCATGGTCCAGATGACTGGATAGGGCTGGGTGCTAGGTTGGACTGGATGATCTTGGAGGTCTCTTCCAACCTGGTTGATTCTATGATTCTATGATTCTATTCCAATGAGAGCTCTTTTCATTTTGAAAGGTGAAGTAGAACATACAGAAAGTATCCTGGTAGCTGTCTGGAGAGAAAAGAGAGGCTGCTTTAGACAATTTGCCTTATAAGGTAGGTATTGGCTTAGTAATCCATTCCAGACCACAGCAGTTTAAGAGTTGCAGGGTTTTCTAACCTTTGTTTTCAGAGGCCTTGGTTTAGACATGAGAGGACAGGATATATCACAGTCTCACAGTATCACCAAGGTTGGAAGAGACCTCACAGATCATCAAGTCCAACCCTTTACCACAGAGCTCAAGGCTAGACCATGGCACCAAGTGCCACGTCCAATCCTGCCTTGAACAGCTCCAGGGACGGCGACTCCACCACCTCCCCGGGCAGCCCATTCAGAGATGGACATCTTATGCAGTAAAATTATCTCTTCCAAATCTGGATTTATTGAAAATACAGTTAAAAACATTCACCTTGTTGGGCTTTTCATCAAGGAGAACAAATGTCACAGGAGCAAACAAATGCTTTAGCCATCTCTGGGTGGTTTCCTTGCATTAGGTATGTATGGAAAGCCAAAGAGGTAAAGGATGTAAATGGTTACTTTTGAGTGTGTTGTAGGTTTTTTGGTCTTTGTATGTTTTTTTTAGGGACTCTTAGATAAGCTGGAACCTCTCAAGCCACCACATAGACTAAGAATGGTATTCTCTCATTAAAACAGCTTCTTTGTACTTGCTTTTACATGAGTAAAATTTCCCCTGTATTTTTCATAGAATCACAGTTATTGAATCAACCAAGTTGGAAGAGACCTCCAAGATCATCCAGTCCAACCTAGAACCCAGCCATGTCCAGTCAACCAGACCATGGCACTAAGTGCCCCATCCAGTCTCTTTTTGAACACCCCCAGGGATGGTGACTCCACCACCTCCCTGGGCAGCCCATTCCAATGCCAATCACTCTCTCTGCCAACAACTTCCTCCTAACATCCAGCCTAGACCTCCCTTGGCACAACTTGAAACTATGTCCTCTTGTTCTGTTGCTGGTGCCTCCTCTGCAACCTGTGGGAAAGACCATAGTGGAGCAGGTATGCTTCTACTCAAACCCCAGACTGGAGCAGACGGAGATGTCCAGAAGCAAGATGCAACCTGTGGAAAGTCCACAATAGAGCAACCATACAATGGAGAAGGGAACTACAATGGAGAAGGGAGAAGAGGAAGGAGAGGCAGTGTTGTGAACTGGCCATATCCCTCATTCTTTATTCTCCTGCATTGCTCATGGTAGAAGGAGGTAGAAGAGTCAGGAGTGGAGCTGAGCCTGGGAAGAAAGGGAGGTAGAGAGGAAAGGTTTTTTTTGTTTTGTTTCTTTTCTTGGCATCCTACACTGCTATTCATTGGAAATAAATAAGGCTATTTTGCCCATGAGAGTAGCTGGTGAGTGATCTCCCTGTTTTTATCTCAACTACAAGCTTTTTAATCCTATTTTTTTTACCTCTGTCTTGTTGACATAGAAGAGAGAGAGTGTGGCCAGGTGGGTGTCTCACAGTCAGACAAGGTCAACACACCCCCTAAACTCTGTGAAATACTGGATTGCTATATCAAGGTACTGAGTCCTTGTATCACAGAAAGGGAGAACACTGGAACTTCTCGACTCTCATTTCACTGATTAAAATCATAGAATCAATCAGGTTGGAAGAGACCTCCAAGATCATCCATCCAGCGCAGCCTACCACCCAGCCCTGTCTAATCAACTAGACCATGGCATTAAGTGCCTCATCCAATCTCTTCTGGAACATCACCAGGGATGAAAATATTAAGTGCTGCTAAGCAGTCTTTTCTTCCATTTGAACATGAACCCCAAATGTCTACCATTCACTTAACAAGGAGTGTGGCTCCAGGTCTGCTATATACAACTGAGTCTCTAGGGAGAGAAGGATTCTTCTACATGTTAGATCTTTGTACTCACTACCATTACAAAGATGAACTACCAAAGATTTTCTGTTTCTTGTGCACTTTAAAGCAGTTAATAATCTAATGGTTTTGATTAATATTTTTCTTCCTAATCTTCTGGAGCAGGCTGCCATGGGGGGTGTGGAGACTCCCTCTCTGGAGATATTCAAGACCTGCCTGGATGCATTTCAGTGTGATCTGGTCTGGCAGGGGGGTTGGACTGGATGAGCTTTCGAGGTCCCTTCTGGCCCCTAATAATCTGTGATTCTGTGAAAGTGCTTATGAAGCTCTCCCTATGCTTTTCAGCAGCAGGACCTTCTCATGAAGCAGACTGAGATGTGCTTAGTGTGCACAATAAAAAGCAACTTATGTTCATCATCCAAGAGCTAACAGAGTGTAATTTCCCACCCTACCTCTTACAGCCATTTCATAAATATTACCTATACCTCCCACTTGCTGTATTTGCTTCTTTCATTTCACCCTTTGCTTAGACCAAAGTATGCACACACCACTTTGTCATAAAGAGAGAATGAGTGTAAGAGACCTCATTCTTACCTGTTTTTCTCATGGATTTTCAGGATTTCATGTGTTTGCTGCAGTAGCTGTTTTTCTAGCTTGTATGTAGACAGTGAATTTTCCAGCAGCTGAATTTCAAGTCTGGATGTTTGATTTAGCACCTTAAGGATAAATTAAAAACATTAATGCTTCTATTGGTCTGGTTACATTGTTACAGCATTGCAAACATTTCATCCTGGTTTGATGATTTCTGAAAAATGGGGTTTAAATTCTTTTTTGTCTTCAACCTCAGCTGCTCAACTCCTGCAAATGAACTCAGTCAAGCCATGCTGTTATATACCAGCTGATATTCTGGCACCTTGTTAACTGCAGAATAATACTAGGTTGGCAGAAAGAAGATTGCCAAATAAGCTTCATTTCAATGGAAAGAACAAGAGGCATACCTCAAACATACATTCCTGCACAGCAGAAAACAGCAAGAGCACTTGGAGTGAAGCCAAAATATTGCATCCACTCTTTTGTCAATAGAGCTCCTGCTTTAGTTTTCCCCTGAGATCTCTCTTTTGCAGTGTTGGCAGAAGTCTGGTGTCTGCTTTTGTTACCACTAATTGCACTGTTACACAGATTCTTAAGATAAAGGCTGTGATCCTAAACAGTATCTTTCACTTTAGTGGTGGTCTGTATCAATAGCACAAGACTTACTCAGCACATCAGACCAAAAGAAGCCTTTTAATGGTGTGAAAGAGAATAGATTCTAACAACACCAAAATCAAAAGTGGAAACAACAGATTTCCTTCACTCGTGAAAGTAATAACGTCGGTTGATTTTGTTGGGGTATTGTTCCATCACATAGTGACTGAAGGAGTGTGTGTAAATAGATTTTGCAGGTATGTGTGCACACATCAGCTGAGAAGCACTCACTTCTGGAACTGAAAATAATATCTCTTTTAATGGAATCTATCAGACCTGTGTGGGAAGATTATATGGTAATATTTTTCTCATGCATGCTTGGTAGGAATTTGTTCCAGAACATAAAGCAAAGATAGTGGCTCTCAAACTCAGTCCACTGCCCTATTTTTATTTGGAATTGTTGACATCGACAGAGCAACTTGGCTTGGCCTTTTTAAAGGGTACAGAGGTTAAAAACATTGGAAATTATCAGTATACAGCCGTTACATTCTTCAACATGGATACAGTTAGAAGGGCCAGGGAGCGTTCTCATTGTCTCAGACCTAGCAGAAACTGAAGGTGTACTAAGAAGGTAGGGAAAGGTTAAGACAGGAAAGCACAAATAGTTTTCCAAAGAAGGTGCATCTATGGAGCAAACTATGAAATATCAATAGAACTTGAAGTATTGAAGCAAGCCTAAATTGGGATTTGGTTGGATCATGGATTAGGAGGAGACAGTGAGATTCTAAGGAGGTGGGAAATGTCATAGATGAGCTGCAAATACCACAACAAGGAAGATTCACTCTCATTGATATTGAACATCCCTTAAATTCTTCAGCAAGAGGTATAGAAGGAGAGAGAGGTTAGCTCCCTTAAACAGTTGCCAATGACACCTCTATCTTGAAGTGGTTCCTCAAAGCAAAATTAAGACAGGGGCAATGCACGTTTTGTCCTTTACCTGCTTAAAAGAGGAAACTATGAATGATTATTCAACACTTACACCTAGGTAAATCTTTTGGGATCTAAGATTTTCTACACCCCCTGATTACTGACTCTACATACAACACTACAAGTCATAGATCTTCACCTGTTTCCATTTAGATTTTCTGTGGATACTGAATTAAAGTTTCCCCCAGCATTTTCATAAGTCAATATGCTATGTTTTAGGAATAGTGATCATTTGAGGTTACAATGTTTGCAAGCAAATGCTGGTCTATTAGCCAAGATTAGAAAATAGGGGCAGGGAATTCACATAAGACAGAGTATCTGTCTTTGATAATGACTTCTTTCTCAGTGTACTGTAATGTGATTAGATGAAAACTTGATAATGACATTGTAAACATGAGTAAGAATGCAAAAGATCATCTTTCAAGGAGTACATCTGCTACTAGAACCAAATAAAAGTAATACTTTAATTTCCCTGTTCTAAATGAACATCGAATGCAGTGCAGCTGGTAACATACCACATGCTATGAAGATCAAGGAGGTCAGGGCTGGGGGAAAGGAACACAAATATGCATCTTAAACAGATAATATAATTTAAAAAGCAAAAAACAAAGAGTAGTATGCATCTTTGTGATGAATCCAATGTGAAATTGCACTCTGTGTTATGACAGCGATGCTCCTGTCACTTCAATCAGTCACTTCAATCACACCAACAATTTTAGTGCTAGGAATGGTATGGAGATGGAGCTCTAAATTCATGTGATGCTGTGCAGTTTTACAGAAATAACAAATACACAGTGCTTGATAAAGAAACTGATGCTTGTCACTCTCTCTCCACAGTTTAAAAGCTGCAGACATGTACTACTGTGCAAATAAATGGAAACATCTTGCAGAAAATAAACAAACTTCCTTGTAACAGTAAAGAGACAAACCGTGAAGATCAAAAGCCTCTGTTTTAGCCTGAAACTCATTAGTTAGCTTGACATATATATCACTCACAGTTGGTAGCTGGGCTGCTTATTTGAAGTCAGATGCTGATTTAGTTTCCTGGACAGTCCTGCCAGCCTTGCACACATAGAGCAAAGTATACTGACCAAATCAAATCCAAAGTAAGACACATAGCAAGGGTTGACCATCCCTGCTTTTGGTACCAAGAAGCAGAATATGTATGTTTCTTGGAGCCCTGCATTGAAATGTTTTGTGTGGTGATTGATTAGCAGAGAAAGACAAGGGGATTTAGTTTCCTGGACAGTCCTGCCAGCCTTGCACACATAGAGCAAAGTATACTGACCAAATCAAATCCAAAGTAAGACACATAGCAAGGGTTGACCATCCCTGCTTTTGGTACCAAGAAGAAGGATATATATGTTTCTTGGAGCCCTGCATTGAAATGTTTTGTGTGGTGATTGATTAGAAGAGAAAGTCAAAGGGAAAATGTCTGTGCAATGAACAGCCTTCAGAAACCCCCTCTGAGGACATACCTGTGTCTCAACATCCGTGAGTTTTCTGGTCTGCTCTGCCGTCTGGCTGAGGAGGCTGGTCCCTATCTCGAGCATGGTGGCAGTGTGGTTCTGCACAGCATTCTGCTGCAGCTGCACCATCTCCGATTTCATGTTTTCCACAATGTAGTTTTCAAGCTATAAAAGAGAAGAGGTTGCAGTGGTGGTATTTCCACCTGGTTAGGCATCCCAAGAGCACAGCTGGCATTCCTGCCAAGAGGCAAAATTTCAGCTGGCCTTACTAAACTCAACGGCAAAATTCCTACTGATTTCAAGAGATCAAAATTTCAGCTATTATTTTATTGCAAGAAACCAGCATTTACCAAGTTCATTATGGCCAAGCACTAAGTTTTATTTGAGGCTTTCCATCCTTTGGAGACATAATTCTATTGATCCTTAGACTCAGCCTAACTCTGGTTAGTTAAGAGGGTCAGGAAACTGCTCAGTGAGCATGAGCACCTCTTCTATGAGGATAGGCTACAAGACTTGGGGCTCTTCAGCCTGGAGTGGAGAACACTTCAAGGAGACCTTGGAGTGGCCTTCCAGTATCTGAAGGGGCCCTACAGGAAGGCTGGAGAGGGACTACTGATAAGGTCTTGTCATGACAGGACAAGAAGTAATGGGTTTAAACTGGAAGAGGGGAAACTCAAACTGGATGTTAGGAAAGGCTTCTTTATAGTGAGAGTGGTGAGATACCAGCACAGGTTGCCCAGGGAGGTTGTGGCTGCTCCCTCCCTGGAGGTATTCAAGGCCAGGTTGGATGAGGCCTTGAGCCACCTCTTCTAGTGGGAAGTGTAGGCAGGGGGTGGATGATCCTTGAGGTCCCTTCCAACCTAAAACATTCTATGATGCTAAGACTAGCATCTATTTAAGAGATGATAAAACATCGTTGCAGAGTGGCCTCACAGAAAATGTGGCAAGCAGAAACCTATTTGCAAGAGTAAATTCAAGACCATTTAGTGGTTTAAGTAATGTTTTGGAGCCTCTTCTTCAGATAATTAAGTTAATTTCAATTTGTCCAGACCCTGGAGGGGTTCAAAAACAGACTGGATGAGGCACTTAGTGCCATGGTCTAGTTGATTGGACAGGGCTGGGTGCTAGGTTGGACTGGATGAGCTTGGAGGTCTCCTCCAACCTGGTTGATTCTATGGTTCTTTCCAGGTGACTCCTGTAATACAGCACTCACTTTTGCATTGACTATTCATGCACATCCTTTCCAAGTTACCTGCTGTGTAGACCACAGCTTAGCTTCAAGTCAGTGAATATCATAGAATCAGACAATCATAGAATGGTTTAGCTTGGAAGGGACCTCAAAGATCATAGAATCATAGATTGGTTTAGGTTGGAATAAATATTTAATGCATTCTTAAATTCTCTTTTCAACCAGTCTACATTTGGATTTTCACATCCTTATACTACTCTTTCCTCTTGAATTCAATTACCTTTTGTTGCAAAAGTCAAATGGAATTATTGTCTTTATTCTTTTCCCTTCATCCCACCCCTCTTACTATATGGCTTTCTCTAGTGCATTGATGCCTTTGTTATTAATCCAGCTGCATCTGCTTTCAGTAAGGCTCATTACACTGCACAGGAGTTTTCAGGACTGCAGACTTACTGGTGGGATGCATAATAACATTATAACATTCTCAGAAATAAAACTGTCAGAAAGTTCAATGTTGTGGCTCAATAAACATTCCAGAGGATTATGCATTAGAAGTATCTAGATCTAGATTTTTTTCTGGGCAATGTTTCTTGAATAATCTTCATAGAAACCACCCAAACACTAATAGAACTATTAAAATGGAAACTGTAACTTAGGGCCTGAGTAAATGATAGTGGCTTGTGGCAGATGGCTTTGTAAATGAAATAAGAGCCTTTTCTTTTACTTTGATCAAGTCATGTCAGTCCCATGTAATTATTTTTAAGGACTGCTATGATAGCCAGATGACATCAGGTTATTTTTTACAGTGCCTTAGAGCAAGAAAGTGAATTAACCAGTAGACTGCTCTCCCTCTCCTACTGTGTAGGGCACATCTTTTGGCTAATAGAAAGACAATGCACCAGTGATGTATTGCAAAAGCCTTTCTTGGTCCTCTTGTCATGATTCAGGTCTAGCTGCCAGTCAAGCCCCACTGCAGCCACTCACACAACTGCTCCCTCCCCTCTGGGTAGAATGGGAAAGCTGTCCAATATAAATGGAGATAGCTCAAAAAGCTTATCCACTCCTAGGCTAAGACTCAAATCTCTTGATAAAATGCAATGCATTTGTCATTTCAAATGCAATTAATTAGTTATCACAACATGATACCAAATATTTTAAGAGTCCATTTCAATTACTTTTGTATGAATATTAAATGAAGCACATAATGTTGAGATACTGGAATATGTCCAGAGAAGGGTGACAAAGCTGCTGAGAAGCCTGGAGCATAGCTCTGTGAGGGGAGGCTGAGGGAGCTGGGGTGTGCAGCCTGCAGAAGAGGAGGCTCAGGGCAGACCTCATTGCTGTCTACAACTATCCGAAGGGAGGCTGTAGCCAGGTGGGGTTGGGCTCTTCTGCCAGGCAAGCAGCAACAGAAGAAGGGGACACAGTCTCAAGTTGTGCCAGGGGAGGTCTAGGCTGGATGTTAGGAGGAAGTTGTTGGCAGAGAGAGTGATTGGCATTGGAATGGGCTGCCCAGGGAGGTGGTGGAGTCACCGTCCCTGGAGGTGCTCAAGGAAAGCCTGGATGAGGCACTTAGTGCCATGGTCTGGTTGACTGGACAAGGATGGGTGCTAGGTTGGACTGGATGATCTTGGGGGTCTCTTCCAACCTGGTAGATTCTATGATTCTATGAAATATCTTCATTTTTTAATGCTAAGTCTTCAGAAAGTCAAAAAGCTGCATACCTGAGAATCATATTAATGGTTAGGTTTGATGATCTAATGATTGGACTCAATGATATTAAAGCTCTTTTCCAGCCCAAACGATCCTATGATTCTATACCAAATGTGATTAAATGCTCCCATAAGGAAGCTACTTATAACAAGTAAATCACAATAACATGTTCTCATTTTCTGCTCATTAGTAATAGTTCTGGTTCAATGAAATATCCAGTTTAGTGCTAACCTTCACAAATTTTATTACAGTCAACTGTATTCTTTTTTCTTGATTAGCTTTCCAAACCACTTCATTCTATAAACTATATTCATTTAATCATACATTTGACTGCAAACATGAACCATCCTCAGTATACACCAAAGGGAAAGGCATCATACTAGAAAAGGCAACATCTGCACCCTTAAACTAAAAGAAAAATAACATCTGAGGGGATTAAAAACAATTAAATAAATTAGTACAGTGTGGAACTAAGTAATTTTCTTTTCCAAAGATTCTTTTGCTGAGGACTACTTTTCAAAATGACTCATTTTATAGAATCATAGAATCATAGAATGGTTTAGGTTGGAAGGGACCTCAAGGATCATCCAGCTCCAACCCCCTGCCACAGGCAGGGACACCTCCCACTAGAGCAGGCTGCTCAAGGCCTCATCCAGCCTGGCCTTAAACACCTCCAGGGAGGAAGCATCCACAACCTCCCTGGGCAACCTGTGCCAGTGTCTCACCACCCTCACTGTAAAGAACTTCCTCCTAACATCCAGTCTAAATCTCCCCTCTTCCAGCTTAAACCCATTCCCCCTCATCCTGACATTACCAGACCTTGTCAATAGTCCCTCCCCAGCCTTCCTGTAGGCTCCCTTCAGATACTGCAAAGCCACTCTAAGGTCTCCTCGAAGCCTTCTCTTCTCCAGGCTGCAGAGCCCCAACTCTCTCAGCCTGTCCTCATAGCAGAGCTGCTGCAGCCCTCTGATCATCTTGGTGGCTCTCCTCTGGATTGGCTCCAGCAGTTCCATGTCCTTCTTGTGTTGGGGGCTCCAGAACTGCACACAGTACTCCAGGTGGGGTCTGAAGAGAGCAGAGTAATTTTGATACAACTTCTGCACAGAAGAATATTTAGACACCTTATGGCTCATTCCTGTAGGATGGACAGATGATTTATGATCCAGCTTAGTTCCACTGAACTAACTCCTCACTACATTACATATGGCTTTAGGGGAAATGAAACCCTAAACTGCATAAATAGTTCTGGTTGCTTTAGTGAACTGCCAATTCATGTCTAAACTTTGGGTGAACCTAGGAACTCGTTGTATAGCTTGGAATCAATATATAACATTGTGTGTGTGTCTTACAGGAGGTAGTATAATGTTTTAACATCATGTTACTGAATCTATTTGTAATTCTGCTTGGGTTCTTACATCATGTGAGCATGTTGTTGGTCTTCTGTGCATGAAAACACTTCTCCAAGAAACGTTGTGAAATGAGGACTCCGCTGCACTGTGTTTTAGTCTTTGCACCAGTGTCCTGTTTGTGGAGTGCTTGATATGAATCTTGAAGCCCAGAGGGCCAATCAGAGCCTTAGTTAGGAAACAGGTTAATCTATAACAATGTAAATTCACTCCTAAATAGGAATAAGAATTCTACTCAGGGACTTAACACCAGTTTAATCAGTCCTCTTCAAAATGGATGCGGTTCACACTAGTGCCGCTTCCTGTGAGCCAGCAGCGTGCTCTTGCAGCCCAAAAAGCAACCAGAGTATAGGCTGGATGTTAGGAGGAAGTTCTGCACAGACAGAGTGATTTGTCATTGGAATGGGCTGCCCAGGGAGGTGTTGAAGCAAAGCCTGGATGAGGCACTTAGTGCCATGGTCTAGTTGATTGTCTAGGGCTGGGTGCTAGGTTGGACTGGATGATCTTGGAGGTCTCTTCCAACCTGGCTGATTCTATGATTCTATGATTCAGAGCCTGGGCTGCAGCAGGAGAAGTGTGGACAGCAGGTCAAGGGAAGTGATGCTCCCTCTCTATTCCACGCTGGTGAGACCCCACCTGGAGTACTGCATCCAGTTCTGGAGTCCCTATTACAAGAGGGCTGTGGAGATGCTGGAGCGTGTCCAGAGAAGGGCCAGGAGGGCTGGAGCAGCTCTGCTATGAGCACAGACTGAAAGAGTTGGGGCTGTTCAGTCTGGAGAGAAGAAGGATTCAAGGTGACCTTATTGTGGCTTTTCAGTATATTAAGGGAGCTGGGGAGGGACTGTCAGGCTGTCAGGTAGTGATAGGACTGGGAGGAATGGAACTAAGCTAGATATGGGTAGATTCAGACTGGATGTTAGGGAGAAGTTCTTCAGCATGAGAGTGGTGAAAGCCTGGAATGAGTTACCCACGGAGGTGGTGGAAGCCTCATCCCTGGAGGTATTTAAGGCAAGGCTGGATGAGGCTCTGGACAGCCTGATCTAGGGTAGGGTGTCCCTGGCCATGGAAGGGGGACTGCAACTAGATGATTCTTGTGGTCCTTCCCAACCTGACTGATTCTATGGTTCTATGATTCTGCAAGTATTACAGAAGAGCAATCTTTTTAGTCACTGTCATAAGCTCTGCCTTCAGTTTAAGGTTCTCTATCTTAGGTTTTCTCTGATGAAGAAATCACAAATACTTTTTTTGAAACCATTTGTCTGTCTTTCCAGTGTAGGTTGCAACTGCCCTGGAGTTTACATTTCTACATCTTATTAGCTCCTGGTAGAAAATCTCAGTCAGCTGAAGACTCAGGACATTGTATTCTGAAGATAATTATCAATTATCTACAGTCTTAATTTAAGATTTTTTTTTTTTTAAACATAAGAAGGAAGTTCAGATGCACTGAAACCACTGAAAGTGCTGCAATTTCAGTGCACACAGTGCCACAGGAATGCAGGGGCATCCCATGGGCCATCATACAACTTCCCAACTGTTCCAGGCAACTACTTATTTTTATCCTCAACCCAGAGAGACTCACAAAACATCCAATCCCAGCATCCCACCAGTCTTAAAACACTCAGCAGAACTCATGATCTCTGTACTATGTATTCATATCCTCTCTGTTTGCGCTTCTATCATAAATAACCTAATGGTAGGGAAAACTGAAAGCAACCTCATATGTTCTGCTAGGCGACAGGGAATAGTGATGCTTCTTAAAGCTTAGAATCATAGAATCATAGAATCAAGCAGGGTAGAAGAGACCTCCAAGATCATCCAGTCCAACCTAGCACCCAGCCCTGTCCAATCAACCAGACCATGGCACTAAGTGCCTCATCCAGGCTTTGCTTCTTGAACACCTCCAGGGACAGCGACTCCACCACCTCCCTGGGCAGCCCATTCCAATGCCAATCACTCTCTCTGCCAACAACTTCCTCCTAACATCCAGCCTAGACCTCCCCTGGCACAACTTGAGACTGTGTCCCCTTGTTCTGTTGCTGCTTGCCTGGCCGAAGAGCCCAACCCCACCTGGCTACAGCCTCCCTTCAGGTAGTTGTAGACAGCAATGAGGTCTGCCCTGAGCCTCCTCTTCTGCAGGCTGCACACCCCCAGCTCCCTCAGCCTCTCCTCACAGGGCTGTGCTCCAGGCCCCTCACCAGCTTTGTCACCCTTCTCTGGACACATTCCAGTACCTCAACATCTCTCTTGAATTGAGGAGCCCAGAACAGGACACCTCCCTTGTCCTGCTGGCCACACTGATCCAGCCCAGGATGCTTTTGGCTCTCCTGCCCACCTGGGCACACTGCTGGCTCATCTTCAGATACTATCTACCAGCACCCCCAGGTCCCTGTAGCTCTGCTTGGGGTTGCTGTGGCCAAAGTGTAGAACCCTACACTTGCCCTTGTTAAATTTCAATTTCAATGGCACCAGAAAGTTAGTTCTTACTGTGTAGTGCCTGTTTGTTATGCCTATGATGTTTCACAGGCAGCTGATAAGGACTGGACCATGATATGTATGGTTCAGTCTGTCCAAACTCAGACAAAATGTGGGGCCATGATTAGTGTTTATGCAGCTATCTTTACCTCAAATCATGAGGGAAAAAACAAGCAGGACAAACCTGCAGAGACAACATGGCTCAAGGGTAGAACACACTGCTGACATCTTCTGATTCTTAGAGAAGCTTTTGACAAGCTAGAGCACCTGAGCAGGCAAGGTGCTTGGAAGCAGATGAGATCTTCAGTGAAAAACATTTAAAAGAATCCTATCTACAGTGCAAAGAATGATGATGATGAAGAGCCTTTTTCTTTTATTCTCCTTTCCCTTGCCTGATAATGGCAAGTATACATTTCATTTTGGTTTATGATTCCTGTTCATATGAAAACTGATTTTCTTGCCCAGTGATATCAAATATACCACAGAGCAAATCATAGAATCATAGAATCAATCAGGTTGGAAGAGACCTCCAAGCTCATCCAGTCCAACCTAGCACCCAGCCCTGTCCAATCAACTAAACCATGGCACTAAGTGCCTCATCCAGTCTATTTTTTATCACCTCCAGGGACGGTGACTCCACTGCCTCCCTGGACAGCCCATTCCAATGGGCCCCTGTGTGGTGTAAAATCCATTCCCCTTCCAGAACTCACAGACACAGAAGCCTGGAATCTACTGAACTATTTCAGTCAAGCAGTAATTAATAACTAGCAAAGCTTTCTCTATTCTCACACACAGTATTTATGTGCATAGATTTACGTGAATGTATACATAATGACTCCTTTAAATTATAGGTTACAAATGTAGGCAGACAGCAAAGTTCATTTGTGTCCTATAAAGCTTGGCTGTATTTCTGGTCTTACTTTTTATTACAGTAATCAGGGCACTAGCAGTTTAATGACTGATGTGGTGGATACATGGTAAGTTCACCTTAGTTTTTTGCTGCAGGTATTATTGATACATTCTGCTGGAATCACTTAATAATTTTAAGGCACAGATAAATGAAATTTCCAGAAAGAGCTGTAACAGTAAACTAAGGAGCTTGGGTTCTCACAGCACTATAAAAAAGTCACCTACTAGTACAAACTCTATCACCAGCCAACCGTGTGCTGGGTTGCATCAAGAGAAGTGTGGTCAGCAGGGCAAGGGAGGTGATTCTCCCCCTTTACTCTGCTCTCTTCAGACCCCACCTGGAGTACTGTGTGCAGTTCTGGAGCCCCCAACACGAGAAGGACATGGAACTGCTGGAGCGGGTCCAGAGGAGAGCCACAAAGATGCTCAGAGGGCTGCAGCAGCTCTGCTATGAGGACAGGCTGAGAGAGTTGGGGCTCTGCAGCCTGGAGAAGAGAAGGCTTCGAGGAGACCTTAGAGTGGCTTTGCAGTATCTGAAGGGAGCCTACAGGAAGGCTGGGGAGGGACTATTGACAAGGTCTGGTAATGTCAGGACGAGGGGGAATGGGTTTAAGCTGGAGGAGGGGAGATTTAGACTGGATGTTAGGAGGAAGTTCTTTACAGTGAGGGTGGTGAGACACTGGCACAGGTTGCCCAGGGAGGTTGTGGATGCTTCCTCCCTGGAGGCGTTTAAGGCCAGGCTGGATGAGGCCTTGAGCAACCTGCTCTAGTGGGAGGTGTCCCTGCCTATGGCAGGGGGTTGGAGCTGGATGATCCTTGAGGTCCCTTCCAACCTAAACCATTCTATGATTCTATGATTCTATGATCACCTTTTCCTTCCATTCTTGAAAAGCTATATACACATATTCATCTCTAAGTGCCTCCAAATAGACCTGTAATTCACAGCATTATACTGAATGTGCATCTCTGCATACCTGGGAGATGCTCCTGCCAAAATGTGGGCAAGCCCAGAAGATTTGGTTTCTTCCTACTATTGTTCCTATGGAGCAAGTCCTGAGGAGGGTCATGAAAAAGATCAGGGGACTGGAACAGCTCTTCTGTAAGGGCAGACTGAGGGAGTTGGGTGGTTCAGCCTGGAGAAGAGAAAGCTCAAGGGACATTAGGAGGAAGTTCTTTACAGTGAGGGTGGTAAGACACTGGAACGGGTTGCCGAGGGGGGTTGTGGATGCTTCCTCCCTGGAGGCGTTTAAGGCCAGGCTGGATGAGGCCTTGAGCAGCCTGCTCTAGTGGGAGGTGTCCCTGCCTATGGCAGGGGGTTGGAGCTGGATGATCCTTGAGGTCCCTTCCAACCTAAACCATTCTATGATTCTATGATTCTATGATCTAATAGCAATCTGCCAGTACCTGAAGAGGATCTGCAAGAGGGCTGCAGAGGGATGGTTTGCAAAGGCCTGTAAGGACAGGATGGGGAGCAATAGTTTGAAATTAGAGAAGAGCAGATTTGAAGTGGATGTTAGGAACAAATTTTTAATCATGAGGGCGGTGGAACACTGGAATGGGTTGTTCAGGGAGGTGGTTGAGATCCCATCCCTGAACATATTCAAGGTCAGACAAAAAGTATCACAGAATCATAGAATCAAGCAGGTTGGAAGAGACCTCCAAGATCATCCAGGCCAATCTATCACTCAAACCTAGCCAATCAACCAGACCATGGCACTGAGTGCCTCATCCACTCTTCTTGAACACCGCCAGGGACAGCGACTCCACCACCTCCCTGGGCAGCCCATTCCAATGCCAATCACTCTCTCTGACAACAACTTCCTCCTAACATCCAGCCTAGACCTCCCCTGGCACAACTTGAGACTGTGTCCCCTTGTTCTCTTGCTGCTTGCCTGGCAGAAGAGCCCAACCCCACCTGGCTACAGCCTCCCTTCAGGTAGTTGTAGATAGCAATGAGGTCTGCCCTGAGCCTCCTCTTCTGCAGGCTGCACACCCCCAGCTCCCTCAGCCTCTCCTCACAGGGTTTGTGTTCCAGGCCCCTCACCAGCTTTGTTGCCCTTCTCTGGACACATTCCAGCACCTCAACATCTCTCTTGAATTGAGGAGCCCAGAACTGGACACAGCACTCAAGGTGTGGCCTGAGCAGTGTACTCATGCATATATTTATGTATGCACATACATGTAGGTATATATGAAATAAGCATGAGTTCATTTCCCTAAATAGATTATAAAGCTGTTTTAGGACCAGCAGTGAGAAGATCTGAAGTTCACTAAACCATACAATCAAATATCAGCTACTCAGAGTAGTTAGCAGAGAAGACTGAAACTAAGTAAGATAAAAATGCCGAGGTTGAAGATACAAATCCTTTTGTAGCTTTCATAATTGTATAGAAAGATAAGACCTTATTGTAGGAAATATGAGAGCAGCCATAAAGACAATTCTGATCACTCTCTTCATTACATTCCCCTGGAGATTTTGTAAGGGAGCAACCCCAGGTTTCCTTGAAGTTAACGTGTGCTAACACAATCACCCTCATCCTCAGTGGTCGGAGTGAGATTCAGGATACGACTGTGGGGATTGATGCCCTGCCCTGACCTCACTTCTTGAATGCTACAGCCTCTGAGTGAGAAATGTGAAACTGCAGGTTTCTCCTGAGAGCTGATATACTGGAGATAAGTATTATCATTTCCATTAGCTGCTAAAGGAATAACTACTGTGATGTGGTGGTCTGGGTGTTCCCCACCCCCCCACGCTTTAGAAATCACCNCAGAAATGTACAAGGTAAAAAAGGTAATACAGAAACACAACAGCGCTCCCAGAAACCTGAGCCCCAGGAGGGGCTCTCAACCACCCCCTCACCTTCCCCCTACCCCTCTCAACCTTACCCCAGTCCCAAGGAAGAATGGAGGTTCGGCCAGGGGGATTAAGAAGCAAAGGTGAATCAGCCAAAGCAAATGGAGGGTGAGGTTAGAAAGCAAGATGGAGTTAAGCTAGCAGCCCCAGCTCCACAGCAGGCAAAGAGCCTAGAGCAAAGCCCAGAGTGAAGTGCCCAAGAGAAGTGACTTCATCTAATGTTTTGCTTTTGCTTTCTACACATCTCAGCAAGACTGTGAGCGAAGTAGACCTCACCATTGGTTTCATTTCTCAACCTATGATCTAATTCTTCTCACCAAAACATTCTAGCTAGGCTCAAACTAGCACATGTGACTAGAGTAACAACGACGAGGAGTAAAATCAAGCTGCTCCATACATAGCATTGAGCACAAACTCAGAAACAGCACCAAGAAAATGAGGCTGGAAATCTCTTCTTTTAATTCTGCAGAATAAAACCCAGTCCACAATGTTTACATTTAGAGAAAGCATGAAAATGTAGAAGTTTCTGAGCTATTCCTGCACTTAAGCCACTGTGAAGAGTAGGTAAATGAAAAGGAATGGCAGAAGAATCTCCTTCCTGAAGCCTTGCTTTAGAAGGAGCATTTTTCTCCTTGTTTCTTTTTTTTCCCCCCCAGGACATGGCAAGAATATTTGCTCCTATCTCAGTTTAGGGTAATCACAGCTCTTCCTGGAAGTCAATATTATTGTGAGGCATTCCTTTGTAAGCCATTAAATCATGAGCTAAAGTAGGGAAGCTTTCAGCTTTCGATTTCATATCCGCTAATTCGCTGTTAGTAGTTTCTCTTTCTGTGTCTGATTCATAGTTCCTATTTGTTAACAAAGACTGCCCTAAGGGTGAGGGAGGTGATTCTCCCCCTCTACTGTGCTCTGCTGGGACCCCACCTAGAGTACTGCTTCCAGTTCTGGAGCCCCTATGACAAGAGGGATGTGGAGATGCTGGAGTGTGTCCAGAGAAGAGCCACGAGGATGGCTCTTACTTAGTATTAAGAAGACGTTTTGGTGTCATTGTTGTATCCTCTGGACAATCTACATTTATTTATTTACTTATTTATTTAGCATTAGGAAGCTGTTTGGATGTCTTTGCTGTATTCAGTGATCAGTCTAGATTTATTTATTAATTATTTATTAACTCTTAGAAAGCTGCTTGGATGTCTTTGCAGTATCCTCTGGATAATATCTATCTATTTTAGTAATTTACTTGGTATTAAGAAGCTGTTTGGATGTCTTTGTTGTACTCATTGGTCAATCTATATTTATTTATTTATTTACTTATTTAGTATGAGGAGCTCATTGGATGTCTTTGTTGTATCCAGTGGTCAATCTATATTCATTTACTTATTAGCATTAAGAAGCTGTTTGGATGTCTTTGTTGCATCCAGTGGTCAATCTATATTCATTTACTTATTAGCATTAAGAAGCTGTTTGGATGTCTTTGTTGCATCCAGTGGTCAATCTATATTCATTTACTTATTAGCATTAAGAAGCTGTTTGGATGTCTTTGTTGCATCCAGTGGTCAATCTATATTCATTTACTTATTAGCATTAAGAAGCTGTTTGGATGTCTTTGTTGCATCCAGTGGTCAATCTATATTCATTTACTTATTAGCATTAAGAAGCTGTTTGGATGTCTTTGTTGCATCCAGTGGTCAATCTATATTCATTTACTTATTAGCATTAAGAAGCTGTTTGGATGTCTTTGTTGCATCCAGTGGTCAATCTATATTCATTTACTTATTAGCATTAAGAAGCTGTTTGGATGTCTTTGTTGCATCCAGTGGTCAATCTATATTCATTTACTTATTAGCATTAAGAAGCTGTTTGGATGTCTTTGTTGCATCCAGTGGTCAATCTATATTCATTTACTTATTAGCATTAAGAAGCTGTTTGGATGTCTTTGTTGCATCCAGTGGTCAATCTATATTCATTTACTTATTAGCATTAAGAAGCTGTTTGGATGTCTTTGTTGCATCCAGTGGTCAATCTATATTCATTTACTTATTAGCATTAAGAAGCTGTTTGGATGTCTTTGTTGCATCCAGTGGTCAATCTATATTCATTTACTTATTAGCATTAAGAAGCTGTTTGGATGTCTTTGTTGCATCCAGTGGTCAATCTATATTCATTTACTTATTAGCATTAAGAAGCTGTTTGGATGTCTTTGTTGCATCCAGTGGTCAATCTATATTCATTTACTTATTAGCATTAAGAAGCTGTTTGGATGTCTTTGTTGCATCCAGTGGTCAATCTATATTCATTTACTTATTAGCATTAAGAAGCTGTTTGGATGTCTTTGTTGCATCCAGTGGTCAATCTATATTCATTTACTTATTAGCATTAAGAAGCTGTTTGGATGTCTTTGTTGCATCCAGTGGTCAATCTATATTCATTTACTTATTAGCATTAAGAAGCTGTTTGGATGTCTTTGTTGCATCCAGTGGTCAATCTATATTCATTTACTTATTAGCATTAAGAAGCTGTTTGGATGTCTTTGTTGCATCCAGTGGTCAATCTATATTCATTTACTTATTAGCATTAAGAAGCTGTTTGGATGTCTTTGTTGCATCCAGTGGTCAATCTATATTCATTTACTTATTAGCATTAAGAAGCTGTTTGGATGTCTTTGTTGCATCCAGTGGTCAATCTATATTCATTTACTTATTAGCATTAAGAAGCTGTTTGGATGTCTTTGTTGCATCCAGTGGTCAATCTATATTCATTTACTTATTAGCATTAAGAAGCTGCTTGGATGTCTTTGTTGTATCCCCTGGACAGTATCTACCTATTTATGTATTTATTCGGTATTAAGAAGCTGTCTGGATGTCTTTGTTGTACCCATTGGTCAACCTATATTTATTTACTTATTTATTTAGCATTAAGGAGCTGTTTGGATGTCTTTGTTGCATCCAGTGGTCAATCTACATTTATTTATTTATTTATTTAGTATGAAGGAGCTGTTTGGATGTCTTTGTTGTATCCTCTGGACAGTCTAAATACAAATCTCTTCCCAGTGCTGCCAGGCAGAGCGGCACTGGAGGCTGCTCCTGCATTCCCAGCGAGGCGGCAGGATGGCTGTCAGACTCACCCTCTCACTGATTACGTTGCTACTTTCGTTTGCAGATTTCCACACAGTGTCCCTGCGCCCAAAGTGATAACAATCACAGTCATTTCCGACTTGTAATCCAGGAACATGTCCTGGCCATGGCCCTGACAGAGCTTTGCAGTTCACAAATATCAAGTGACAGCACTTCTGGTGTGATTAATGTAGTGAAAACACAGAACAGTGAGTCCAAGATGAGACACACCAGTTATTTCAAGTCCATTCTTCACTGAGCTCTTGCATGAATTCTTAGCATTTACAACTGGTTTTGCTTTCTCCATCTTCCTCCTACAATAATTCTAACTTTACAATAAATCCCAAGTTAAGTCATATGCAACAATAAGACCAATGTTAGCTTGCCAAGTAAAACCACGCTCAGAAGGGTGGTTTTGTAATAACTCAGAAGCATTTAGAATGTAATCAAAAATACACTGAATAAACCAACATATCAGATTAACAGGACTACTAAATAAAAGGGAAATATCCCAGGCCTTTAAGGCATGCTGTAACTCTTCAGAATCAAACAGGACCAGGATTCAAATTCAAATACAGATATTCCTAAACTTTTAAGTATTCAGATTAAGGATTTTAGTTCAATCTTACTTTCATGATGGTCAGGTGGTACTGCTCATCTCCCCAGGGGTAAAGGAAAAATATCTGTTGTACCGACTCTGAAGTTACTGGTCATAAATGTAGACTGTCAGGTCATTAGTTCAACCACATGGGTAACACATACAGACATTAGGATAACATTTCTCAGGATATCAACTATTTCATAGAATCATAGAATCAACCAGGTTAGAAGAGACCTCCAAGATCATCCAGTCCAACCTAGCACCCAGCCCTAGACAATCAACTAGACCTGGCACTAAGTGCCCCATACAGGCTTTACTGAACACCTCCAGGGATGGTGACTCCACCACCTCCCTGGGCAGCCCATTCCAATGCCAATCACTCTCTCTGGCAACACCTTCCTCCTGACATCCAGCCTAGACCTCCCCTGGCACAACTTGAGACTGTGTCCCCTTGTTCTGTTGTTGGTTGCCTGGCAGAAGAGACCAACCCCCACCTGGCTACAGCCTCCCTTCAAGTAGTTGTAGATAGCAATGAGGTCACCCTTGAGCCTCCTCTTCTGCAGGCTAAGCACAGCAAACATAAGGTACACAAAGTCAAGAATAGATCTTCCTTTTTGAGGCAGATGTTGTCTTTCAGGAAGATGTTCTCTTTTTCAGAATACAGGTTTTCCACCTTTCAACTAATGCTGATGGAAAGAGCATCAGCTTTATTCCACATCTGAAGGTCTGGTGGGGGAGATCAGAGTACTGGAGTCAATGGAGTCATGCAGGAGAACAGTAGGGTTCAGGAAACTCCTGATTCCCTACTTCATTGCTGTCTCATCTGGATCCAATTCTTTCCATTCAAGTAGTGCTGTGGTTTCATTTCCATGAGGTCAGATAATGCGGGGTTAGGACACATACGAATTTATCTGTGGGAAACCCCTGCTATGATCCTCCACTGGGATGACACAGGAAGGTTATTTAAAGTCTGAAATCCTGACATATTAAAGTCAATGGAGGTTTTGCAGTTAACCTCAATTTGGCCAGGGTTTCACCCCTGAGACTTCATTTTTCTTACTGATTTCTGCTCCAGGACAGGTAAAACTATCTTCCCAAAGCCAAAGGGAGTGCTATGACTTTAATATTAACTAGCTGCCTGCAATTCTAATCTATTCTGAAGCCAAACATTGGAGCTTGTCAGTTTACTGTGAACCTATTAACATGCTATCCAAGATTATCTTCTTGTGAAATTAATGCTGTTAGCATTAGCATGAGCATGCACATAGGATTTATTAGCCATTGTTACATTTGGACTAAACTGCTAGCATCCAGACATGAAAAGAAAGCTAAAACACCAGTGCAAGTTCCACTTGCAATAAATTATTCTGCCACCACAAACTCCCAGCAGGAAAAAGGAAGACAACACATACACTTCTGGACAATGTATAGAACATTCACTGGATTTCTGTGTGACAACAGTGGAAGCGGTGGCACTGATTATTTTATCAGTGTGATGACAAAGAAGGAGGAAAAAAAGGACTTTGTTTCTTTCTTTGCAAGTGGTCTGCAAGGCCACCACAAAGGTGGTTGCATTTTAAAGGAAGAAGGCAGGAAGGCTTATGGAAAATGAGCAAAAGTTGCAGAGTTCCAGTTGAAAGCTGAACTTCCTGAAAAGTCAAGGTATTGGGGGTTTGTTTGAAGCTTATCTTTTTGTCTCTCTTCAGTGCCTGTAGTGGATCTTTCACAGCTAGGTAGCAGCAATAACTGCCTCCAGGGCACCCCAAGAGGAAGGCACATTCCAAGCAGACCTGCAGTCCACTGATGCTACATGAAAGAAGTGGCTTCATCATCATGTTCAGACCTGTGGCATGTGGGACTGGAGGCCCAGCTGGAATACTTCAATAGCTTTGTTGATCTCAATGATCTGACATTCCCAGGTAGAACTACTACTTGCCAAAGAAAACTCGATTACAAGTCTCAAATGTGCAACAAAACTCTGCTCTAATTGAAGGTTCTTTCTTAGGTCTAATTGAAGGTTTCTTTTTAGGTCTAATTGAAGGTTCCTTCATCTTAGGGCAACAAAGCTGGTGAGAGGCCGGGAACACAGCCCTGTGAGAAGAGGCTGAGGGAGCTGGGGGTGTGCAGTCTGCAGAAGAGGAGGCTCAGGACAGACCTCATTGCAGTCTACAGCCACCTGAAGGGAGGCTGTAGTCAGGTGGGGTTGGTCTCTTCTGCCAGGGAACCAGCAACAGGACAAGGGGACACAGTCTCAAGTTGTGCCAGGGGAGGTCTAGGCTGGATGTTAGGAGGAAGTTGTTGGCAGAGAGAGTGATTGGCATTGGAATGGGCTGCCCAGGGAGGTGGTGGAGTCACCATCTCTGGAGGAGTTCAAGAAAAGAGTGGATAAGGCACTTAGTGCCATGGTCTGGTTGATTGGACAGGGTTGGGTGCTAGGTTGGACTGGATGCTCTTGGAGGTCTCTTCCAACCTGCTTGATTTTATGATTCTATGCTTCTTCAAACTGACAGCCAGTTCTGGCAATGTAATTCTCCATCCTCTCTGTGCCTTTTCAAGCATCTCTGTTAGCTCCTGCAAGGCTCCCTTTTATCTGGGATGGTCGTACAGCTTTTCATTGGCATGGGGGTGAACCAGCATGCTTTCACAAGGGAAAGACTTTTGCAAGAAGTAGAAATAAATTCTTCTAGATGTGCTGCTGAAATTCTCCAGGGATTTCTTTCTGGACATGACAAAAATGTAAGCAAAAGGTAGCCTAGCTTTTTCCCTTCCTCCCAGTTCCCAGAAACTCATTGCAAACCAAAGACTCTCCCAGCCCTGCTTGAATTCAATACACTGATAATCCTCTTTCTATTTTTGTTAGGTAGAAGGGATATTGACTGCAGTGCTGGTGTTTGGAGCTCATTGTTCTTGAGACAGCCCAGTACAAAGGTTTAGCCTATACCCTGCTTTCCTGGTGCTGGCAGTGTGTTTGTGTATGTGACAGTGAATTCTCAACCCTGTAAAAGCAGTTTCTGCTCTCACTCTGCCAGAAAAGATTGTGTCCAATAGATGAGTCGATGTAGGTAAAAAAGAAACTGACACTGATAAGTTGTCTGCTGCTAAAATTAAGAGTGTGAGTCCCTGTTTAAGGGCCACAACTACAAAACACATTGAAATACAAAGAATAGCTAAAAAACAAATGACTTTGGAACTCATGGCTCCCTGGCTTCTGGGAACTTTCCAGAAGGCTGCTAACTTGTCTGACAAGAAGTCTCTGATACTCCTGAGAAATATTGCTGTCCCAGAAATTTTCCTTCATGTGGCATCTTGAATTTCCTTTTTTATATATAAGGTGATTGCTGCCTTCCTGAAGGTAAGCTCTGTGTGAGCTACCAAAATCATGAAGCTGAAATTATAAGTCACATAAATGCTGACAGAAAAATGTTTTCTTACTACTTGCTTCTTACTCCAGTGCTGGTTTGTATTCATTAGTAAACAAACATCCCCATAGCCTGGAGAAGAGAAGGCTCAGGGCAGACCTCATTGCTGTCTACAACTACCTGAAGGGAGGCTGTAGCCAGGTGGGGTTGGGCTCTTCTGCCAGGCAAGCAGCAACAGAACAAGGGGACACAGTCTCAAGTTGTGCCAGGGGAGGTCTAGGCTGGATGTTAGGAGGAAGTTATTGGCAGAGAGAGTGATTGGCATTGGAATGGGCTGCCCAGGGAGGTGGTGGAGTCGCTGTCCCTGGAAATGCTCAAGAAAAGAGTGGATGAGGCACTTAGTGCCATGGTCTGGTTGATTGGCCAGGGCTGGGTGCTAGGTTGGAGTGGATGATCTTGGAGGTCTCTTCCAACCTGCTTGATTCTATGATCCTATGATTCTATAAACACAAATTACTCAAATACAATGGAAGCCTTCTTATCCCTGGATGCTTCATATAAACAATTAAATTTAAAACAATGAAGTGATAAATGTCTAAACCAGCTCAGTGGTGGACATGGTTACAGCATTAAGAGCTTTGAATCACAGAATCAGCCAGGTTGGAAGAGACGTCCAAGCTCAGCCAGTCCAACCTATCACCCAGCCCTGTCCAATCTACCAGATCATAGCACTAAGTGCCTCATCCAGGCTTTTCTTCAACACCTCTATGACCTCCAGGGACAGCCATTCTGCCACCTCTCTGGGCAGCCCATTCCAATGCCAATCACTCTCTTTGACAACAACTCCCTCCTAACATCCAGCCTAGACCTCCCCCTGGCACAACTTGAGACTGTGTCCCCTTGTTCTGTTGCTGGTTGCCTGGGAGAAGACATATTTCATTGCTATGTTTAAGAGAGGTGGAGGGACTTGGCACAAACTGTACTGTAGATCAGCTGAACCAGCACAAAGAAGAATGTTTGAATCTTTAACTGCAATGGATCTTCCTAATCCCCATCTTTTAACATAGGGTTAGCAAAGCCAGAGTGTTAAGAAGATTTTTTTTAATATAAAATGGCTTTCTTAGTCCTGAAATGTTAATCAGGTTGGTATTTCATTTCATTCCCTTTCTATTTAAAGCCTGTTCTGCTCTTGCATGAACTGTAAAGCTTTTATTGAGAAGACCAAGATGAATACTAAAAAGGAAATATAAACTACATAGTTAGCTCTGGAGGACTTAATAGTTGAAGGGATACACTTTAGGAAATAATCCTAAATTTTCAAGGAAGGAAATGCATGATCAAATTACTGCATCCAGTTCTGCAGCCCCCAGTACAGGAAGGATGTGGATGTGCTGGAGTGTGTCCAGAGAAGGACCGTGAGGATGCTTAGAGGGCTGAAGCAGCTCTGCTGTGAGGACAGACTGAAAGAGTTGGGGCTGTGCAGTCTGGAGAAGAGGAGGCTTCCAGGTGACCTTCTTGTGGCCTTCCAGTATCTGCAGGGGACCTACAAAAAAGCTGAGGATGGACTTTTTAGGCTATCAAGGAGTGACAGGACTGGGGGGAATGGAGCAAAGCTGGAGGTGGGGAGAGTCAGGCTGGAGGTGAGGAGGAAGTTGTTGAGCATGAGAGTGGTGAGAGCCTGGAATGGGTTGCCCAGGGAGATGGTTGAGGCCCCATGGCTGGAGGTGTTTAAGGCCAGGCTGGATGAGGCTGTGGGCAGCCTGCTCTAGGGTAGGGTGTCCCTGCCCATGGCAGTGGGGGTTGGAACTAGATGATCCTTGTGGTGCCTTCCAACCCTGACTGATTCTGTGATTCTATGATGAACTAGTTTTATCCAATCTGTAATTCCTAAGATACTGCAAACAGTTACCCTTTGATAGCAAAATGACTGCTTAATAATAATGGCTGCTGAATAATGGAGTGAGATTTAATTGCTGTAAGCATCCTGCCTGAATAATTCTATGTAAAATAACAGTTACAGAAAAAAGGGCATGATTTAAAAAGGATAATTTTAAAAGGATGATTTAAATGAAATTTAAACAGTTGTTGGTTGTTTAAAAACAAAATTGGATGGTTTCTGAACAGAAAATGATGTGAAATATTCTGAAAGCCTTTCTTTGAGCTAGAAATAGTTTGCATCACTCAAAAGTAAAAAAAAGGAAAAAAGAGAAAAAAATGTAACAGAACATCAGAATCACTGAACAAAAGGTGACAGCTCTACTTCACTACATACCTGTTCATATTCAAAATCAGACTAAATTAGTTATTTCAGCTGTCCCCCTAATTTTGTCTAAAACTACATTATTGCCTGGATTGGAAACAGTGTGGCCAGCAGGACAAGGGAGGTTATTCTGGCACTGTACTCAGCACTGGTCAGGACACACCTTGAGAGCTGTATCCAATCATGGGCTCCTCAATTCAAGAGAGATGTTGAGATACTGGAAGGTGTCTAGAGAAGGGCAACAAGGCTGGTGAGGGGCCTGGAGCACAGCCTTGTAAGGAGAGGCTGAGGGAGCTGGGGGTGTGCAGCCTGGAGGAGAGGAGTCTCAGGGCAGACCTCATTGCTGTCTACAACTACCTGAAGGGAGGCTGTAGCCAGGTGGGGTTGGTCTCTTCTGCCAGACAACCAGCAACAGGACAAGGGGACACAGCCTCAAGTTGTGCCAGGGGAGGTCTAGGCTGGATGTTAGGAGGAAATTGTTGGCAGAGAGAGTGATTGGCATTGGAATGGGCTGCCCAGGGAGGTGGTGGAGTCACCGTCCCTGGAGGTGTTCAGGAAAAGCCTGGATGAGGCACTTAGTGCCATGGTCTGGTTGACTGGATGGGGCTGAGTGATAGATAGGACTGGATAATCTTGGAGGTCTCTTCCAACCTGGTTGATTCTCTGATTCTCTGATTTGCTTCTCAATATTAGTGGAACTCTGATACCATTAAAGGAGAAGTTAGTTAGGTCATTAAATTAAATTTAAATTCATACAGCTTATCCAACATAAATAAATAACCCAAATAGTTTTCATCCAAATCGAATGCAATGTTCAGTGAAGGGAACAGAACATTCTGTAAGAATTTAAAGCCACACAGTGACTCGAAATATTTTCACAAGACAAGGCCAACTTAAAGTCAATCTTATATTTAGTCCTTTTTTTTTTTCTACCTTACTTACAGTCCTTTCAAGTAGTAGCAACAGTGACATGTAAATGAGAAAGAAGATCATTCTGGTAATTTTGTTTGTTTTTCCAAAGTTCAGGATACTTTGTCTCTGTTGTTCAATTTCTACTCACTTAACTGTGCCCAAGAAAGACCATAAATTAAGCCAAGATGACAACGTCAGTCTCCACATCAGCCCAAGGCACCATATCCAGGCAACTTGTAGACAAAGACACAAACAGATATATTTTGTGATGGTTGTCCTTTGAAAAAGAGACAGTTCCTCTCAGTCCTGCATGTGTAACTTGATGTTATTGAGTGTGCATGTGTGTGCACTGGTGCCTCAGCACATGGCTGAAAACGTCAGCATCCGCTACCCAACAGTCTCCATCCACGGAGATCTCAGTAACGGGTCAGGGCATTTGAACTGAACCAAAGCCAGCAAATTATGTCATTAATTCCCTCTGATATCTACCAAATGAAAATGTCTTCGACTCTTATTAACCCAAGCTGTATTTTACAAGTGAGCTGTTTGTGATAAGACCCCTGGATCTTTAATGACCTTAAGTCATAGGTGTCTTTCTTCTTTTTCCTTCTTAGCTAGCTCCATAAAAGATCTAAATGTGATCATAGAATCACAGAATCAACCAGGTTGGAAGAGACCTCCAAGATCATCCAGCCCAACCTAGCACCCAGCCCTATCCAGTCAACTAGACCAGGGCACTAAGTGCCTCATCCAGGCTTTTCTTCATCACCCCCAGGGACGGTGACTCCACCACCTCCCTGGGCAGCCCATTCCAATGCCAATCACTCTCTCTGCCAACAACTTCCTCCTAACATCCAGCCTAGACCTCCCCTGGCACAACTTGAGACTGTGTCTCCTTGATGTCACCAATGACAATGGTTGAAAAGGAGGTTTGTTCTTGTGGTGGTTTTTTTTTTTCCTGTTGATCTCCCCTTCTGCAAGGCAGTTAACAGATCTTTTTTGACTGCAGGACTCCACATCAATTAGCTTTTCAGAGACTCAACTTAGTTAAAATCAGCTCCTCAAAGATCTGTATTTACTTGAAACTCTTGGCATCTATTGGGAAAGAAGCCTTATTTTGGCTGAATTTCCAGTGCTAGGCTTTTACTTGACTTGTTTCTACCACTGCAACTCAGTCCTAACTTTATTAGCTTCAGCCACAGAAATGTATCACCATGGGGACACAGAATTAAGCACACTAGACACAGTACTGCAAAGGGCTGGACACTCAGCAAAGCCTGAGGCCAGGACAGGCCTAATTATAAACACAGTCTTTCCACCATTACCAGGAGGGTTCTCACACACACACATACCTACATACACCATCTAGGGCATGAGGAGCAGACTACTCAGATCCAACCTCTGAGCCTCATCCTACACATCCTCTTTGTTTTAAAATTGTCCTCAGTGGGTTTCACACTCCACAGGTTTTCTCTGCTTGAATCTTCTGCCTTTTTATTTCCAGTTCTTTTTTTTTTCACTTGGAAAATGAAAAGTCAAAGTCTAAAGACTGACTTTGATTTGGGATGTCATAACCTAAGCAACAGATGTAAGCACTTCTTTGGTGACAACTAATCTGTTTGTAAATCTCCTGTTGAATCAGAGCTAAACATAATTTCATTCTCTGTTATTTGGCATAATTCATCATTTTTATACTCTGGGAAAACAGAAAAAAATAGTACTAACTTTAAGGAATTTGTGATATTAAGATGTCCCATAGCTAGTTCTTTATACACCTTAGTGCCATGAGAGGCATAAAAGAGGGAGCCTAAACTCTTCCTCCATTTATCAAAGGGTAGAATTTTCTTCTCCTTCTTTGCTTTTCTTAAAATGAAAAAGTCTGAGTCACTCTGATAAGTTTGCCAGGATTAGCCCACTCCATTTGCCTCTTTTACAAGGACATTCCTTTACATACACAGCTTAGCCATTGTGTTTTACTACTTCCTTGCTCCTGAGCACTAGAACAATTCAGTATCAATACTGCCATTTCACTAATACATCCCATTTGCTTATTTACAACACAATGAATTACCTGGGTTTGATCTTCTTTAAAACACCATTACAAGAGGGAGTAGAAAACAGGACTTCTATTCCCTCCTCACTCTAAAGAGTTACAGGCCTACAAATCTTCCAAGCAAGAGTTTGTTTCATACAAGCATAGACTAAGATGGGTCAAATGCCTTCTTTAGCCCTGCTTCTGAAGCAAGACCATTAGCATAGAATGGCCTAAGTTGGAAGAGACCTTCGTGATCATCTGCTCCAACTTCCCCACCATGGGCAGGGACACCTCTCAACTAGACTTGGCTACTCAAGGCCTCATCCAACATGGCCTTGAACACTCCCAGGAAGGAGGCATCCACAGCTTCCCTGGGCAGCCTATTCCAGAGTCCCACCATCCTGCTACTGAAGAACTTCCTAAGATAACCTACTCCACTTCTCCTGCTGCTGGAAACACTTATGAAAAGCCCCTCTCCAGCCCTCCTGTAGGATCCCTTCAGGTACTGGAATGCAGATGTAAGGTCCCCTCAGCATCTTCTCTTCTCCGGGCCAAACAACCCACGGACACCAGAACTGGGTGCAGTGTCCAAGGTGGGGTTTCACCAGAGCAAAGAGGCAGAGTCATGCCTCTTGATCTGCTGGACACACTCCTCTTGATGCAGCCTAGGACACAATTTGCTTTCTGGGCTGCACAAGTGCACTGCTGAGTCATGTGAGCTTCTCCTCAACCAACACCCCCAAATCTCTTTCTTCTAGAGCTACTCAACCCACTCTGCACCCAGCCTATATTTGTCCCTGGGATTAGACCAGTGCAGATCATAGAACCACAGAATTCATCATAGATGCCATGAAGAGCACAAGGTTCACAACAATAAAGTACTCAAGCAGGATTATGATGTGACAACCCAGTCAGACAGATGTCAGCTGTTTCTTTTCCTAACACTGTTCAGAAATGCTACAAGAATCATTCAATAAATACACAATTTGGCTTCTTCTCACAGCAATGAAGTGGTTAGATTATTGAAAGGGTGCCACTGTATTTCATGGTGAGTTTAAGATTTCAGGTATGCATCACAGACTCTCTAAAACCAGGTTTTGGATATAATTGGTCTTCAACATAATACTGCATATGGTTCTGGAGCCCCCAGCACAATAAGGACATGGAACTGTTGGAGCCAGTCCAGAGGAGGCCATGAAGGTGCTCAGAGTATTGCAGCAGCTCTGCTATGAGGACAGGCAACAAGAGTTGGGGCTCTGCAGCCTGGAGAAGAGAAGACTTTGAGGAGACCTTCCAGTACCTGAAGGAGGCTACAGGAAGGCTGGGGAGGGACTATTGACCAGGTCTTGAAATGCCAGGATGAGGAGTAATGGGTTTGAACCGGCAGAGGGGAGAGTGAAACTGGATGTTAGGAAGAAGTTCTTTGCAGTGAGGGTGGTGAGACACTGGCACAGGTTGTCCAAGGAGGCTGTGGGTTCTTCCTCACTGGAGGTGATCAAGGCCAGGCTGGATGAGAGCTTGAGCAATCTGTTCTACTAGGAGGTGTCCCTGCCTATGGTTTGAGGTTGGAACTGGATGATCTTTGAGGTTCCTTCCAACCTAAACCATTCTATGTTTGTGAAAACTAATTGGCTCAAGGGTTCTTAGGTTGGGTGATAATATGCTAAACCCATTAGAGATGTGAACAATACTTACATTTAGATGCCTCCATACCAGCAAAATACCACTGTATGCATCAGCACTCTCTGAATCTGTGGTTTAGGGCCACACTGTGTTTCTATACCTACTTCCCATGGATTTCTTATTCGGGCATAGATCAAAGTGGGAAGATACCCAGAGAATTGGTGCAAAAAGAAACTTTTATGTATTTTCTGGATAAATAAACTTTTGGCTCAAAAAGTTTCAATTCCAGGAGTTCTCACACCCCATATACGCAACAAGTTGCACAGCACCCAACTCTGGCAAGCCTTCCTTCCAAAGAAATCAAACCAGACAGCCACACACTCAAACTGGACTTCAAGCCTGTGATTTATTTTATTTGTTCAGAGACAGAGCTAGCTAGCCTTACAAAAACATCAGAGCTTAACAGGGCTTGAACCTGATAGGATTACTTTGGAACTGCCTAACTGTTATACAACCTGAGACCAGAAATGCTCACCAAAACCGCTCAATATCATCAGGGAAAAGTTCAAGAGCAGGAGAGATTCAGCACCTGCTTTTAAGAAATTCCTGTTCTCTATATAGAAGAGGCATTGAAAAGGATAGCAAGGCACAGCCAATACAAACAGGTTTCAAATGAGCTACTTTTAATCAGTCATCACTTAAATGAAACAGAGCTCTTTGCTTTCCTTTTCCCAAATAATGTGGTTTTTGTTGTTGAGTCTGCTTGGAAGTGGTATTATCTGTTTGTGACTGCCTGCATGGGTTTTAACTGTGGAAATAAAACTGACTAGATTTTAGGTCTAGATTTTAGATGTTAAAGGGAATAGATTTTACATGTTAAAGGCTTTCATTATTTTTCAGAGAATCCATTTACTTCTTTCAAATATTTGCTGGCCATTGTGTAAGAGGGTTTTTTGTTTCCCATGATCTCGATAAGGAACATGGGAAATAAAAATATCCAATTATCATATTTCAAGTATGCAATTAAGCCCTTCACCTTCAGCAGTGACAGGATGATTACTGCTGAATACACTCTTCAAGCAGGTCTTTGAATCATGGTTGTTATGATGTGGTGATAGAGGATCATATTCTCAAGTGATATATAGCATCGCTGAGCTCTGTGAGTTTGCAGCCAGAGATTAGAGACAGAATTAGTAAGTTGGGGAGCTTCAAAAAAACCCCATAAATGTGTCACCACCTCCTTCTAATAAATGCATAGTTTCCACTGATGAGGTAGTTTATAGATGTCAGATAATCACCTGCCCTTAAAGCAACTGTGGAAATTTTCATTTCTCCTTCCCATCCCATTTATTTTCTCCCTTCTTATTTTCATTCTCTTCTCTCTTTCCCCTTCCCTTCATAATGTGAAGCAGTGCTAGATATTCATCTCTTGCTTTTCCCTCCAGATGTAGATATGTTCAGGATTGTGCTAGTTTGAGCCTAGCTGGGATATTTTACTGAGAGGAATCATAGAATGAATCGTAGAATCATAGAATCAACCAGGTTGGAAGAGACCTCCAAGATCATCCAGCCCAACCTAGCACCCAACCTTATCCAGTCAACTAGACCAGGGCACTAAGTGCCTCATCCAGGCTTTTCTTCATCACCTACAGGGACAGCAACTCCACCACCTCCCTGGGCAGCCCATTCCAATGCCAATCACTCTCTCTGCCAACAACTCCCTCCTAACATCCAGCCTAGACCTCCTCTGGCACAACTTGAGACTGTCCCCCTTGTGTTGCTGGTTGCCTGGCAAAAGAGAGCAACCCCCAAGTGGCTACAACCTCCCTTCAGGTAGTTGTAGACAGCAATGAGGTCCCCCCTGAGCCTCCTCTTCTCCAGGCAAATCACTCTCTCTGTGAAGAACGTCCTCCTATACCTCCCCTGGCACATTCATGAGGATGTGATCTCAAATAGAGTAAATTTCTGTCTTCCCTCTGGCTCCCCAGAAGTTTTAAAACATAAGAGTGCTGTTGCTTGACGTTTCACCTGGTACATATCTGGTATTTAAGCTTGTAAGAGATTTAGGAACATTTACAACCCTTGCTCTCAGGGTGCAAAGTGCAAAGACTCATCACTTAGTGGGATTTATTGAAACAGATTCTGGAGCAGCTCAAGCACTTTACCAAATGCAACATTAGCAGAGCTCGGGTTGAGGCAGCAGGGTTCAGCACATAACATCCAAGACATTTTCAACAGCTATTTGTTCAAAAGAGAAGCTGATGTGGAGGTTGTTTCTCCTCTGGTGTTGGCTGCCAAGACATTATATTAGCAAGTTATGATGATAGACTATTCAGGATTAATACCACTGTGAGATTTGCTCAAAAATGATGCCCAACCTCATCGATTCCAGTGCTGTTTTGCAATCTCTGATGAAACTAATCCTGCATAGTTTGCATTCCATTACTTAGAGCATAGAATTTCCTTTCTTGCCCCATTTCCTTTCTCTCCTTTCTCTCCTTTCCTTCTCATACTCTATTTAAAACTTTCCTTTTCTCTCTGGCTGACTAATTATGTATCCTCGTTTAAGCAAAAGTATTTAGCATCATCTTTCAGCACCTCATTATCTCTTTTTACATAGGAATCTCCTGTCCCTGTCTTAGTAAAGACAAATTTATTTCCTGCTAAATCAGATTACTTTAATGCCGTGAAATTGAGACTGAGGTTGTGTTTCATGGAAGAAGGCATTTAAATTGAGGAGCTATTCTTGAAATGCAGAGTCACAGTTTATATAGCTTTTATCTGTCTCCTGGGAGTGATTTGGATTAGGTGTTTTCCATCTGAATTAAAGGCTTAACAAAGGAACTATTCTCTCCATCTGTGCACGCAGCTTCACAGTGTAAATACCATTCTACCACTTGAAATTACATGGTTCATAGATTCATAGAATGGTTGAGGTTGAAAGGGACACTGAAAATCATCTAGTTTCAACCTCCTTGACATCTTCCACTAGACCAGCTTGTCCAAGGCTTCATCCATCCTGGCCTTGAATACCTTCAGACCTCCCTGTTCCAGTGTCTCACCACCCTCACTGTAAAGAACTTCTTCCTAATATCCAGTCTAAATCTACCTTCCTCAAGCTTGAAGCCATTTCCTCTCATCCTATCACTACTCCCTATCACCACCCTCACTGTAAAGAACTTCTTCCTAATATCCAGTCTAAATCTACCTTCCTCAAGCTTGAAGCCATTTCCTCTCATCCTATCACTACAAGCCCTTGCAAAAAGTCCCCTTCCTGGCTTTCTTGTAGGCCCCCTTCAGAAGGCCACTATAAGGTCTCCCTGGAGCAGTCTTTTCTCTAGATTAAGCAGCCTCAACTCTCCCAGCTTGTCCACATAGTGGAGGTGCTCTAGCCCTCTGACCATCCTTGTGGCCCTTCTCTGGACCCACTCCATCAGGTCCATGTCCTCATGTACCAAGTATTCCAGATGAGGTCTCACTGGAGCAGGGTGACAGAATCACCTCTTTGATGCAGCCCAGGATGTGATTTACCTTCTGGGCTGCAAGCACTCACTCTCAGCTCATGTCCAGCTGCTCATCCACCAGCACCTCCAAGTCCTTTTCCTCAGGGCTGCTTTCTATCACCTCCTTCTCCAGCCTGTATTAATAGTGAGGGTCATTCTGACCCAGGTGCAGGACTCTGCATTTGATTTTGTTGAACCTCATGAGGTCCACCTAGGCCCACCAGACTGGTACAGTAAACAAATCCACCCACAGTGGAAATCTAAGGACAATTTTATGAAACAAGTTGACATCCTGGCCTGGATCAGGAACAGTGTGGCCAGCAGGACAAGGGAGGTTCTTCACCCCTGTACTCAGCACTGGTCAGGCCATACCTTGAGTGCTGTGTCCAGTCCTGGGCCCCTCAATTCAAGAGAGATGTTGAGGTACTGGAACATGTCCAGAGAAGAGCAATGAAGCTGGTGAGGGGCCTGGAGCACAGCCCTGTGAGAAGAGGCTGAAGGAGCTGGGGGTGTGCAGCCTGCAGAAGAGGAGGCTCAGGGCAGACCTCATTGCTGTCTACAACTACCTGAAGGGAGGCTGTAGCCAGGTGGTGTTGGTGTATTCTGCCAGGCAACCAGCAATAGAACAAGGGGACACAGTCTCAAGTTGTGCCAGGGGAGGTCTAGGCTGGATGTTAGGAGGAAGTTGTTGGCAGAGAGAGTGATTGGCATTGGAATGGGCTGCCCAGGGACGTGGTGGAGTCATCGTCCCTGGAGGTGTTCAAGCAAAGCCTGGATGGGGCACTTAGTGCCATGGTCTGGTTGACTGGATAGGGCTGGGTGCTAGGTTGGACTGGATGATCTTGGAGGTCTCTTCCAACCTGGTTGATTCTATGATTCCATGATTTTAGTAACTTTTTCTGTTGCTTCCCTTGAGAAATAAGTTAGTGGGTTAAAGAAGAAGACAAGCAAGGGAACATACTATGAGACTTCAGCACTAGCAATAGTTATTTTCTTCTGAAATAAAAAATATAAGATCATAAAGATATAAAATGGCTGTAGTGATTTACACCAAATAGTTGTCTTTTTCAGAATCCTTTTCCTGACAATGGCCAATAGGAAGAGCAGAGCACATGTAAGTTCTCCAGGGCAGTATAGTCTCCAAGATATCCACAGCTTAGGAACTTCTTGAAATAAGTTTATATGTAGAAAGATGTAATTTACAGTCACTGCTGGACCCAGCCCTCGTGCATTTATTCAATTGCATTCAAAAGCCACTTATATATTTGGCCTCTCCAACATCCTGTGGCAATGAGAGCCACAATTTTATTAAGCATCATGAGAAAAAGTACTTCCTTTTGTTTGTTTGTTCCTGAGGGAAATGTGAACAAAGGAATGGATGCTGGATTTAACCAATAATGGGTAACACTGCTGTGGGAGACACTTGCAGAGCTGCCCAAGGCTGATTCTGATCCACAGCACAGCTTTGCAGCTAAGAGAGGATGTGGAGCCACTTCTCTAGAGACTCCATCTCTACTGCCTTCAGTTTTGGGCTCCCCAGTTTAAGAGGGACAGGGATCTGCTGGAGTCCAACAGAGGGCTATGAGGATGATCAGAGGACTGGAACACTGCCTGATAAGGAGAGGCTGAGGGACCTGGGGCTGTTTAGTTTGGAGAAGAGAAGACTGAGGGGATTTAATAAATGTTTATCAATATCTGAGGGCTGGGGGTCAGTAGGGGGGAGACAGACTGCTCACTTGCTCCCTGAGATAGGACAAGCAGCAATGGATGGAAGCTGCAGCACAGGAGGTTTCACCTCAACACAAGGGGCAACTTCTTGACTGTAAGGGTCCTAGAGCACTGGAACAGGCTTCTCACAGACGTGGAGTTTCCTTCTCTGGAGACTTTCAAAGTCTGTTTGGATGTGTTCCTGTGTGACCTGAGCTAGATTGTATGGTCCTGCTCTGGCAGTGGGGTTGCACTCAATGATCTCTTTGGGTCCCTTCAAACCCCTAGCATTCTATGATCCTGTGACTTTAAAGACTCTTCTGGATGCATTATTGCGTGATCTGCTCTAGGTGATCCTGCTTTGGCAGCAGCGATTGGACTCGATCTCCAGAGGTCCCTTCCAATCCCAAATGTTCAATAACTCTATAAATAACTGTACATTTTTGGAAGATGCAACACCTCTGTTCTGGTGTTAGGAAGACTGCATAAATGTCTATGTGACTCCAAACACCCTTTGTGTGCTTCTCTTTTGGGAAGTTGCATTGAATTGAATTGCTTTCAAAAGCTTTTCTCAGTTAAATAAAAGTATATCCAAAGCTCAGATGTATTCCTGAGCCACCAGGCTAGCCTCTTCTACCTACCATTCCATTCTTATCTCCTGTACTTTAATGTATTTGTCTATACAGCACCTTTGGGAGATAAGATTATTCTCATTTCACTGAGTAGAAAATTGAGTCATTTAGTCTCTGGTTCCTACAGTAAGCCAGTTGAATAAATGCAGGTTGGACCCTAACTGGCTTAACACTTAGAGCTAAGACAGGACAATTCTTCCAGACTGTAGAGATGACAGCAGTAGGTTAATGGTCCCATAGTGATGAGAGTGCACTAATACTGTGCCAATCTAAATATGATCCCTGAACAGAAAGCATGGGATAGTAACAGAACAGCTGGCAGGGAAATCTGGCTGGTGCAGTGGGCTGATGAAATGTATTCTTTCATCACTTGTTAGTTCTACAAAATCAATGCAGCTGAATAACAGGGTGGGGGGGAAATCTGGATGTGGTACACTGCTTTATCAGAGGATCACACAACTGTACTCCAGACTCACAGATAGCACAGCCTGATCTCACATTCTGCCATAAGATTCAAGCTATTCTGACAGATAAAGTAAAATGTTGTTAAAATACCACTGGCATTGAAGGTAAGGAATTAACAGAGACATATAGAAAAGGAGCATCTGATGGATTCTCATAATTCCACTCTATAAAAGTATTACAGAGAGCTAGGTAGTCAGAAAGAAGAAAGAGAGTAGTTAGGACAGGCAAATCAGGAGGTTTCTAGTCCCTAGAGGAGTCTATGATGTTCGAGTGAGATTTGTTCCTTGCCTGCACAGCATACTGGAACTTCTGGAGTGTGTAAACACACATGAAAAGAAAAAGAGGTTTCACAGAAGCATAGAATCATAGAATCAACCAGGTTGGAAGAGACCTCCAAGATCATTCAGTCCAACCTAGCACCCAGCCCTGTCCACTCAGCCAGACCATGGCACTAAGTGCCCCATCCAGTCTTTTCTTGAACACCTCCAGGGACGGTGACTCCACCACCTCCCTGGGCAGCCCATTCCAATGGCAAATCACTCTCTCTGTGAAGAACTTCCTCTTGTTTATCACAGGTAGTCAACATGGATTCACCAAGAGCAAGTCATGCTTGACCAATCTGATTGCCTTTTAAAGGTGGCATAAAAAGATGGATACCCGAGGCGAGAGCAGTGGATACGTTCTAGCTTGACTTCAGCAAGGCCATTGACAATGTCTCCTGTGGCACTCTCACAGCCTGTTTTATTCTGTTGAGCAAAAATGACAAGTCCAGAAAGATCTACAACTTAAATAAATGGGATTGTTTGGCATTTAAATAGTAACCTCTGGCATTGAGACAGAACAACTGGCAAATCAAGACAGATTCTCGAGGCCTTTAAATAAAAGAGCAGATAAGATGGTTTTGTTAATAAAGCATAATCTTTCTGAAGCTCAAAAATGCATATATATAAGAGTATTTTATATGTATGCATAAGCTATGTCTATGTGTTCAGACCCTTGGAAACTTTGAATGTGCACTAGAAGGCAGTGATGAAAGGCCAACAACTCTGGCAGCAGAGATCACATTTGGCTGGCTCAGATTTCCCATCTTGTGCTGATGAAGCCATGTTTAAAGGAAGATTGGTACAGAGAAATCTTTGAGTGTGCTAGTTTGAGCCTGGCTGGGACATTTTGGTGAGAGGAATTAGGTGATAGGCTGTGAAAAGGAAACAATAGTGATGGCTGCTGCACTCATAGGCTTGCTGAGATGGCAAGAACACAAACACAGGTAAGAGAGTTGCTCTCTGGCTTTTGGACTGCATGCATTTCTCTAACCTGCCATTTGCCTAACTAATCCTTCTGCTTCCTAACCCCCCTGGGTGGTTCTCCAAACTCACCTTGAACATAAGGCAAAGTCTGGGATAAGGTAGAGAGGTGGGAAGAAGGTGGAAGGGTGGTTGGGAGCCCCTCCTGGGGACTCTGGTTTCTGGGAGGGCTGTTGTGTTTCTGTATTACTTTTAAACTTGTCTATTTCTGCCTGTAGCTGTAGATAGTGTAAATACCTGCTTGGATATTGTTCTAGGCTGTAAANCAACACTCAATCCAAGTGGGAAGCAAAAGGGTTGAGCCACTTTATGAAAGAGACTATAAATGCTTCATTTGTGCTGCTGTGCTAGGGAAATGAGAGAGGAAAGCCTTCTGACCTTCTGCTTTGCATGCTTATACAGCAATTGCTAGAGTCAAATCCTTACAATAATTCTGCCCTCACTGGAACATCAGTAAAAAAGATCATGATCTCCTTGCCCTGCTTCCTCTCCTGAATGATGCATCTGGTCCTTTATGGATGCATATGGCAAAAGTATCACTCAAAAAACTAAGCAAAATGTAAATTCCAGCTGGTCCAGTTGAGGGGTGAGACACCTGAAAAGCATGCTGTAGAGTGGGGTCATTCTATGTGCATTTGCCAAAGTGGGCAGCTGCTCTTGTGAGACCCCACCTGGAGTACTGTGTGCAGTTCTGGAGCCCCCAACACAAGAAGGACATGGAACTGTTGGAGCAAGTCCAGGGGAGGCCACGAAGATGCTCAGAGGGCTGCAGCAGCTCTGCTATGAGGACAGGCTGAGAGAGTTGGGGCTCTTCAGCAGTCTGGAGAAGTCTTTAAGGAGACCTTGGAGTGGCCTTCCACTATCTGAAGGAGGCTATGGGGAGGACTATTGACAAGGTCTTGTAATTATAGGAAGAGAAGTAATGGGTTTAAACTGGTGGAGGGGAGATTCAAACTAGATGTTGGGAAGAAGCAGTTTCCAGTGAGGGTGGTGAGACACCAGCACTGATTCTGTGATCCGCAACCTCCCTGGTTCTTCAGTCACATTCTGTGATCCACAGCCTCCCTGGAAATGTTCAAGGCCAGGTTGGATGAGGCCTTGAACAACCTCTTCTAGCAGGAGGTGTCCCTCCCTGTGGTGGTGGGATTGGAACTGGACAATCTTTGAGGTCCCTTCCAACATAAACCATTCTATGATAGGTGTGAGATATACAGAGAAAAGCATGAAATTCTGCTTTCTCCACCTCCCCTGAGAAAGAAGTAGTCAAGGCAAAAGGTCTAAGTATAATCATATAATTAATAATTATACTAATTATTAATATTAATTTAATAGAATTCTATGATAAGGACCTCAGTATTATGAAAATCTTCCCTTTCCATGGAAGAGATGAAATGTCATCCTGGCAGAGCTGTCTTGAGACGAGGGATCTGAAATTTGCCACTGAAATACACCTGCCTACCATCCAGGCCAGTCCCCAAGGCCAGGAACAAAGCAGACAACTGGCGCCTCACAGCACCATCCTTCACTCTGTGCTCAGCCCAAACATTCTTTTGGTTCCAGTGGCAGTTCTGCCTACATACACACACAAGGGCAGCCCTGAAAGTAATAAATAACCGGGTGCTCTAGGCACTCTGAATCACTTCTTTGCATCCAATAGACACAGCAGTTTCCCCAAAGGAGTGACCAAAGGGTGACCATTTTTGGCTGAAACGCTAAAAGCCATCTTGAAGTGATCTTAACTTGTTTCCAGGGTGACATGTCACTCAAGAAGAGCTGGTCTGACAAGAAGAAATGTGCTAATTGTTTACTTTTTGCTGTTGTTTTACATGTTCTTTCATTCGAGCCATTACAAATCGCCTCTTGCCTCTGTGCGGTCATTGGGCTGTGTGGAAAGGTAAACACCAAAGTCTTTATTTGTCTGGTAGCTGACAGCATCTCTCCTTGGGGAATGAAAGAAACTGGCTTTATTTCCCTCCCCTCCTCTCCCTCCCCTTGCCAAAAAACAATAGAGGTTGCATTAGTCACAGCAGATATGGAAACCTACCAGGCAAAGAAAGTAAGTCGTACTCCTGTAGAAACCTAATAAAAATGTCCATTAGGCTTTTCAAAATGACTCTTAACTACCAGGCAAGGAATAATGAAATTGGCAAAACAGGAAAAGCAAAGTCTCAATTTGCTTTACAGCTTTCAAATGACCCCACACACCTCATTAAAAGGGATCAGCGGTGGCAAACGCACTCTCTGCCAAAGTTCTTTGGCAGTGCAGTCCAACGTTTTGAAAGAGACCAGGTTTACATAGAAGCAACAGGCTTGCTGGTAAGATTAGCTGCTGTCAACATCTCTCACACTCCAAACAGAAAAATCCCTTTTGACTTCTTTGCTTAATGAGTTAGCCTGTTGAATTGATTTCATCCACGGTCCATGAGAGCAGATCCTGCAGTTCTTTATCAAGCTAAAATCCAGATCAAACTAATGAAAGGAGATGCTGCCTGAGAAAGGATGGAATTGTGCTTTCTGGAGTAACTATTGCATGCTAATTCTAAGGCTATTATTATTATTAAAGAACAGTGCTGTATAGAATTTAGCATTTTATTGTACACATGAGTGAATATAAACTATAATTAAGGGTAGATTTTACCCTAATCAGAACAAAATAATCATCAGAAATTCAGTTCTTCACTTCCCACTAGAATTATTTAGGTTGAAAAGGACCTTTAAGACTTCTAAGAGTCCAGTCATAAAACTAACACTGCCAACTCCACCACTAAACCACATCCTTAAATGCTACACCTACACATCTTTGTCATAGCACAGTTGCTTCCCTGAGCGGCCAGTTACAATGCTTGATAAACCTTTCAGCCCCACATCCACCTCACTACAACCTTTCAGCTAGCAGTAAGAGTCATGTCTGTGAGAAGGCAGGATCAGGACTGCATCTCAGATTTCCTTCTCAAAGATATGGTGCAACACAAGTGCAGGCTATGGGTTTGTACAGGAGCTATTTATGTTATGTTAGTTCCAGTTAACTGTTCCACTCAGATAGCAGAATGTGTTGGCTGAGGAAAAATTTAGTTGTGAGCCCCAAAATCTTCCTATTTCTTTATACACACACAAACAGCAAATAATATCATGCAAAATTGTCCCATTTCATATGTTAAATAAGAAAGAAATAAAAAGCAGAAGAGAATATATATGCTTGGACATACTGAGGCAGCAGGGTGAAGGAGGAGTGAATAGAAGTTGTGTTTATTGACTGATGAGTTTTACTGATGAGTCTGCTTTGCTTTAGCTAGTCCTGAGAACTCCATTATACTATTGAAGTCAATAGGAATACTCCCAAGAGCATGGTTTTCAAGAGTGAAACATCAGATTACAACAAAGCAACTCGATTTTCCCTGAATTTCCATGCCTGGACAACTTTATTCACTGTGTGTCCTGCTCTGGTTTTGGACCATGAGTGAAGAATTTTAATGAGCCCCACGCAGAGCTCTTTTCAGAGCCAGCTTTGCATAGAAGCATGCCACACTGAGAAACTCCTTGTGCACTGCTGCTTTATTGTTTGATGCACATTTAAGTCTATCATGATCTCACTCCATACATTTCCTTGTTCCTACTGTATAAGGCTGATAGCTTGTCCACCCCTGAAAGAAGTTCAGCTTTGGAGTTATTCATTCCTACATACCCTGCCTTTTTTTTTCCCCCTTTCATGTTGAGGCAGGTAAAACTGCCTTAGAAGCCTGCCAAGATACACAATTACAAGATAAGACCCAAGTCTGAGANACCTGCCAAGATAGACAAATGTTCTCAGACTTGGGTCTTATCTTGTAATTGTGTTTGTTAAAGACTGAAATCCAAGCCCTCAAAATATCTAGCTATAAAATTCAACCCAAGATCACAGGAGGAATCACAGAATGTCAGGGGCTGGAAAGGACCTCCAAAGCTCATCCAGCCCAGCCCCCCTGCCAGAGCAGGATCACCTATACCAGATCACACAGGAACGCAGTCAGGTGGGTCCTGAACATCTCTTTAGAGGGAGACTCCACAACCTCCCCTGGCAGCCTGTTGCAGACGAGTCAGAGGTCTCTTCCAACCTGGTTGATTCTATGACATAACTTTGAGTGAAAACTGAAGACCAGGCTGATAACTATTTTAGAGTGAAAAGAGGGATGCTAACTACTTTAGTAGCTTGACTTATGTTTTCCTTTAGGTAACTTAAGGTCATGCATGGCTAAATATGGGGTAATATGGTGCCTAAAAAAATAAGTGTTTTGTACAAAGTGCCTTTCTTGCCTCTGCATTTCATAGCTAGAGCTGTACTCTCAACCACAACTCTAAAAGCAGCAGGAAGTGAGGATGTGAGACCAGGATGGGCACAGAAGCAGAAGATGACATAGGTCAGTGTACACGCTGTAGCTTCAACATCAAATCCAGCACACTGGGGAGTTCTGAGTTTGGCTGTGTTTCCCAAGCCCAGCTTCTCAGGTGGTCTCAAAGTACAATAAATCCACAGGATGTTTCCATGATGTGCAGACCATAAAGGGGGAAAATATTAGGAGTCACGTTCTCATTACAGAGGAGGGCTTTGTGGCAACCTTAAGGTGTGACCAATGGCACCAGGATAAAATCATCTTCTGATGAGCATTACATGGCCTAATTAAAACAAGAAAAAGAGAAAAGCATACACTTGATTTCACTCCAGATTCAGCTTTAACTTTGTACAAATATTCTAGTATTATTCTAGCTTTCTTGTTCCCCTGAACTTCCTGCTCAGGCTGGAAATGGAAGGGCCAGACAGTTCTCCTCTTCCCAAGGGATTTTCAGAGCAATTCTGAAGAATAGAACATTCATGTTTTCAAAGTTGGAGCTGACATTCAACTATGAATCATAGATCATCAGTGATACTTAACAGTGAGATGTACTGGCCAAAACCCATAAGAGCTATCATCAAAGGCAAAAAGAAAAAAAAAACCCTTTGCAATCAACAGTGGGAAAAATTGGATCAAGATGTCTGCTTCAAATTTGTATGAGAAATTCCACCAACTCCCATTATTTTCCTTGAACAGGAACCTTTGTTAATGGGAATGGCACATTTTTGTATTTGATAAGTTCAGGCAAACTCCAAGGGGTAAGGATGAGCACAGGAGAAACTTAGAAAACAAATTTATCAAAGTATAATTTGGTTTTACTTCATTCCAATTTACTTTTCTCTTTTACAAGATTGAACTGACATTTTTAGCTGTGCTCAAGATAATTTGAGGTCAGAACAGGCTTTTGGCAGCATTTGATAAGAGCTCAACCCATGTGAGAAGACCCAGCCAGCACTAATGGATGATGTTAGATTGACCATCAAGCCTAGCCCTACCTAGCCGGGGGGCCACCAGGCGCCCCGGCCTTTAGATCCCCTCCACCATTCACCCAGTGTGCACCACAGGGACTCACCAGTGATGATGAGAGGAGGATCCCTCTGCCCAGTTGGGCAAGCTTAGGGCTTCTGCCTTTCCTGGGGCCGATTATAGAGGGGAGTGGGCAAGGAGGGCAAAGTGGTCACACCTGGGGTGGGAGGAGACTCCAACACAACCCAGGTGCTTTGGGTTTGGGGGATAAAAGGGGAGAAAAAAAAAAATGCAGGGTGGGGTTAGAAAGGGGCAGATGTGGTGGGAAGTCTCTACAACTACCTGAGAGGAGGTTGGAGGTTGTATCCAATCAAAATCAATCAAAGAATCAACCAGGTTGAAAAAGACCTCCAAGATCATCCAGTCCAACCTATCACCCAGCTCTAACCAATCAACTAGACCATGGCACTAAGTGCCTGATTCAGTCTTTTCTTGAACACCTCCAGGGATGATGACTCCACCACCTTATCACTTCCAGAGAAACTGTGTTTCTTAGGCTTGTAGTATTTACTCTCCATGTTCAACAGATTTACACGTGGAACTAAATTTAACAAAGCAGAAGATGGGTTTTGTAATCAAACCCAAATGTTGCTAATCAAGATGAAAGCAGAAGAACAGAAGTCTGTTACACTTGCTTCAGTATCTTAACTGACTCGATGCCTCCTCTCACCAAGGCCTCTTCTCCCAGGCACCCAGTGACAGAACAAGAGGACACAGTCTCAAGCTGCACCAGGACAGGTTTAGGTTGGACATTAGAGAGAAATTCGGTGTTGGACTCAATAATTTCCTTGGGTCCCTTCCAACTTCTAATATCCTGTGATCCTGTGAAATTGTTCATAGAAAGAGTGATTGGCATTGGAATGGGCTGCACATGGAGGTGGTGGAATCATCATCCCTAGAGGTGTTTAAAAGGAGGCTGGAGCAGATTCTTAGTGTCATGGGTTAGTTAAGTAGAAGGGTTAGGGGATAAGTTGGACTCGATGATCCTGGAGGTCTCTCCCAACCTGGTTAATTCTGTGAAAAGGGAGGGGGTGCTGAAAGGAGGGAAATGGAGAGGAAAAGAGGGGGATGGGAGGAAATAGAAAGGAGAGAGAAAGGAGATTAAAAAAAATAATAAAAATGAAAACTGGACTGTAAAGAAAACAAACAAACAGAAAAAAAATAGGTGGTCCTGCTCTGGCAGAGGGGTTGGACTGGATGAGCTTTTGAGGTCCCTTCTAGCCCTTAACATTCTGTGATTCTGCAAGGTATATTCTGCTGGGTTTGTAGCCTTTGCCTAAGGAATTAGAGAATCAGTCAGGGTTGGAAGGGACCACAAGGATCAGCTAGTTCCAACCCCCCTGCCATGGGCAGGGACACCCTACCCTAGATCAGGCTTCCCACAGCCACATCCAGCTTGACCTTAAACACCTGGAACTGGTGAAAAGAATCAAAGATAAGTTAGCTTCACGTTGGACAACTAAAGTCCTCATCCACTGGAAAGCACTGAAAACCACTCCGGTTTGCAATCCCTAAAAGTTTCAAATCCCATTAGGTAAGTGAAAGAAATGAATGGATTTACAAAGGCTTATTCAATTGTAAAGCTGCTCAGCTCAGCTCATTAGCAGTTAATTATTAAATATATATTACAGCCTTTCTTTAGCTGAGATATTTGGGAAACAGATGGCTCCTATCAACAGAGTTAAAAATAAATAAGACTGTCTTCAGAAACATCTGGTACTGGCAACTGTCAGAAACAGTGCCAAGCTTCAAAATTCAAATGCAGTCATTGAGTTGGAGTGCTTCTGTCACTACATTTATGACCCAAAAGTACCAAAGGAAAGATTTAGCTATGAAATTTTATTTGGATTCAGATGCCAAACTATTTCTTCAAGGTATTTGCCTGAGTTGAGACCAAAGTCTTTTATTTTAACTTCAGCTTTTACCAACCACAGCTAAATACCAAAGCACAGGTAAATTGATCATATTTTGCATCTTCTCTTCTAAGTGAAATGAAAATGTGCAACTTTCAGATTTTATTTCCTCTACTTTAAGCAATTTGACATCACAAAAGCTGCTTAACATTTGTTAACATGAGGGAACCTAATCTCACTAAACCTTTCAAGCACCTCTCACTGCAACTTCATCAAACTCTTCTGATCATAGAATCAACCAGGTTGGAAGAGATCAAGAGGATCAACCAGTCCAACCTAGCACCCAGCCCTTTCAAGTCAGCCAGACCATGGCACTAAGTGCCTCATCCAGGCTTTTCTTAAACACCTCCAAGGATGGTGACTCCACCACCTCCCTGGGCAGCCCATTCCAATGCCAATCACTCTCTCTGCCGACAACTTCCTCCTAACATCCAGCCTAGACCTCCCCTCGCCCAACCTGAGACTGTGCCCCCTTGTCCTGTTGATGGTTGCCTGGGAGAAGAAATCAACTCCACCTTTCTACAGCCTCCTTTCAGGTAGTTGCAGACAGCAATGAGGTCTGCCCTGAACCTCCTCTTCTCCAGGCTAAACAACCCCAGCTCCTTCAGCCTCTCCTCATAGGTTTTATGTTGCAGATCTCTCACCATCTTTGTTGCTCTTCTCTGGACACATTCCAGCACCTCAATATCTCTCTTGGATTGAAAGGTTCCTCCTCAGAGGGAAAGAGCATTATTTAGCTTGCTGATATTTGGATTAGTCTCTAATTCATTTCCTGGTAAGGGAGTCAAAACACCCATCAAAATATCATTTAAGTGTTTCAGTATTCTCTTATTCTTTTATTTCTATGTTTCTAGCAGGAAAGTCCAGTTTCACCCAAAAATAAGTCAGCCTGACAACCTATGGGTATAGTCCTCTCTTACCAAAAAAGATCTCCCATTTAACTATTGGATTTCCTGCTGAATTCAAGCTTCCACTTTGAAAGTTTATTTTCACAGAAAACAGAATGGAGGGTGGGAGGGGGATGGTGAGTAGGCTCCATCTGGAAATGTTTTTGCACTAAAACATCAGTTAGACAAACAATTTCCAGCATGATGCTGCATATATAGGGGACAAGTCATGTAGGAAACAGGAGCACTAATGAGGAACTCCAGAGCAGAGTATCCCAGTTTTATTGTGGCCTTTCTCAAAATCCATGTTTACTGGAGTTGTCCTGGAGATGCTATAGAAGAAAACTTCCTAAGAGTACAGATGCTGTAATCTGAATTACAACAACTATGACACTGTGGCTCTTGAAATATTATTTACCAGACATGACATTAGAATAATTCTACGCAGGAAACAAGATTTTCTATGCAGGAAACAAGATCTTTCAGTAGCCTCTTTTGTATTATCTGGTCAGCTCAGCTTTTTGTAGATTTACATTGAAACATTGTGAATTCTTCTCTGAAAAACAAAGCAATCAAATAAAACCCAACCAACTAACCAACACCAAAGGGAAAAATGGGAGGTGGTGGAGTCAGTGTCCCTGGAGTTGTTCAAGAAAAGCCTGCATGAGGCACTTAGTGCCATGGTCTAGTTGGCTGGATAGGGCTGGGTGCTAGGTTGGACTGGATGATCTTGGAGGTCTCTTCCAACCTGGTTGATTCTATGAATTCTATGATTCTATGATTTATGAGGAAGGTCAATTTTCAGTGTTCAGATTTTTTTTTTCATACATTTTTTTCTCCTTGTTCCCTGGTAAAGGCAGATAATATTTGCATACTTTTGTACCCTGAAAATATGAGCAAATAATTCAATAAAAGCCTGGATGAGGCACTTAGTGCCGTGGTCTAGTTGACTGGATAGGGCTGGGTGCTAGGTTGGACTGGATGATCTTGGAGGTCTCTTCCAACCTGGTTGATTCTATGAAAAGTTCTGTTTTTCCATAATATGGGAATGCTGAGAAATTAGGCTTTCTGGGTGGGGAAATAGAGATTTTTACACTTAGGAAAGTTGGAGCTCTTCAGCTTGGAGAAGAGAAGGCTTTGAGGAGACCTTTTAGTGGTCTTCCAGTATTAGAAGGGGGGCCTACTAGAGGGCTGGGAAGGGACTACTGACAATGACTAATGAGAGGACAAGGGTAATGGGTCTAAACTGGCAGAGGGGAGATTCAAACTAAATGTTCATAGAATCATAGAATCATAGAATGGTTTAGGTTGGAAGGGACCTCAAGGATCATCCAGCTCCAACCCTCTGCCATAGGCAGGGACACCTCCCACTAGAGCAGGTTGCTCAAGGCCTCATCCAGCCTGGTTTTAAACACCTCCAGGGAGGAAGCATCCACAACCTCCCTGGGCAACACGGGAATGTTAGGAAATGGCTCTTTCCAGTGAGGGCGGTGAGACACTGGCACAGGCTGTCCAGGGACATTGTGGCTGCTCCCTCCCTGGAGAGAGAGAAAGAAGAGAGAAAGAGAGAAAGAGAGAAAGAGAGAAAGAGAGAAAGAGAGAAAGAGAGAAAGAGAGAAAGAAAGAAAGAAAGAAAGAAAGAAAGAAAGAAAGAAAGAAAGAAAGAAAGAAAGAAAGAAAGAAAGAAAGAAAGAAAGAAAGAAAGAGAGAAAGAATAAAGAGAGAAAGAATAAAGAGAGAAAGAAAGTATACACATAAATAGAAAGCCACAAAACCCCAAGTAAAAAAGCCCTCACACATTCTCTATGCTTATTATACCCATATCCCACATCCATCCTAACAGTAACAAATTAGCTGCTGTGATACTTCTCAAAATAGATTAAACTTCAGAGATTTTAAAGCTAAGAATTAATTTCATAGCTGGTTAAGTTAGACTGTAAAATGCATTAACCTTTTCTTGTGAAAGACACTCTGGACACCCTCTTGCTTGTCTTGTTGACTCAGTGTGTCTGAACAATCTCTACCTTCTTGTCTTCCCCTTATCCAGAGTTAAATGCACTAATTAAGATACCAAGCAATTTGTCTGTCCCACTCAATCGTCCATTTGCCATGAGAGGGTGCAAGGTGTGGTATTTAGCCACTGACCCTGGGCAGTGCTGTACTGAAGTGACTCTGACTGCTGCACTTGTTACTGACAGAAGCTGCACAAGAGAGCTGCCAGTCCCTCCTGGGCCACCCACTCCACAACCACAGACTACACAGGGCTATTTTTAAAAGCCTTTTTACACTCTCAGGTTCTTTTTTTTTTTTTGCTTTTGCTTCTCCTGATGTGGTCTGCAAATGTCAAGAGCAACTCTGATTAGAAAGGGGTTTGCAAATGTCTTTTGTCTTTTGCCTTACTGACCCAGAAACTGTGCTGAGAACACATGTGGAAGCTGGCACAACTCGCAGTTCTCACCAGAAAGTCTTCTCTGTCCCAGCTCACATCAGGTGGTCCTCTGCAATACCTCTTCCTCTATATCCTTTAGAGCTTTTGCTTTTAGTTATCTGATGCACGAGGTCCTGTGCAGCTCTGCTGGAGAGTAACTGTGGAAAGGATTGGAAGTCCTTCCAGTTTCAATTTGAAACATTAAGCTAGATATTTTTTTTCTCCTCAGCAGAGTATGCCCCAGGCCTGAGCTTTGGTGGTCTGGTGGTTAACACTGCTGTCTAGAATTTCATGACACTGGGATTCCTTTTTCTGTTTTATCAGATTCCTTGAGAAAGTAATTTAACTTATTATCCCCTCAATAACCAGGGAGAAAATGATGCTGTTCTTCCTGAGTGAGGGTGCCATGAGGACAGTGGTGAGCCCTCCAAGAAAAGAAACTATGGCATGGGGGCACATAGGTTGAAAAAGTTGGGACACTCACTGTAACACAGTTATGTCTGCAATACAGAACAGACTCATTTGTCTGCTCATAGAGAAGATGAAATTGTTGTAGAGCTCATTTGTGTGTGGATACATGATTTATTACTGGCTTTTCCATCTGAGTTGTTTTTAGACAATCAGAGTTTTCTGTTTAGCATAGACCAAGTCCCTCACACTGGACGTGAGGAGGAAGTTGTTCAGCATGAGAGTGGTGAGAGACTGGAATGGGTTGCCCAGGGAGGTAGTTGAGGCCCTATCCCTGGAGGCATTTAAGGCCAGGCTGTGTGGGGCTGTGGGCAGCCTGATCATAGAATCATAGAATCAACCAGGTTGGAAGAGACCTCCAAGATCATCCAGTCCAACCTAGCACCCAGCCCTATCCAGTCATCTAGACCATGGCACTAAGTGCCCCATTCATTCTTCTCTTGAACACCTCCAGGGATGGTGACTCCACCACCTCCCTGGGCAGCCCATTCCAATGCCAATCACTCTCTCTGCCAACAACTTCCTCCTAACATCCAGCCTATACTTCCCCCGGCACAACTTGAGACTGTGTCCCCTTGTTCTGTTGCTGGTTGCCTGGCAGAAGAGACCAACTCCACCTGGATACAGCCTCCCTTCAGGTAGTTGTAGACAGCAATGAGGTCTGCCCTGAGCCTCCTCTTCTGCAGGCTGCACACCCCCAGCTCCCTCAGCCTCTCCTCATAGAGTTTGTGTTCCAGGCCTTTCACCAGCTTTGTTGCCCTTCTCTGGACATCTTCCAGCACCTCACCCTGCCCATGATCCTTGTGGTCCCTTCCAATCCTGACTGATTCTATGATTCTATGAATCATAGAATCACAGAATGGTTTAGGACAGCAATCCAACACAGTTGCAATTGTGGATATGCAGTTATCTGTGGAATGTTGAAATAAATCTCTATGTACACTCCAGCCAATTAACTCACTTACTTTAGCTGTGAAAAGAATTTTTAAGGTAGCTTTGCCTCACTTTGCTTTTTCATGATCTGTCACATTTTGTACCTAAAGAGCATCCTGGCACAGAGGAAAGCCTACCATGGAGGTGGTAGGATATAAAAGTTCTATCCTGATACCTTTTCAAAGTTGTATTCTTCACCCTCCTTACATCCCCTGCCTGTAGCACTTTGACTTAGCTAGTTTAAATACAAAAATCCTCACTTATATTAATTCCCTTATTTTTAAAGCATTAGACCTTTGGATGCAAAAATAATGCAAGAATGAATTTGGACTTGCAAGAAGAGATGCTGAATTTTCAGTATCAGGGACTGAAGTGACCTAAATGCTCAGGGGTGAGGGGGGAGGGTGATGTGTTCAATATCCTTGTGGTCCCTTCCAACCCTGACTATGATTCTATGACACATAACCATCTCATAATAGAATTATTATTATTGAATTTGTATCATTTATTAAGCATATGAACACGCTTACATTTCACAAGGCCAAAGAAATGGTGGGGGAAATATGAAAGAGACATGGAAGGTGAAACAGTCTATGAGCACAAAAAAAGGAGCTTAGGTTAAAACTAAATCTAAATGTACAAGGGAAGCATTTCACAGGATCACAGGATGTTAGGAGTTGGAAGGCACCCAAAGAGAGATCATCAAGCCCAACCCCCAACTGCCTTTTCTTCAGAAGGTCTTTCTGCTTTGCTTTTTTTGATTACATTTCTCAGCAATTGCTAGGAAAAAAAATATGTCCTTGCTCTAGACAAGAAGATTGAAATTGAAATTTTCACCAAAAGAAAAGAGTAGTGAGATGGTTTTTGGGGGATAAAAAACAGGTACAGATGACAGACAAATGCTGGAGCACCCTAGCAGATGCTCCAGAAGCATTGCAGCCACAGCCATTCCATTTACAGTATCACAGTATCATCAGGGTTGGAAGAGACCTCAGAGATCATCAAGTCCAACCTTTTACCACAGAGCTCAAGGCTAGACCATGGCACCAAGTGCCACGTCCAATCCTGCCTTGAACAGCTCCAGGGACGGCAAATCATAGAATCAGCCAGGTTGGAAGAGACCTCCAAGCTCATCCAGTCCAACCTGTCACCCAGCCCTAGCTAATCAACCAGACCATGGCACTAAGTGCCCCATCCAGGCTTTGCCTGAACACCTCCAGGGACAGTGACTCCACCACCTCCTTGGGCAGCCCACACTTACTTCCAACTCCGAGTTTCCTCAAGGTTTAGGTTAGACAAGCTTGGAATTTTGAACCTAACTCAGTTTTTCTAGATATGCTGGGTGCCTAAGATGTAATCTAACTTGTGTAATACACACCCTAGAAAAGTTAAAAGCTATTGAGGATATGAACTGCAGGCCACATTCCAAGGCCACAAATGTAAGATTGTACTACACGATCAGCAGCAAAATTGCTTTGAGTTCCTGCAGAGGCTCATGCAAAGTCTGCCTGCTTAAGGCTTGATTGTCTAGAAAAGCTGAGGGTCTCTGTTCTGAAATTCTGTTCTCTTTAGCACACACAAATCATTTGTATCAAAAAAATAAGCCATTAATGGCTTTTCAAACCTTTTGGCTGGCATTCCTTCCTGCAGGCAGTAGTCACTAACAAAGAGAATTTGTGATACTCAGCATATTTCTCAGTTGATGTTTTAATTCTTACCATTTTATTATCACTTAGCAACTTTATACCTCGTTTTGTCATTATATTTTTAAGGTTATTATTAATTTCTTTTACAGACATTACACTGGCCATGTATTGGGATCAATATAAATCTAGTCTTAAGTGTTTTAGTCAGTATTTTAGCAGTTTAAAGTGTCTTAAGTTTGGAGGCCATTACATTTATGTCAGTTCTATATCTTATGTATTTCTCTAGTATAGATCTTTTCCCTTTAAAAAGTTGCTTTGATTTCAATGCAGAAATTATCCTGCCTAAACTGAATTGTTGAATATTCATATCCAACAGAATATAATTATCACAGAATCATAGAATCAAGCAGGTTGGAAGAGACCTCCAAGATCATCCAGTCCAACCTAGCACTCAGCCCTGGCCAATCAACCAGACCACGGCACTAAGTGCCTCATCCAGCCATTGCTTGAACACCCCAGGGACGGTGACTCCACCACCTCCCTGGGCAGCCAATTTCAATGCCAATCACTCTCTCTACCATGAACTTCCTCCTAACATCCAGCCTAGACCTCCCCTGGCACAACTTGAGACTGTGTCCCCTTCTTCTGTTGCTGCTTGCCTGGCAGAAGAGATCAACCCCACCTGGCTACAGCCTCCCTTCAGATAGTTGTAGACAGCAATTAATTTACAGCTTTTCAGTGATATGTTTTGGAAACAGCCAGATCTGTTATCTTTGGTGTAACAGGTATCTATCACCTAACCATAATAGATTTTATCTAACTTGAATTAAAATCACAGACAAAAGTCTGTCTTTCCAATAAAGCTGGTAGCACCAAGAGCCACAGAAGCTTCAGACCTTTCCCTGTTGTAACCTTGAAAACTTATTCCACTGGCAGAAAGAAATAAGTATTGAAGCTCTTACATGGCTAGTTTGTTGACAAAGCCTGACCACTGGTCACCTTTAGGCTTAGCTTTCAGTCTTTTGAAAGCAATTCTATCTATGATATAAACTGGAAAATCAAACATTTCAAAAGATTAAGCCTAAATGGCTGTAGTTCCATGACAGCTGAAGCACACAAATACATTTTTATGGCTACGCTTACGACATGGTAAAGTGCTAAATGTGCAAGCAATTATGAACTTGGCACAGTAGCAGTATTTATTTTAAGCTCTACTTGTGCTGCTTTGGTGGAGGATGTTTACTTAACTAGACTCTATTAAACATGCTGAAGACTTTGTACTTTAAAACATTTTTAATTGATGAAACACAGAAGCAATCAATCATCGCGAATGGTAAAGAAAGGCAGACAGGCCCAGGCAAACAGAATAAGATCTGTAGGTGTCTTTTTTATCTTTTAAAAGAGAAAAAGAAAAAAAAAAACCAAACCTATTTGTGCTTCTGAATTAAGTGTTTGTGAAAAGAGAAGACCTGATAGTGGTGGAGACTGGAGTCTTCTATTTATTTACGAGTAGGGCGCAGTGGTGGGAACTCTTGCATGGTCTCTTGCCTTTCCTATTCAACCTCTGACCTAATGGATCTGATGAGCTTATCCTCTCTCATGACAGGAAAAATCCTTGCTGAGTATACAACCTGTGGGTCTAACTTAGCCAAACAATGCTGAATGGTGATGCTTTTCATGCCCCATTTGTAAACATATGAAAGCCATTGCCCTGCCTCACATTCCTGCTCCAGGAAGCAAACACCAGTAGATGGGTTTCTCCAGCCACCTCATTTTCAAACTGCATATGTTCTGGGCTTCCAGATGTTAATTTATAAACGATGTACTCATAAATGCAGGCTTTAAGTCTAAGTTTAAAAGCAATAAATTAGCAGAGCACAATACTGAAGCTGTGTCAGAGCACAGTGTTTCTCTGATGGGTCCCTGTGATCCTGTGAACACAGTATCAATCCAAAAGGGATTATTGAGAGTTAATTCTCAATGAAAATACTTTAAGCACTTGCTCAGACTAAAATTCTCCTGATTTCAGTGGGAACCATGCCTGAAAGAGAATGGCATGACTATATCCATAGTAGAAAAGCATGAAATGCTTAAATTATAACAGATGGTATTCCAAAGTGGGATAGTCACTTGTGCATCTCATAACTGTGAAGCTGAAAGGAAAAGAAATATTAACTGTATCTATTTCAACTTTGCTGAAAGGAAAGGAAATAGTAACTGTATTTATTTCAACTTTGCTGAAAGGAAATATTAACTCTATCTATTTCAATTTTGCTGAAAGGTATTTATATTGACTATACCAATGCTTCTTCCCCTGCACAGATCAAAGACAGAAGCATGGAAAGCACACTTGGATATAGAAACATCTATGAATGCATACATATATTCATACACAGATCCAAAACAGCTTCCAAAGGAACAAGTAAAAGACCCTAGAAGCAGGAAATATTGCAGCTTTTTCTTGAATCTCAAAGCATATAATATACTGAGGACAGACTGGTTAAAATGTGTACAAATCTTCCTCTGTCACTGTCAGAGTTTGCCTTTGATTTATGGGGGTTGTTTTGATTTTTATGTTTTTCATGGAGAGAGTGGTCAGGGACTGGAATGAGCTGCCCAGGGAGGTGGTGGAGTCACCCAGCCTGGATGTGTTTAAGGGTGGTTTGGAGGTGGTGCTTAGGGATATGGTTTAGGGTGAACCTTGTAGAGTAGGGTTACAGGTTGGACTTGGTGATCCTGAGGGGCTTTGCCAACCTGGATGTTTCTGTGATTCTATAACACCTATCTCACTGCCTAGACCCAGCCCAGGACTGAGTAGCCTGGTGCTTTAAGGGGCATCTCAAGACGAGGCAACATGAAGAATGAATCTTCTCTTTGGGCAAACAGCTGAGGAGCACACAAACAACACACTTTGCCCTGCAAACTAGATGGACTTTTAACAAAGTCCAGGTCTCTGTGACAGCATATTTCTTAGTGTAATGTAAGGGAGAAGGCAATTAATTTTATCTCTGCCATTCTGAAACCCAGATGATATTATTGTTGCAATTTCTTTATATACAACTCCACAACCAGCTTCTCGCTGGGTGCTAGGTTGGTCTGGATGACCTTGGAGTTCTCTTCCAACCTGGTTGACTTGATTATTCTATTCTATTCTCTGAGTCTATTTTCCATAAGCAGTCATAACTTGCTTACTCCATAGCAACCATGTCATGCTTAGTCATGTCTGTGTCTGAATTAGTTCATAGAATCATAGAATCATATGAATCATAGAATGTCAGGGGCTGGAAGGGACCTTGAAAGATCATAGAATCATAGAATCAGTCAGGTTGGAAGAGACCTCTAAGATCATCCAGTCCAACCCAGCACCCAGCCCTATCCAGTGAACTAGACCATGGCACCAAGTGCCTCATCCAGGCTTTTCTTCAACACCTCCAGGGATGGTGACTCCACCACCTCCCTGGGCAGCCCATTCCCATGGCAAACCTGGTCCAGCCCCCCTGCCAGAGCAGGATCACCTATACCACATCACACTGGCACATATCCAGATGGTTCTTGACTATCTCCAGAGAGGGAGGCTCCACAACCTCCCTGGGCAACCTGTTCCAGTGCTCTGTCACCCTCACAGGGAAAAAAATTCTTCTTAAGGTTCACACAGAACCTCCTATGCTTCAAGTTCCACTCATTGCTCCTTGTCCTGTCACTGGGCATCACCCAGCAGAGCCTGGCTCCACAGTTGTTTATGTATCACCCAGATTAAATAATTACAATTCCCATTCATAAAGTTTAGCAGAATTCTTTTTTTTTTTTTAATATAGTCAGGAAAAAAATCCAGATTTAACTCTCAGCCTTTGGTAATTCATTGCACAAAAATTTATAGAGGAAAATCCTCAAATTAATGCTCTCCCTTTAATGTTCCTTAACATAATACAGAAAACAGCTGCAGAGAAAGACATTTGCTAACTGTTTATTTCAAATGATGGAAAGCAGAACAAAGCTTTGTCAATAATGCAAAGAATTCTTAGCCAGGTCCTCTGAGATTGTAAACTTTCCTAAAAATCCAATTAATGATAATCAAATAGTTTGACATCTATTAATGCAGACAGAGAGCACAAAGTAAACTCTCAGGAAATCTGCCTTTGGTGTTTTCCTTGTTTAACTTTTCCTTATTATGTGCTTTCTAGCATTCAACACAGCAGGCAGAAGTGAGACCTGAACTGAATCATGTTTCTAGGAGGAAGAACAAATCACAGGATCACAGGACCACAGGATGTTAGGGGTTGGAAGGTTCCCAAGGAGATCATCCAGTCCAATCCCCCTGCCACAGCAGGACAATACAATCTAACACAGATCATAGAGGAACACATTCAGACAGGCCTTGAAAGTCTCCGGAGAAGGAGACTCCACAACCTCGTTGGGGAGCCTGTTCCAGTGCTCTGGGACCCTTACAGTAAAGAAGTTCCCCCTTGTGTTGAGGCAGAACCTGTTTTGCTGCAGCTTACACCCATTGGTCCTTGTCCTATCCCAGGGAGCAGTGAACAAAGTCTGTGTTGGAGTCACCTTCCCTGGAGGTGTTCAAGAAAAGATTGGATGAAGCATTTAGTGCCATGGTCTAGATGACTGGATAGGGCTGGGTGCTAGGTTGGACTGGATGATCTCCCAACCTGGTTGATTCTATGATTCAGTCCCCCCCTCCTGGAAGCCTTCAGATACTTATAAATATTTATCAAATCTCCTCTAAGTCTTCTCTTCTCCAGACTAAAAAGTCCCAAGTCTCTCAGTGTCTCCCCATAAGCCATGTCCTCCAGTCCCCTCATCATCCTCATAGCCCACCACTGGACCCCCTCCAACAGATCCCTGTCCTTCTTCAACTGGGGAGCCCAAAACTGAACACAATGTTCAAGATGGGGTCTCACGAGGGTAGAGTAGAGGGGGAGGAGAATCTCCCTTGATCTGCTGGACACACTTCTCCTAATACACCCCAGGATCTCATTGGCCAATGAACAAAGAGTTTTACCAAAATATTTCATAACCTGGCTGAGCATCAGCCTGGTTGTTTCTCTGATTCTAGCTGAGTGTTGGAGGCTAATCCAAATTGAACTTGAACTCCGATCTTGTCACTGCAGTGTCTCTCCGGGCAGCTAAGGCATGGGTGCTGGCTCAAATAGATGCTGCTTTTGAAAGCTGCCCAAAAAAGTCTATTCTCCAAGCACAATGGAGAACAAGCCTGCTAGGGTGGATTTTTTCAATTCTATGATTTACAGGATGAGAATAAAGTGATAGCTGCCCGTGCTGAAACTGTGTCATGGAGCTAATTCATAAATAGAAACTCGAGGAGAGGCAGCACAAGAGAGAATCATAGAATCATAGAATCATAGAATGGTTTAGGTTAGAAGGGACCTCAAGGATCACCCAGATCCAACCCCCTGCCATAGGCAGGGACACCTCCCACTAGAGCAGGTTGCTCAAGGCCTCATCCAGCCTGGCCTTAAACGCCTCCAGGGAGGAAGCATCCACAACCTCCCTGGGCAACCTATGCCAGTGTCTCACCACCCTCACTGTAAGGAACTTCCTCCTAACATCCAGTCTAAATCTCCCCTCTGCCAGTTTAAACCCATTCCCCCTCGTCCTGACATTACTAGACCTTGTCAATAGTCCCTCCCCAGCCTTCCTGTAGGCTCCCTTCAGATACTGGAAAGCCACTAGAAAGCAGAACAGAAGTTGGGGCTGGAAGCAGAGGGCTGGACTCAGCTTGCCCAGGGCTTCCCCTGGCTGTGTGGCTGTGGCTGACTTAAAATCAGTCAGTAAATGCATAACTGTTTACTTACTTCACTCATAGTGGCAGGAGTTATTTAGCTAATGCATGTGCCATGCATTGAAGATACAAATAGGCTGGATGTTAGGAAGAAGTTGCTGGTAGAGAGAGCAATTGGCATTGGAATGGGCTGCCCAGGGAGGTGATGGATTCGCTGTGCCTGGAGGTGTTCAAGCAAAGACTGGATGGGACACTTAGTGCCATGGTCTGGTTGATTGTCTAGGTCTGGGTGCTAGGTTGGACTGGCTGAGCTTGGAGGTCTCTTCCAACCTGCTTGATTCTATGATTCTGCAATGTCTCAGCATCAGCAGCATGAAAGAGGTCTGCATCATTCACCACCTGTCTCAAAAAATCTTATCCTTCACACATAGTTCACACTATGAAGTGGACAACACTAAATTAAATTTATGCCTTCATTTCTGGGTACATTCCTACATGGATAGAGCTACTGAGCAACTAACCTGTGGAGAAAAGCATGTGGGGCTGACATTTTCATGCATGGAGCATTAAATGAGCCTGGCAGAAGTAGTAGTGGTAGTCAGATATCCCAGCTAGGGCTGGGTTGGAATGGATGAGCTTGGAGGTCTCTTCCAACCTGATTGATTCTATGACTTTTGCCTACATAAAGTTGTGGTAATCCAAAATGCTGAGGAAGGGCAACACTCTGCATTTGTAGCCATTCTAAAGGCAGTTTTTTATTCCTTTAAGAACAAAGTCAAAGAATAACCAAGGCCACTAAGCTTCCACATTGCTGGAACTCTAATAATCTTGTCACTTTTTTTTTTTTTCAGGAATTCTTTTTCATTTCAGTTTATGTCTATAAATTATACAACTCACATTCCAGTTTTAAAAAGCAACAAGCCTCAGAACCCTTATGAAGAGACACGAGCTTGACATGCCAAAAGTGTCTGTTTATTTCCCAACAAACATCTAATTTGTTGCAAATGAAATCAGTTGCCAAACTCCAGCTGATTTTAAGGGAAGTAGAATTATGATCAGCGTGGAATTTCAACACAAACACACTCTGCACATACATCTGCATATACCATTCTGTGAAAGTAACCTCAGAGCCATCAAAAATCCAGGACATATCTTGCTCTCTAGGGCAAATTTGGAGCAAGATTGGAAATCAAACTTCTGGAGCCATTGCAAGATTATGCAAATGCTCTTCGTCCACATATCAGTGTTTCTCAGAGCCAAATACACAGAGAGTTGCAGAGGCCCTTCAAGATAATATGCTCAACACTGTTCCAAACCCATTTTCACTTAAAACAATTCCAAATTATTATTATATGGATGTTGTTGAAAGGAGTTCAAACACAGAGTTGCAATAGAAATCTACTTTCCAAGCAGGATTTGTCACCTTCACTTCCAGGCTACCATGTGGCTCAACACAAAGACATTTCCAGGCTTCCTGCTCTGCAAAGAGCCACTGAATTCAGGATTCACAAGGACCCATGACCCAGAAAGTGCCTGGGACTTCCCAGTGTGAAGGTCCAAGCTCCTTGTTCTGCAAAGAGCCACTGAATTCAGGATTCACAAGTACCTATGACCTAGAAAGTGCTTGGGACTTCCAAATGTGAAGGTCCAGACTCGCAGGTCCTCTAAGGCCAGCAAGATCATGGCAGAATGTCAGGCTGGACAGACATGAAGCCTAGAGTTTGAAGCTCGTGGGAGCCATAGCATCTAAGTGCCAAGGTTTCTGGGTCAGCTTTGACTCCTAGGCACTCCAGTTCCTCCACATCCTGGGATCTCAGGGAATCCAAGACCTGTGGCACAAAGCCAGCTCATCAGACTGGCTGTTTCTGAGCCAAGTTTTTCCTTTCAAGGATAATTACCAAACTAAAACCTCAATTAAAAATCTTGGAAAAAAATTTGGAAGTACCTCAGGGAGGATGTGGCTGCTCCCTCCCTGGAGGTGTTCAAGGCCAGGTTGGATGAAGCCTGCAAAGAACTTCTTCCTAACATCCACTTTAAATCTCCCCTCTGCCAGTTTAAACCCATTACTACTCATCCTATCCATAGTCCCTCCCCAGCTTTCCTGTAGGAAGTCCTTGAGCAACCTGTTCTAGTGGGAGGTGTCCCTGACTCTGGCAGGGGGTTGGAACTGGATGAGCTTTGAGGTCCCTTCTAACCTAAACCATTCTATGATGCCATTTGAATAATAGAGTTAGAGCTGGGAAGTTACCTACAGCAATTATATTACTGAAGAAATAAAGCTCTACCATAAAGAACTGAAACACTTGAATAGAGATTCTAGTGCCAAGTTATAAGAAATAAAGTAAAGGAAGAAAGAAACAAGAGGACTAAGTGGTGAACAAAAAAGCTGAAAATGAAAGGTAATTCCTGTGTGGCCTACAACTGAAAGAAAAATGCTTTAATTCTCCATAACAGTATTTACATAGAGACTGGGGAGGTAGATAGTTATTTAACACCTAGAAGTGGAAAATTCTGCCACCAAAGGTACCTTTATTAGTGGAAGATTTCTAGAGAAAAAAAGAAAATGTAGAAACAGGAGTAACTCATAGAGTACTGGGCATCTACACTCAGATTATATAAACAAGCACAGAAAAGTGTGCCCAGGTGGCCAAGAGAGCCAGTTGCATCCTGGCCTGTATTAGGAACAGTGTGGCCAGTAGGACAAGGGAGGTTATTCTTACCCTGTACTCAACAGTGGTCAAGCCACACCTTGAGTGGACACCTTCCAGCACCTCAACATCTCTCTTGAATTGAGGAGCCCAGAACTGGACACAGCACTCAAGGTGTGGCCTGACCAGTGTTGAGTACAGGGGAAGAATAACCTCCTTTGCCCTACTGGCCACTTACATATACAGATATACATCTGAATGTACATATGTGTGTGTACATATATATCATAGAATCATAGAATCATAGAATGGTTTAGGTTGGTAGGGACCTCAAGGATCATCCAGCTCCAACCCCCTGCCATAGGCAGGGACACCTCCCACTAGAGCAGGCTGCTCAAGGCCTCATCCAGCCTGGCCTTAAACACCTCCAGGGAGGAAGCATCCACAACCTCCCTGGGCAACCCGTTCCAGTGCCTTACCACCCTCACTGTAAAGAACTATATATATGAAAGATTATCTTGGGCCAAAGAGATCCTAGGCCTTTTACCTACATTTCAGTATCTGAAGGGGACCTACATGAAGCCTGGGGAAGGGCTGTTTAGAAGGGTTTGTAGCGGTAGGTTGAGGGGCAACAGTTTTAAACTGGATCAAATGAGATTTAAGTTGGTCATAAGGTGGAAGTTGTTTACAATGAGAGAGGTAAAATACTGGAACAGGCTGCCCAGGTGTGTGGTTGGGGCCCCTATCCCTGAAGACAATCAAGATCAGAACTGCTGTGGCCCTGGGCAGCGTGGTCTAGTTGGAAGTGTGCGTGTTCATTGCAAGGTTGGCCCAGATGCTCTTTGAGGGTGTCTTCCAACCCAATGCAACCTGTGCATCTGTAAAGTCTGTTAAATTGTCTTTGGATCATAGTTTGAAAGAAGAGGAAAATAAACCATTTGCAGCCTTTTCCTGGTATGATGAGGAATGTGAAAGAAAAGTTGACATTAGAAGAAGGTAGACTGCCTCCAGATGAGAGCTGATCTGTAGTAAGTCTCAAAATATCCTGTGCCAGTATTGATTGTTAATTCAGATTGTATTCACCACCCCCAGTGTAATTTCTCATCATAGGCCTTTCTACCTGGCAATCTACTTTTCTTTGGATGCATTCATACAACAGAGTTTGGAACTGTCATCATCTAAACACTTTTGGGTGTTTCCCAAAGAAGGAGCCTTGCAGCTGGCTATGAATCTCCCGAGCAAAAAGTACAGATGTAGAAATAGCACCAAAATGAAAACCATACATGCACTGAAGGTAGTGACAATTTAAATCAAGAATATGCCTCAAACCATATGGTCAAAATTATGCAATTGAAAACAATGCCTCTTCTGCTTCTAGTTCCATTCTGTTGAACTCGGAGGTGTGATGGTTATCTACAGCCAACATAAGAGGAAACAGAAGCAAGGCCAATGAGATATACATAGAATCATGGAATGGTGTAGGTTGCAACCCCTCTGCCATGGGCAGGGACACCTTCCACTAGACCACACCTTGAGTATTGTGTCCAGTTCTGGGCTCCTCAATTCAGGAGAGATGTTGANATCCTCATCTAACCCAGCCTTGAACACCTCCAGGGAAGGGGCATTCATGACCTCCTTGGGCAACCTGTTCCAATGTCTCACCAGCCTCACTGTCAAGAATTTCTTCCTAATATCCAGTCTCAATCTACCCTGCTCAAGCTTAAGCAATTCCCTCTCAACCTGTCACTACAAATCCTTGTAAAATATTCCAGTAAAGTATAATAAAAAATGGGAAGCATCTTATGTCACCGAGACAAATTAATCAAATCACTATCAACAAGATATTAAAACACAGATAATCCTACAAGTTTATTTAAAAGCTTCTTTTACTGCTGCTAAGAGTGTAAGACATGTTGAAAGGAGTGCAGCACAGGAGGTTCCACCTCGAGAAAGGGGGAACTTCTTTATTGTAAGGGTCACAGAGCACTGGAACAGGCTCACCAGAGAGGTTGTGGAGTCTCCTTCCCTGGAGACTTTCAAGTCCTGTCTGGATGCCAGAGGCCTGGCAAACATGACCTATAACGAGCTGCTGAGGGAACTGGGGTTGTTTAGTCTGAAGAAGAGGAGGCTGGAAGGGGACCTTAGTGCCCTCTACAACTTCCTAAATGGAGGTTGTAGTGAGGCTGGGGCTGGTCTTTTCTCACAAATTACTAATGGTAGGACAAGAGTTGCAGCAGCAGAGGTTTAGGTTGGATGTTGGGAGGAAGCTCTTTCCTGAGCAGGTGGTCAGGCACTAGAACAGGCTGCCCAGGGAGGTGGTGGAATCACCATCCCTGGAGGTGTTTAAAAGGAGAGTGGATGTGGTGCTTGAGGCTATGGTCTAGTGATTGAGGATGCTGAATGTTGAACTGGATGATCCTGGTGGTCATTTCCAGCCATAGTGATTCATAGTGATTAGATTTTGTGCTGAGGGATTTGATTTAGTCAAGGACTTGTCAGTGTGAAGCTAATTAGAATCATAGAATCATAGAATGGTTTAGGTTGGAAGGGACCTCAAGGATCATCCAGCTCCAACCCCCTGCCACAGGCAGGGACACCTCCCACTAGAGCAGCTCGCCCAAGGCCTCATCCAGCCTGACCTTAAACACCTCCAGGGAGGAAGCATCCACAACCTCCCTGGGCAACCCGTTCCAGTGCCTTACCACCCTCACTGTAAAGAACTTCCTCCTAACATCCAGTCTAAATCTCCCCTCTTCCAGCTTAAACCCATTCCCCCTCGTCCTAACATTACTAGACCGTGTAAATAGTCCCTCCCCAGCTTTCCTGTAGGCTCCCTTCAAATACTGGAAGGCCACTATAAGGTCTCCTCGAAGCCTTCTCCTCTCCAGGCTGAAGAGCCCCAACTCTCTCAGCCTGTCCTCATAGCAGAGGTGCTCCAGCCCTCTGATCATCTTCGTGGCTCTCCTCTGGACCCGCTCCAGCAGTTCCATGTCCTTCTTGTATTGGGGGCTCCAGAACTGCACACAGTACTCCAGGTGGGGTCTGACGAGAGCAGAGTAAAGGGGGAGAATCACCTCCCTTGCCCTGCTGGCCACACTTCTCTTGATGCAGCCCAGCACTCGGTTGGCTGTCTGGGCTGCATGTGCACACTGCCGGCTCATGTTGAGCTTCTCGTCGACCCAGACCCCCAGGTCCTTCTCCTCAGGGCTGCTCTCCAGCCATTCATCACCCAGCCTGTATCTGTGCCTGGGATTGCACCGACCCAGGTGCAGGACCCTGCACTTGGCCTTGTGGACCCTGCACTTATTGGACTTGATGAGCTTGAAGGGCTTTGCCAATCTAAGAAATCCTGTGATTCTGTGATGCATTCCTCTGTGACCTGAGCTAGATTGAATGGTCCTGCTCTGGCAGGGGAATTGGCCTCGATGATCGCTTTGGGTCCCTTCCAACCCCTGACATCCTGTGAGGCTGTGAACCTGCGAGTGGCAATCATGAAAAGTCTTAGTTGAAGAGTCTTCTACAATTTTTCAGATCTAACATCATTGTTCCTTGGAATTTTTCTTATCATTCCTTGCTGCTACAGAAAATCTCATGTGATTCCTACTCAGCAGTAAAGTCTTTACTGTTGATGTTCCTTACACTTGTACCAAATGTGTGTGTGCTTACATATTTGAATAGTTCATTCCCTTACATGCTATATACCAGAGATAAGAGTGGCTTGACCTAACAAGCCAGCTCCTCCACACTAGAAGACCCTGGAAAAAAAATATAAATCAAACAAAAGTCTCTTATTCTAAATATTTAGATGAACACAGCATTTCTAAGACCTACAGTAGAAAACATGAAGACACGTAGGAAAAGTCAGCTAAAATGGCACACAGCATAGTAAATGTGCTAAATGGCTATGGAAGTATGATCAATTATTGACAGTATTTAATAGAATGGATGCAATACGCTAAAGAAAGCATTGATTAGACAGGGCTGGGTGCTAGGTTGGACTGGATGAGCTTGGAGGTCTCTTCCAACCTGGCTGATTCTATGATTCTACAATTCTATGGACTTGTTGACTGGCATGCTGTATTAAATGGCATCTTCATTCTCAGAAGATGCCAGAGGGATGACATATAACTCTACCAACCAAGTCATGCAAGCTCCACCAAGTTCAGAAGAAAAAGGGCTCCTGGTTTTCAGACCATGTTTGCTACCACTCTTTCTAGTGTAGATTTGGTATATCTCTAACTAAAGCAATGTCATACTATCACATGTTCAGTATGGATCTACTTTTTTTCATTTGCAACATAACTGCTATCACAGCAATTCAGCAGATTGATGATTCCCCCCCCCCCCTCCTTTAGTATGTACTTCAGCACAGCCAGCTACAAAATATTTTCCTTAATTAAACCAATAAACTAGGGCAGTAGAAGAAAAGTTGCAAATAGTTCCCTTTGAACTCAGATGCCTCTAGTTCAGTGGGGACAGTTTGCATGATCTTTTCTGTATCAACATTCCACAGGCATATTCTCTCTATCAACTGCACAAGCAACTGTTCCCAGATAAACAGGCTGACACCAACGCAGTGAATCTTCTCCCAGGCAACCAGAAACAGAACAAGGGGACACAGTCTCAAGTTGTGCCAGAGGAAGTATATGCTGGATGTTAGGAGGAATTTCTACACAAAGAGAGTGATTTTACATTGGAATGGGTTGCCCAGGGAGGTGGTGGAGTCATTGTCCCTGGAGGTGTTCAAGAAAACATTGGATAAGGCACTTGGTGCCATGGTCTGGTTGACTGGATAGGGCTGGGTGCTAGGTTGGACTGGATGAGCTGGGACGTCTCTTCCAACCTGATTGATTCGATGATTCTATGATCTCATTGTGCCTCCACATAGATATTACACTTCTTCTCACCCCACACAGTACAGGAACATAAATCTATTTTCATTCAAGCCAGTCCTACAAAAGTCACTTTATAGCAGTCTGAAAACTATCAGTAGAAAAAATGTTTTTTCAGGGGCATTTTTTTTCAGTTTACTTGCACTACACTCTGGGGCCATTTCTATCACTGGGCGACTGCTCTAGAGGTGCAGAAGCAGGAGAGCATTTGGGAGTCCAGTACATTCCTAGGATTTATAGAATCAACCAGATTGGAAGAGACCTCCAAGATCATCCAGTCCAACTTAGCACCCAGCCCTATTCAGTCAACCAGACCATGGCACTAAGTGCCTCATCCAGTCTTTTCTTCAACACCTCCAGGGACGGTGAATCCACCACCTCCCTGGGCAGCCCATTCCAATGCCAGTCACTCTCTCTGGCATGAACTTCCTCCTAACATCCAGCCTATACTTCCCCTGGCATAACTTGAAACTGTGTCCCCTTGTTCTCTTGCTGCTTACCTGGCAGAAGAGACCAACCCCACCTGGCTACAGTGTTCCTTCAGGTAGTTGTAGACAGCAATGAGGTCTGCCCTGAGTCTCCTCTTCTGCAGGCTGCACACCCCCAGCTCCCTCAGCCTCTTCTCACAGGGCTGTGCTTCAGGCCTTTCACCAGCCTTGCTGCCCTTCTCTGGACATGTTCCAGCACCTCAACATCTCTCTTGAATTGAGGAGCCCAGAACTAGACACAGCACTCAAGATGTGGCCTGACCAGTGCTGAGTACAGAGGCAGAATAACCTCCCTTGTCCTGCAGGCCACGATGCCATTGGCTCTCTTGGCCGCCTGGGCACACTGATGTCTCATGGTCAACTACTATCTACCAGCACTCTCAGGTCCCTCTCTGCCTGCCTACTCTGCAGCCTCTCTGTCTCCAGCCTGCAGCACTGCTTGGGGTTGTTATGGCCAAAGTGTAGAACCCTGGACTTTTTTAATAAAAACAAAACAAAGCAAAGCAAAACCCAAACCAAAACAAATGCATTTTTAAAAGAAAAGGGAGATCAACTTATACATAAATATATAGACATAAGAGGGAGATGCCATCGTATAACCTGGAATTCTAAGTTTTTGGTTGAAAATTGGTTGAAAACCACAACACTTTGGTTTGTAGTTATTGCTCTCTGCCATGTGTTGCTACTGTTAACTAAGGTCTCAAGCCCTCAGGATGGAAGGTCTCTTAACTGGATTGCACTCTCTATATAGCAACTCTGTCACACAAGAGTCTCGTGGAAATGTCCAAATAATCTTCAGAACATGCCAACAAAAAGGATTTTTCTATTTTAAAACACTGTAGAAAAAGAAACAAAAACATTTCCAGACTTCCTTCAGCTTTCCAGTATCTGAAGGGGGGCCTAGAGGAGGGCTGGGAAGGGACTATTCACAAGGTCTGTGGCTAGCAGGACAAGGGAGGTTATTCTGCCCCTGTACTCAACACTGGTCAGGCCACACATTGAGTGTTGTGTCCAGTTCTGGGCTCCTCAATTCAGGAGAGATGTTGAGGTGCTGGAATGTGTCCAGAGAAGGGCAGCAAGGCTGGTGAGGGGCCTGGAGCACAGCTCTGTGAGGAGAGGCTGAGGGAGCTGGGGGTGTGCAGCCTGGATAAGGGGAGGCTCAGGGCAGACCTCATTGCTGTCTACAACTACCTGAAGGGAGGCTGTAGCCAGGTGGGGTTGGTCTCTTCTCCCAGGCAAGCAGCAACAGAACAAGGGGACATAGTCTCAAGTTGTGCCAGGGGAGGTCTAGGCTGGATGTTAGGAGGAAGTTGTTGGCAGAGAAAGTGATTGGCATTGGCATGGGCTGCCCAGGGAGGTGCTGGAGTCACTGTCCCTGGAGGTGTTCAAGCCAAGCCTGGATGAGGCACTTAGTGCCATGGTCTAGTTGATTGGCTAGGTCTGGGTGCTAGGTTGGACTGGATGAGCTTGGAGGTCTTTTCCAACCTGCTTGATTCTATGATTCTCTTCTATGATTCTATCATAAAACAAACAAGAAAATCTCCAATGTTCTGTGAAAATATAGGCCAGACAGAACCCTGGACTAGCTTTAAATTAAAATAATTCTGCCTGATCAATTCAAGTCCTTCTGTTTCAACAGGCATCTCTCTTCTTCTGTGGTGTTTCATAGGCTTGGAAAGAGGGATACTGAAAATGAACCAACAGGCAAAGTTATTCTTATGGGGTTGTGTTTTTTTTTACATGAACATAAAAGGAAATTCTGAAAATGTCTTTATAAAATGATTCTCCTGAGATACACTCCCCACTTTCAGGCCTGGGGAGTGTTGGAAGAAGGCTGTGCACATAATAAAAGCTGTACACAGAATTCTATCTGAGTTTGTCTGATTCTCACAGACTGGGCTTGAGTCTTCTTTCAGCTGCAGCAGATTGACATTGGCATTGTTCCACCGGTGCCATTGACACGGTTTCTGGCTTATGCTGTTTCTGCAGGGCTATCTAAAAGTGATCTTTTTTTTTTTTTCACTATAAAACTGTCCCTGCACATGGCATTAGCTGCTATCATCCTTGGTGTGTGGAGGAAAAAACTGGCTGGGGACAGAGATCATACTGTGGTCTCAGTTCTTGATGTGGTACCCCACAAATTTATGCTGACACAAGGCAGTGATTGTAGAACATCTTGTGAGGAAGCAGACCATCTGTTTTCTGCCTCTGCTCTTCTATAAATAACAGACTTCAGTCTCCATGAGTGCCAGGCTAGCATTTTGCAATACAACCCTCCAGCTCTTCAAAATTCCTCCTGGCCATCTCAGAATTTCCTGATCTGTCAAATAGGTTTATCTACACAGAGCTCTGCTCTACCTTGTACCCTTAAGAAATCTCCTTACCTAAAGACAAAGGTGTTTCAAAGTAGATCAATCTAAGAAAACAGTGCCAAAAAAAAAGTAGACCTGGAAATTCTGCCAGTCTTGAAAGCACCAGGGGAAGGAGGGGATGAGGGGTCAGGCTCAGCTGGGTGGGCTTGAGGCTGGGAAATGCCCTTTCCTGGACAGGAAGCAAGCTTAGATTTTTACCACTGATTCACTGTGAGCAGCATCGGGCCAAGTTTCACAGGAATTCATTAGCATCACACTCTGGGTGAGAGAGTTGAGAAGCTTTTCCCCCCCACACACCCCTCAGTTTTTAATCCTCTCGAGGCTATTTAATAATAATGCTTTGAGTTTGTGGAATGTGTTGAAAACCTCATTTGGGTTCATTTTCCCATAGGAAATTACTGGTTCCTTTTTTTTCCTAGTAATTCTTTTTGATAAGGGCTCATGCTAGCAACACCTGAAAAGCATGAAAGCAACACTAGCCTAAGCCTGATAGAAACAACCCCAAATTTAAACAAACCCAAACTGAATATTCTATGTGTAGGATTCTATGATTCTAATATCCACTCTGACAGAAAAAAAACCCCACAGAGCAGCTCTGACTTAGGATGTGAAGTTGTCTCTTAATACAAGGCTTGCACTGCATTCTGAGTAGTATTGAAACATAATCTTGCTGCATCTTGAATTTTAGAAGGATTTTGCTATGAAAAACACAACAACATTCAAAACTGCACTGACATAACTAACACTGAGGTGACATCTTTAAACTTCAAAATGAAAATGGGGAATCTACCCTAAAACACATTTCAACTGTTCCACTAGAGTGAGTTATTGCCCAGAGGAAAAAAAAATCCAGGGCTAACTTTAGTTACAAAGGATGAAAGAGTTTTGATTGCAATTTCTGGAGCTCTGCACTGTTTAGGTAGCAACATAATGGATAAAAATGTTGAAACACTCGATTTAAGAGAGTTGAGGTACTGGAATGTGTCCAGAGAAGGGCACCAAGGCTGGTGAAAGGCCTGGAGCACAGCCCTGTGAGGAGGGGCTGAGGGAGCTGGGGGTGTGCAGCCTGCAGAAGAGGAGGCTCAGGGAAGGAAGGAAGGCTGAAGGGAGGCTGTAGCCAGGTGGGGTTGGTCTCTTCTGCCAGGCAAGCAGCAACAGGACAAGGGGACACAGTCTCAAGTTGTGCCAGGGGAGGTCTAGGCTGGATGTCAGGAGGAAGTTCTTCACAGAGAGAGTGATTGGCATTGGAATGGGCTGCCCAGGGAGGTGGTGGAGTCGCCATCATTGGAGGTGTTGAAGAAAAGCCTGGATGAGGCACTTGGTGTCATGGTCTGGTTAGTTGTCTAGGGCTGGGTGCTAGGTTGGACTGGATGATCTTGGAGGCCTCTTCCAGCCTGTATGATTCTATGATTATATGATTCTAAGTGTTCTTTAAAAATGCACAGAAATTAGAAGGATACCACACTTGGTTCATATTTTACAAATCAAGAATTCATATCATATTTTCATGCCCCTAAGAGTGCAACAAAATTTCAGTCTTACTCAATTCTGCTTCTAGGAAATACCCCAGGGGGGTCAGTAGACAAAATGCTAGATGCTTCCAAGATATGTGGGAGTGTTAAATCCTGGATCTAGGAAACTGTTTGCCTTTTTTTTTTTTTTCTTTTGGTTTGGGGCTTTGGGTTTTGTTTTTTTTGCTTGTTTGTTTGCTTGTTTTTCCTTAGGGTTTATAATGCAGTTTTTTTCAGGATGGGAAAGGGGACACAGGTTGGCATTAAGGTAGTGTGATGGTTTGGGTGT
>WAAF01008375.1:133617-154063 GCA_013400475.1 Tricholaema leucomelas
TAGGGCTGGGTGCTAGGTTGGACTGGATCATCTTGGAGGACTCTTCCAACCTGGTTGATTCCACGAGTCTATGATTTCAACTTAGAAGTGTGTCCGTGTGTATGGTGTATATATATATATATATATACACACACATGAAACACTTAAATACATATTTATCATTATAATTATACATATTACAATTATTACAATTGTAATATTACAAATGATTACAATTATAATTACACAATAGACATTGAAATATATAATTACATATTACACAAATAATTACATAACACATTGTAATTATAAATTATAATTATATAACTATATGTATTTTTTATGTATTATGTATATATATGTGTGTGTATATAGAACCATAGAATGGTTTAGGTTGGAAGGGATCTCAAAGATCATCCAGTTCCAATCCCCCACCATAGGCAGGGACACCTCCCACTAAATGTGTCTATATACACATTACCTAAACACTTAATTCCTAATTTGTTCATTCCCTGTATATGTAATAATAAAGTTTTAAAGACTTCTAAGTGGCCAGCACAGCATGTGCCATAGTAGTTATCATGCATTGGCAAAAACAAAAGTTCTTCAGCATTAGAGTGGTGAGACACTAGAATGGGTTGCCCAGGGAGGTGGTTGAGGCCCCATTCCTGGAGGTGTTGGATAGGGTGTCTCTGCCTGTGGCAGGGGGGGTTGGAACTAGATGATCTTTGTGGTCCCTTCCAACACTGACTGATTCTATGATTCTAAAAAAGTTGTGCCAGGGGAGGTCCAGGCTGGATGTTAGGAGGAAGTTGTTGTCAGAGAGAGTGATTGGCATTGGAATGGGCTGCCCAGGGAGGTGGTGGAGTTGCCATGCCTGGAGGTGTTGAAGACAAGACTGGATGAGGCACTTAGTGCCATGGTCTGGTTGATTGGATAGGGCTGGGGACTAGGTTGGACTGGATGAGCTTGAAGGTCTCTTCCAACCTGGTTGATTCTGTGGTTCTATAAATTCTACGAAGCCTTAGGTGAATTGTGCAAGGGATTTACTTTTTTCGGTGCTTTGAATTGTTGTGACATTGTTCTCTGTAAGAAACCTTCTATAGGAAGTCTCTGGACTTCCCATTCACGTCTACTTATCCAGAAGTATAAAATAGATGTGTTCTTGTTTAGATTAACAGAGTAATTTCCACTCAGTTCTACCTTCTGTTGAAGTCTACTGAAAAGTAGTCAGATATTTGTGGTAACACTCTCCAGTGGTGAAATGAAAACAATTTGTTTTGGTAAGGGTGAAGCTTGCAATGTGCTGGATATTTCCTGGAAAGTTCAGAGTATAATCATCTCCAAACAGAACCCTTGGTTAGGTCCTTAAATCTTGCAAAATCCAAAGTTGGCAAGTTTGGGCAAGTGCCTTTCTAGCATTTCTGGCCTCCAATTCATCACAGACACTATATCGTGTTTGCTTGATGCTAGCAAATTGTTTCTTCACTTAATGGTCAATTACATGCAGCAAACACAAATAATTCCTTTGGAGGTTGCCCTGACAGCTGTGAGAGGGCTCCTGGTAAGAGAGTAGTGCATTGTTGATGACCTGCACCACCACCACCTCCCATTGCATTCTGATTTTACTCAACACTTCAGCTGGGAGATGTCTGCAATTCAGATACTTTGATAACCAGCCAAATGTGGAGAATTGATGGGTTCTTTATTAAAACATGTGCTAAACACTTTCTTTATTCTTCTTAAATGTAGAAAAAAATAGAAAAAAACAAATTTTATTTGTTTCCTGGGTCTTTGGGTCTTTAAAAATGAAAACAGGGTCAGCAGTTGTGATTTTTTTCTTCAGCAGACTGGAATAGAATAGAATAGAATAGAATAGAATAGAATAGAATCAATCAGGTTGGAAGAGACCTCCAAGATCATCCAGTCCAACCTAGCACCCAGCCCTATCCAGTCAACCAGACCATGGCACTAAGTGCCTCATCCAGGCTTTTCTTGAACACCTCCAGGGAGGGTGACTCCACCACCTCCCTGGGCAGCCCATTCCAATGCCAATCACTCTCCCTGCCAACAACTTCCTCCCAACATCCAACCTAGACCTCCCCTGGCACAACTTGAGGCTGTGTCCCCTTGGCCTGTTGCTGGTTGTGTGGGAGAAGAGACTAACCCCACCTGGCTACAACCTCCCTTCAGGTAGTTGTAGACAGCAATGAGGTCTGCTCTGAGCCTCCTCCTCTCCAGCTCCCTCAGCCTCTCCTCATAGGGTTTGTGTTCCAGACCCTTCACCAGCCTTGTTGTCATTCTCTGGACACCTTCCAGCACTTCAACATCTCTCTTGAATTGAGGAGCCCAGAACTGGACACAGTACTCAAGGTGTGGCCTGACCACTGTTGAGTACAGGGGAAAAATAACCTTCCTCATCCTACTGGCCACACTGTCCCTTGCAATGCACAGTACTATATTGGTAGAGTCACACAGCCAGTAGATGGTTCACAGCCACATTGCTTCAGGGCATTTACTGAACGTAGTACTGTACAGCAGAGCAATTTTTTTCTGTCTCTGCAGAAGAAGTTATGTTATTGTGTGTGCAGTAAGGGCATGTTGATACCTCTGGCAGCACACAAATTTATGGATTACAACAGCAACCTTCCAGACAGACTTTCAATGAAAAGTCTTCTATCAACTTCAAACAGACAAACCTCCTGCTCTGAAACACCACTCCCACCTCTCAGCTTATATTTTGCCTTTCTAGTCTTTTTCCAGATCACTTAATATTCTCTCTGAGATGACTCTTTCCAATAGTCTGCAGTTACAAACTCATCTTCACTTCCCTTGGGAGTTACCTTTCTCTAACTACTTTATAGATATATTTTATGATTAAAAAGAAAAAAAAAAAATCACTTGAGAAGGTCTGATGGTTTGGGTGTTCCCCACCCCACACACACTTAAAAAAATCACCCAGACTAGATTCAGCCAAGCTGGAAATTGAAGAATGAAGCTTCATATTTACAGCTTAGCACAATATATAAGCAGGTATTTACAATATCAACAGCTATAGACAGAAATAGACAAGTTAAAAAGTAATACAGAAACACAACAGCCCTCTTGCAAACCAGAGTCCCTAGGAGGGGCTCCCAACCACCCTTCCACCTTCTTCCCACTCCTCTATCTTACAAAGTGAATTTGGAGGATTGGCCAGAAGGGTTAGAAAGCAGAAGGATTAGTTAAGCAGTTAGAGAGAGTTAACTTAGAGAGAGAGAAGTGCAGCCCAAAGCCAGAGAGCAAACCATTATCTATATTTATTTCTTGTTTTTTACCCATCTCAGCAAGCCTATGAGTGCAGCAGCCATCACTATTGTTTCCTTTTCACAGCTGATCATCTAACTCTTCTCACAAAAATATCCCACCTAGGCTCAAACTAGCACATAAAGTTACATGTATGCTTACTGCATTTGCAGCTTACCCAACCCACAAACTCATCACAGATATCTCATAGTTTACCCAAGCATTATATTGGATCTTTAGAGCAGTGTATGTAGGTGTGCAATGAGTTGAAAGCATTTAGGCGGTGAGGTGAGATGCAGAAACTCCACTAACAACTTAGTTTCAGGGAAGCCAGTGGAGTGTGAAAAAAATACAGTCAGCCTTCTCAGCAAAACTCTGCTAATGAGGATTTGAAATCACTCATTCAACAAGACACTTTGCAGCCAGAGATAGAGACGTGTGTTACATCTCTGCACAGTGACCGGCACAATGGCTCATCAAGCAAACTATAAAACCTGCTCTTTTACCAATGATTATTGAATTCATCCTGCAGTAATCATCCTTCACCTTTAATGATAAACCTTTGGTACTTTGCAAACTGCTCCTGTCTTGTGTGCCTCTGCAAATGCAGCTGTCTTGGTCATGCTTCCCTGCATAAGACTCTGGTATTGTAACAGGTACAAACAATTCTTCATCAACTGACAGGAAGGCTGAGGCTGTAACGGTTGAGCTGTACAATGCCATGGAGGTAAACGATGTCAGAAGAATATACAACAGGATATTTATTGCAACAGCCAGGATTCTTGGAAAAGCCAAGAGATCAAACTGGATCATTCAAGAAAAATGTGAAGAGAAACAACCTTAATCATCGCCTCTGTAGTTAACAGGCTGAAGTGATAAAGAATTTTGCAGTCCGTATCTCCTCCACACAAAAATAGCAACACAGAAAAACTTTCTAGCAGAGCATTGATGGCCTTTGCCATTAACAGCACAGAAGTGACACAGGAAAGATAGGTGGCCCTTGACCATTTATCTCTGCTATAGTAAGTCACACACAGAGTGAAGTATGGAGTTTTAGCCAAGGAACAAAGGGGAAGAGTTCATTCAGGAAGAGATTAGGTCACCTCTTTGAGCAATTTTCCCTCTAAGCACATCCTCAAAATTCCAGGCACAGCACCAAAAGCATCATGGTTTGGGGGCTGCCTGTTACTGTGTTGACTTGCTGATGTGGCCTAGAAGGCCACAGGAATTTCCTGATGAGTTATGACTGTAGAGGGTACATATAAAACTATGATAGGAATAAATATACTTTATACTTAAATGATAATGGCAGTGATCCTGTAGCTGTCTACAACTACCTGAAGGGAGGTGGTAGCCAGGTGGGGTTGGTCTCGTCTGCCAGACAACCAGCAACAGGACAAGGGGACCCAGTCTCAAGTTGTGCCGGGGGAAGTATAGGCTGGATGGTAGGAGGAAGTTGTTGGCAGGGAGAGTGATTGGCATTGGAATGGGCTGCCCAGGGAGGTGGTGGAGTCACCATCCCTGGAGGTGTTCAGGAAAAGCCTGGATGAGGCACTCAGTGCCATGGCCTGGTTGACTGGATTGGGCTGGGTGATAGGTTGGACTGGATGATCTTGGAGGTCTCTTCCAACCTGATTGATTCTATTCTATTCCTAAATTCTCCTTTATTCTACTTTTATCTACATGCAAAAGGCCAAGTTTCCAAGGCTGCAATGGGCTTCACCAGGTTGTATATAACTTGCTCCTGTGAGATTTCAGAACTATCAAATACACAGGTGTATAAGGCCAAGTTGGATGAGGCTCTGGCCAGCCTGATCTAGAGTAGGATGTCTCTGCCCATGGCAGGGGAATTGGAACTGGATGGTCCTTGTGGTCCCTTCCAACCCTGACTGATTCTACAACTCTAATATTATTGAATTCATTTTTGTACCTTTCTGGTATGAAGGCAGAGCTGAAGCCCAGACAAACAAATATCAAAGCCATCCAGTTGTTTTAGGTTGTTTTAGATTTTCATCCTGAGGTCACAAGAAGACTTAAGTTTCTATAGACTACTTTACAAATGCTGTACATAAGAATGATCCTTGTGGTCCCTTCCAACCCTGAGTGATTCTATGATTCTATATACAGGTGTTTCATGACAAATTGGAGCGGTAAAGGAGAACAAATGCTCTGAGAATTTTCTGAAGATCCTTACCCTCCTGCAACATAACCTCTAGGACTCAGGAGAAAGGATGAGTATGGAAATAAGGCTATTCACCCTCACTGTTACCCCCACACTGAGCTGATAGGAGAGTTTTAAAGAAGAGATTTATTCAAGAAAGTTCTCTTTCCTGCAAAAGGCTTCTGCATGAAAATCAAAGCTCCCAGCAGATAATTACTGCTGAAGATACCCAAAGCTGAACATACAAACATGAAATGTGGCACATTTAGAATCACAGAATCAAGCAGGTTGGAAGAGACCTCCAAGATCATCCAGTCCAACCTAGAACCCAATCAACTAGACCATGGCACTAAGTGCCTGATCCAGTCTTTTCCTGAACACCTCCAGGGACAGTGACTCCATCACCTCCCTGGGCAGCCCATTCCAATGGCAAATCACTCTCTCTGTGAAGAACTTCCTCCTAATTTGGACAGAGCCATGGGTGGTTTAATCCAAATGTAAAATTCATTCCATACAAACCCCACTTAGGAAAAAAAAACATTTAAAAAACCATCATTTAACAACTACATTATTTTTTCCTAAATCCCCACTGTGCAAGACCATATTTACAGAGGAGTTTAGAAAGTAAAACACTTTTATAAACATAGGCTGACAACTTTCAAACATTCATAAATAAAATGTTCCAAAGAGCAGGCAAATCTACCACCACCCTGAAGATAAATGTAAAAGCAGCTCTAAAGATCGTACCAGATCTGCTCCTTTGGATTTTTTTTGTGGGTATTTAAAAGTGTTCTATGGATATGGAGGGTGTTAAAGGTTGAATATTAAAATATGGATTCACCGATTGCACCAGGATGGAGGGGAGCCTCAAAGGTTATCTTGTCCACTTTTCAGCAGTGAGCAGAGACACCTCCAATTAGATCAGGCTGGTCCAGGGTCACATCAAGTCTGATCTTGAATGGCAAGCACATGCCTGGGCAAACTGTTCCAGTATTTTACTACTTTCTTTGTAAAGAACCTCCTCCTGATGTCCAACCAAAATCTACCTTGCTTCAGTTTCAAACCATTGCCCCTCATCCTATCACTACAAGCCTTTCTAAGCAGTCCTTTTCCAGCCTTCCTGTAAGTTCCCTTCAGATATTGAAATGTAGAATAGAATAGAATAGAATAGAATAGAATAGAATAGAATAGAATCAATCAGGTTGGAAGAGGCCTCCAAGATCATCCAGTCCAACCTAGCACCCAGCCCTAGCCAGTCTGTACCCATATGTTTGTTCAGTGTCCAGCGTAGGTCTTGCTTAGACAAAGAATCATAGAATCAGTCAGAGTTGGAAAGGACCAAAAGGATCATTTAGTATCAACCCCCCTGCCATGGGCAGGGACACCTCACACTAGATCAGGCTGTCTATAGCCTCATCCAGACTGGTTTTAAACACCTCCAGGGATGAGGCTTCCACCACTTCCCTGGGCAATTCCTTCCAGGCTCTCACCGCTGTCATGCTGAAGAACTTCTTCCTAACACCCATTTTGAATCTCCCCATTTCCAGCTTTGTTCCATTCCCCCCAGTCTTATCACTACCTGATAGCCTAAAAAGTCGCTCCCCAGCTTTCTTGTACGCCCCCTTAAGATACTGAAAGGCCACAATGAGGTCATCTCAGAGCCTTGTCCTCTCCAGACTGCCCAAACTCCCTCAGTCTCTCCTCACAGCAGAGCAGCTCCAGCCCTCTGCTCATCTTCGTCGCCCTTCTCTGGACACCTTCCAACACATCCATATCCCTATGTGAAGCATCTGGGAACTGCTGAATGAGACCCGTATTCAACAGCAGGGATGGAGAGGAGTAAACAGATCTCACAGTGCTCTGCAGAAATGGGGTCTAATGAGAGCACCAACTAAGGAGAGGGAATCGCTTCCTTTGGTGCTTCAGATAGGAAGTACCTAGGAGGGGTCAGCAGTGAGAGGAGGGAGTCAAGAGCCTTACAAAGGTAGCACTGACACCTTCCTCTAGATCATTATCATCTTCTCCCAGACAACCAGCAACAGGACAAGGGGACACAGCCTCAAGTTGTGCCGAGGGAAGTATAGGCTGGATGTTAGGAGGAAGTTGTTGTCAGAGAGAGTGATTGGCATTGGAATGGGCTGCCCAGGGAGGTGGTGGAGTCACCATCCCTGGGAGTTTTCAGGAAAAGACTGGATGAGGCACTTAGTGCCATGGTCTGGTTGACTGGATAGGGCTGGGTGCTAGGTTGGACTGGATGATCTTGGAGGTCTCTTCCAACCTGATTGATTCTATTCTATTCTATTCTATTCTACTGTAATAGGGGCTCCAGAACTGGATGCAGTAGTCCAGGTGGGGTCTCACCAATGTGGAGTAGAGGGGGAGGATCACATCCCTTGCCCTGCTGCCCACATTTCTCTCACTGCAGCCCAGGCTCTGGTTGCTTTCTGGGCTGCAAGAGCACACTGATGGCTCATAGGAAGTGGCACTAGTGTGAACTGCATCCACTTTAAAGAGGGCTGATTAAACTGCTGTAAGTCCCTGGGTAGAATTTGTATTCCTGTTTAGGAGTTATTTACATTGTTATAGATTAACCTGTTTCCTAACTAAGGCAATGAAAAGCAAAGCCTGATCTTTGTGCTTGAGCACTAATGAAAACATAGTGCAAACCTCCACCAAATTCTGGCGTTTTTAGTTCCCTTTCCAAGTGAATTTTCACCACCCTGGTGTTTCATTTAAAAAAAAAATTAAAATAAAATAAAATAAAAAAGCAGATGTGGTTACAGAAGAATAACTTTGTGTTAAAGTACAGCTTGTTTCATAAGAAAAAGAATTCCTATGAAACCTGAAACTATTTCAATTTCCTTTTTCCTGATCAAACTTCAAGCCTTTAACAAGAGAGGAAATCCTTATGCTACTGGGAAGATTTTTACACCAGGACTGTTTATTCAAGGTGCTGGTGCTGAAAATGAGGTTCACCGCACAGCCAAACTCATGGTACTGGTTCTAGAAGGTCCTCATTTGTGAGTTCTTCCTTCTTTGCACCTTAGAATAGAATAGAATAGAATAGAATCAACTAGGTTGGAAAAGACCTCCAAGATCATCCAGTCCAACCTAGCACCCAACCCTATCCAGTCAACCAGACCATGGCACTAAGTGCCTCATCCAGGCTTTGCTTCAACACCTCCAGGGACGATGACTCCACCACCTCCCTGGGCAGCCCATTCCAATGCCAATCACTCTCTCTGCCAATAACTTTCTCCTAACATCCAGCCTATACTTCCTCCAGCACAACTTAAGGCTGTGTCCCCTTGTCCTGTTGCTGGTTGCCTGGTAGAAGAGACCAACCCCCACCTGGCTACAGCCTCCCTTCAGGTATCTGTAGACAGCAATGAGGTCTGCCCTGAGCCTCCTCCAGGCTAAACGATCCCAGCTCCCTCAGCCTCAGAGGAGGACTGAATGAAGCTAACCTGTAAATTGAGTAGAACACAAGGAGGTTAAGTACTTTTACCTTTCAGGATCACACAATTTTTCCCCACAGCAAATTAAAAACTATCTTGGTTATCTCTGGGTTTTGGCCAGGAGTTTGGGTGGGATGATGCAGGCCTAAAATACCCAGCTTTATAGTTTTCCCACATGGACTCTGGTGTGTTTTTTTTTTCTGATGAGGCACCCAGCACTGTGAAACAGAGATTGTTTCCAAGCCACAGAAGGGAATGGAAATAATGAATTCTCAGCACCCTCAAAATGACACAGCACTTACTTTATATCAATTTAATTTAGAAAAGCTCTTAGTGCTCCGAATGAGATCTCCCACTGGGCATGTTGGTTGGACAGTTCTGATGACTAATAAATGTGATATTTTATTGTTACCAGAAAGTTCCTAATTACAGTTGTCATCACTGCAAATAAACATATTCAGGTTCTACTGCACATTAGGATAAAGGCTTCTTTTTAAGCATGGGAAATGGTTTTTAAAGTAATTGCTGACCAAATGTGGCAACGTGAGACTATTCCTCAGTCTACTTCTCTGGTTCTTTTGCTTCTTAAAGAAAACATCATTGCCAAATAGGTTATCCCTCAGTAATGTAAAGCTTTCAAGCATCTCCATGTTTGAACTCTTGCCTCTTTCTTTTGGGTACCTCAGAATGACTTCAGCGCTTTGATTAATAAAGCTTTGAGATACAGACATGATACTAGCCAAGAGGTTGGTTGGGGTTTTTTGAGGTAGAAAAGCAAATTGATATTTACACTCCAAGGTGAATTTTCTTAGAATGAGTTTGTTTCCATGAACTTATTTGTGCTCTTTAAATTTGGCTTACCCACTGAGCAGTATGTACTAAGTAAGTAATTCCATTCACTTAAATCTCACCATTTGTTTCATGGATTGTTTGTGGGAACTGCACTTCAAATGTCTCCAGGATGAGGCTCTGCTTTGGATATGAGAATTCTTTGACTCCAAAGCAAAAAGAATCAAATAAACTCAACTCTGGGGCTAGACAAGAAATCCACATTCAAGCTGGGTGCCATATAGGACACAAGAGGCCAGATTTGGGGGAAGCTTTCTCACTGTTTCCTTTAAACTCTGACACACCTTAGATAATGAAAGAACTCCTGGAAAAGCATTGCTTACACAATCCTGTTAGTACTGCACACATAAGCAGAGTGGAAGGATTTCACCATGGATCTCCTGGTTGCACTTATATCCAAATATTATGTGGACTTTATGGTCACATGTTATATTACAAAACTTCCCAATGAGACATAAGTATAAACAAAATGGTTTTGGTGGGGGTTTTGGATAGTTTTTTTTGATTGGTTTGGTGTTTGGTTTTTTCCCTTTCTTGTAATAGTTCACCAAGGGGAAAATGTGACAAAGTTTTACAGACACTATGGCCACCTCCAACATTAGGTATCAATTTGCCTCATAGGATATTAAGACAGCTCTTTAGATCTGTTCTCTTTAGGGCAGATTCTGTCACACTTTCACACAGATTCACAGCAAAAGTGACATGTAAGGAATTCTCTCATCTTCAGCAAATCATATGAAATTCAAGGCAAAATCCTACCACTCCACACACATAGGCATAGTAGTATTTCATTGCAGTGCTAGAACCTACGGGTAAAGATAGCAGAGAGGGCCAGACTTTCAATGAAGGCACAGCACAGTGACTGGCACGGGTCTTTTCAAAAGCCATGTTTCTTCTGTACAATGACTACTCCCTCTCAAAACCAAGAGGACAGGCTACAAGAGTTGGGGCTCTGCAGCCTGGAGAAGAGAAGGCTTCAAGGAGACCTTGGAGTAGCCTTCCAGTATCTGAAGGGGGCTACAGGAGGGTTGGGGAGAAACTATTGACAAGGTCTTGTAATGACAGGATGAGGAGTAATGGGTTTAAACTGGCAGAGAGGAAGTTTAAACTAGATGTTAGGAAGAAACTCTTTCCAGTGAGTGTTGAGTCATTGGCACAGGTTTCCCAGGAAGGTTGTAGATGCTCCCTCCCTGGAGGTGTTCAAGGCCATGTTGGATGACACCTTGAGCAACCTGTTCTAGTGGGATGTGTCCCTGGCTGTGGTGGGGGGGTGGAACTAGATAAGCTTTGAAGTCCCTTCCAGCCTGAACCATTCTATGATTCATTCTATTGAAAACCCAAGTAAGCACTTGCATTATTACTTCTGCAAGTAATGAACTCAAAGAGAGGAAAATGCAATAGAAAAATAATTTATCAAAACTACGGCAAGATTAAACTATCAAATAACTACAGGTATCCTGCAAAAAAAACCCTCATATAATTTCTTTCTTCAATGATCAAATTTAGCTTATCATTTTACACTACTATTGTTTATAGTTGTGACAACAGAGCCACTTTGAAGAGAAAGGGAAGTGTGTTGAAGCTTCTTTATTTGGTTTAAGTGTAGTGGTGTCATCAATATTTGCAGAGAAAAGGAGGAAAGAAATCTGGTTGCTCAGAATGATTGTAGTTCACTTTCAAGTCAGACTTTGACATCCCTCCTAGCTACTCTAAGCATAATGCTATTTAGCATTCATTTTAAACCTTTGTGGTGTTCTGCTTAGGCAATGAACAGAAAAGAAGAATAAGTGGACATGTAAAACTCACTTATTACTGCAACAACCATTATTATTACTATTTAGACTCAGAGTTAGTTATATGAACACTCATCATAGAATCACAGAATCAACCAGGATGGAAGAGACCTCCAAGATCATTCAGTCCAACCTAGCACCCATCCCCAGACAATCAACTAGACCATGGCACCAAGTGTCCCATCCAGTCTTTTCTTGAACACCTCTAGGGGGGATGACTCCACCACCTCCCTGGGCAGTCCATTCCAATGCCAATCACTCTCTCTGCCAACAACTTCCTCCTAACATCCAGCCTAGACCTCCCCCGGCACAACTTCAGACTGTGTCCCCTTGTTCTGTTGCTGCTTGCCTGGGAGAAGAGACCAACTCCCACTTGGCTACAGCCTCCCTTCAGGTAGTTGTAGACAGCAATGAGGTCAATACTTCAGGTAGTTGTAGACAGCAATGAGGTCAATAGAGCTACCCTGAGTCCTTTGATACTGTAAGCTTAGCAAGCTGACTAGCAGAAAACTCCCAAGCAAGACACGACGATAACATTTCATGTAACTCCTCTTTGGCAATATTTAGACACTGCAATTAAATGCCAAACAGTATCATATGTGCCAGTCAGTTAATGCAAGAAAGAAAATGTGATGAACTGTTTGTTTTGAAGTATTAGTATAAACATATTGCAGAAATGAAACCCAAGCTTAAACAATGGGGAAAGTTATCCGGCATTAAAATAAACAGTTCTAGGAAAATCTCTAAAACTGTTTACTAAGTCATCTTCTTCTGAGCAGTATCTGCACAGAGCATTTTGCCATGTCTCTGGTTTGCCAACCAATCCCAGTTATGCTGACTGTAGATATGCTAATGGACAAGGTCGGGACTTAACGACAGTAATTGGCTCCCCAGGCTTTGATTTACAATCAGGCTTGTAGGTCATCAAAGCAAACGTTTGGCTTTAAGCATTAAAAGGTTGCCTTTTTGAAATAAACCAGAAGAAAATAGTTGTTTTGCTTCTAAAGGTTTGCTAGTTTGGATATAAATGTAAAACACTTTCAAATTAAAATGTTACAAATTGATCAAACTGTGATTCTTGGAAAGTTTCTTACTAAATACTTCTTCAACATTGCAGGTCAAAATTTGTGCTGAGAAAATAATAGATGCTGTCAACCTCTGGCCATGCACATTTTTAATGAAAGCCATGTGTATTAGTTGAAGTAATGCACCTATTTCCTTTATGCAAGTCAGAATATATCTCAGATTCTTAAACTTTATTCCATATTATAATTATTCACTTCCAATCCTAGACCTACAGCCATTAATTCTTCTTTACATCATAACAGGTGCATTGTAAAACGCAGTCCTTATATCTGATATTAAAAACCTAAGAAGAAAAGCAAGTGCAGAGCATAAAAATGAGATGCAAGATGTCTACATTACACATCTGCTACACTTAAGCATTATGCTTGTTTTGAAAGGAAATGAGTTGTAGCTGAGATGTTTTGTAAAGGCAATAGCAACAATGCAAATCAGTATTCAGAGATGCTATAATGGAGCTGCATCGGCCTCATTTGTTCAGAGTGAGCCATACTCCATCACACAGAGAAACGAGCCCTTTCATTCCAGGGAAAACTGACACATGGGGATACGTGCACAATCCCAGTTTTATGTAAACCCCAGGGAGCAGAGGGCTGGGGGCTGGGAAGGAAAGGAGGAGGAGGGTGGCTCCTGCCCGTAGTCAGCTTTACGATCACTGCCGAAGAAAACAGCCCTCAGATATAAACTCCTTTCATTGGACTTCCTACCTGTTTAATCACTTCCTTCCAAAGTGTGAGAGGACTAACCCTAATCCAGACATTCACACTCCAGAGACTCGTCTATCTCCACATTCAGCTCACAGTGAAATAGTGATCTTAGTTCAGTCTCTAGTGGACAAACACAGAATAAGTGATGTCTTATGAGCACGATGCAGCAGGCAATTTGCTCCAGGAAAATTATGTGTGCGTGAACACAGGGAACAACTTCCCTCTTTTTAGTGCTTGTCTCAGCCTCCCAAGATACAGTAAAATAATTTCTTAAGAAGTGCATTCCTCTGCAAAAGACATCTCCTTATTTCCAGCCTCATATTCCCCAAAGCAGAACAAGATATTAAAATATCAGGAAAGTGATCTAAAAAATAAATGCTTGGTTGTGTTTTGTTTTCTAGGCACACGTTGACTGGACAGAGTCATTTCACAGAGCACAATTAATTTACCCCCCACAAAAATCAGGAAATCCTCTCTAAAGGTTTTAGTAGGGTTAGAGGTATGGGGTTGACTGCATATGCTTTTAAAACATACTTCTACCTTAAGACATATTTCTACCTTTATAACATATTTCTACCTTTAAAACATATTTCTATCATAATATCTGGATGAAACAAAACTTGCACCTGAGATAAGTAACAGGAACATATTAGCCCAGTAGATTCTTCCCTAGATTTTTATTCATATTCACTCCTAGTATGAACTTGTGTTAAACTTCAATCCTGCATCTTTCAAATGCAGCAGTTTTCTTATGCCATCTTATATGATTGGTTGCATCACTCAGTTGCTCAATTTTCTAAGTCACACCAGGTCAAAATGCCAGTGAGAGAATGGGAGTATTATAAATAACTATATTTAGGCACTGTTTATTTATTTTTCCTGGTCAGCTACCCCAAAGCATTTTCATCACCAAGGCATGGGCAAGACCCTGTGAGGTCTATGTAATTTTACACAAGGAAGCAATCCTGTTAAGGTGAATGGAACCGCTCTTATGAGTGAAATTGTTGAGATATTTAAGTCTTTTCAGGCCCAAACTTGATCTTATACAGAAATTACTGAACAGTTCATTACAGTCTTTGAGCTATTGCACAAGTAATTGCTTCTACTAAGTTACTCCAACATCTTCAAACTTATTTTCCCTTTCTATGACAGAAGGCACATACATACACTCAAATTAAAACAGGCTGTTTCAAGCCCAGTATAATCTACACAACTCAAAAGTTTTGTTGTGAGGTTTTGGGGAGTGTGAATGCCTATATTCTTTCTCTCTTTCTTTCCAGCAGTTAGCTGGGTAGAATAGCATTACAGAATCTAATTATGGAGGAACAATGATACTAACCAGTGCCTTTAAATGCTGATTTTTTTAAGTACTCCCTTTTGCTGTCAGAGTAGCAGGTATCCTGCATGGCATCTGAGCTGATGCTGTGAACTCTGAGTAGAATAGGAATACTAAGTGAGTTCTATCATTTGAGTCTCTGGAGGATTTTGCTTCTCTCTGTCTCACAAACATCCATACTCTCTTGGGATAAAAAGTTGTATCTTTCAGTAATGTAATGAAAATGCTGCTCCCAAGAGAAATGTCACTGGGTGCACTGTGACTGAAACATTTCTGCCTTACACAGCCACAAACAAGATCAATCCTTAGTACCTCAGTTCTAGAAACTAGTGAAAACTTCGAGCAGCATAAGCATCACCAAAACAGCTAGTGAGAAATGGAAACAAGAACCACTTACTTTTTGCAGCCACTGAGTGTAATTTTCCATCACATGTTCCAGATGTTGAAGTTTCTGGGAAGAGAAATCCTGTTCCACGTGAGGAGCATCTCTCTGAAGAGCATTTGTGTTGTACTGGTCTGTTGTGCTTTCACGACAGTCCTGTTCTGGCAGAATGAAAGTATAGGTGCACTGCCCATGCTGGATCCGGTTAAATCTTCTCCCACTGCCTTCTGGACCCCGACGCTGGTTACTGCAGCCTACATGAGCAAGAATCGCTGCCAGGAAAGCAAAGGAAAGGAAAACTGACATGTTATTGTTACTTTCCTTTCCTACTGTAAGAAAAACTTTTCCTTCCTCTTTCTTTAAATTTGTTGTTAATTTCCTTTCAAGTCTTTGGCAAGAGGACTGGAGACTCGCACTTCTGTAATCAAGCTTGGATCAACTGTTAATTTTCTTAGTTTTACTGTGAGGATAGCTCCTTTAGTTAAAATTGGGAATATTTATTGCATAGTAGTTAAGATTTATTGTTTCCTCTCTGTTACAGTCCAGCATGTAGCCTGCTTTAGTCAGCTGCATATGCATATCCCAGTCTCTTTCCCCTACACTATCTGCTGCAGAACTGCTATTTTCTCTCAGACTTCAGTGAGTTTTATTAAGGTTGCACTTTCAAGCCAAGCTGGAAGCAAGCAGCCTTTCACAAGATGACTTGACGGGAATGCGGGTATGAGTGCGCCCCTATGCTAAGGATGGCTGATGGCTCGGTGCAGCGGGATCATCTTACAAACTGGCTGGATGCATGACCTCAATCATGCATGGCTTTCCAGCCCCTATTGCACACAACTGCTAAGGGCTTTGGATGAATTCACACAAGTTTAATAAGTAAGGCAGTCCACCTTAATACACTTCATACGTTCACACTGCCCTATTAAAATGTAGATAAAGTGTAGAAGTTTGTTGTAATCCCTCTGTAAATATACAAAACACTGAAATTAAAAAGACTTCCAGTTCTGTGCTGCTCAGTATCTATTAAAGAATTCTAAGTCACTTGTGGGAAAAAAGTTACTTTTAACCCTCACATGCTTAGCTCTTTATCTATGACAGCTACTTTTCTTTAGCAGAGCTTAGAGAAAGGGGTTTGTTTTACAGCATATAATGAATTAAGGCTGCCAAACAGTAGTGACAGTTCAGAAGGATAATAATCTTCTATGTTTGGTCTCTAAACCAAGGTAGCTAATTACAGAACGGTGAGAGATGGTAGCTGAACTACTCCAGACTGTCTTTGATAATGTTGAGCAGTTGCCCCGTGCAAAAACACTCCTTCCAATTTACACAGTTACCCCATGCAAAAAAAACACTCCTTCCAATTTACACAGCTGCCCCATGAAAAACACTCCTTCCAATTTACACAACTGCCCCATGAAAAACACTCCTTCCAATTTACACAAGTGCCCCATGCAAAACACTCCTTCCAATTTACACAACTGCCCCATGAAAAACACTCCTTCCAATTCACACAAGTGCCCCATGCAAAACACTCCTTCCAATTTACACAGCTGCCCCATGCAAAACACTCCTTCCAATTTACACAGTTACCCCATGCAAAAAAACCACTCCTTCCAATTTACACAGCTGCCCCATGCAAAACACTCCTTCCAATTTACACAACTGCCCCATGCAAAAACACTCCTTCCAATTTACAACTCTGAGAGGGCTATACAGGCATCCCACTACATGCATAAACTTTCTAGAGGGCCATATCCTCAGAAAAAAATGGTGGTAACTATTTAAGAAACTACCTTATACTTAAATGCTGCCTTTGATAATTGCTAGAGACAAATCCAAAATGCACAGATTAGAAACAGGATTGGAATATTGATGAAATTCAGAGGAATTTGGATCTGAGCTCCTGCTCTAGTATTTGTTGTTGTCATTATGTATCAATCCAACACCTATGTAGAGCACTTAGCTTAGCACAACTTTTCCTATGAAATCAAGCAGTCTTCTCTACAGCAATAATGCAACACTGGATAAACAACCTGCAAGGTTTTTACCCACAAGGGAACTTACTTGCAAGAATACTGAGTGCAAGCACCTTCAGAGCTCATGCAGCTGCCACCCATATCTGCCTGGAATATTTATCTGGGTATCTGACCTGCTCCTGTGGAAGCTACTCCTACTCTAAACTGAGACTAGAGGCTTATCATCTTGTATCTGGAAAAAAACCACTGCATTTGTACAAGTAGGAAATATCCCCTACAATAACATAGAGAGATGAGGAGATTTTATCTTGCCTTGAAATGTCCAGTAGATAGAGAAACAATAAGAGAATACAAAGCATAGTGCAAAACATGACTACTTCTGATGCTTTCAGCAAAATCAGAACAACATTTCCTCCTCTGAACTGTTCATCTCACCTTTCCACTCTTTTATTTCTTTTTCTGCCTCTGCAAATGAGCTTTGCACAGTTTACTCTCTTGCTCTCATATAGCATTTCTCACAGTTCTCCATCACTAGTTCTGCTGTGGCTTATTGTATTATTATTACATTAATACAACTACCTAAAAGGAGGTTGTAGTGAGGCTGGAGCTGATCTCTTCTCCCAAATTACTAATGATAGGACAAGAAGAAATGGCCTCAAGATGCATCAGAGGAGGTTTAGGTTGGATGTTGGGAGGAAGTTCTTTCCTGAGCGGGTGGTCAGGCACGGGAACAGACTGCCCAGGGAGGTGGTGGAGTCACCATCCCTGGAGGTGTTTAAAAGGAGAGTGGATGTGGTCTATGAGGCCATGGTCTAGTGAGGAAGGATGCTGGGATGAAGGTTGGACTGGCTGAGCCTGGTGGTCCTTTCCAACCATAGCGATTCATAGTGCTTAGATGTTGTGATGAGGGATTTGGGTTAGTCAAGGACTTGTCAGTGTGAAACTAATGTTTGAACTCAAGGAGCTTGAAGGGCTTTGCCAATCTAAGAAATTCTGTGACTCTGTGATTATCTTTGCAATTACTGTGAAATGCATTTGCAAGATATTTGCCCATATGAAAGAGCTTCAATCAGGAAGAAAGCTGTAGGATCAAACACTGAACTGAAGGGTTAGCAGAGAAACAATACCAGAGCACAAACATGGCTACAATACTTGCTTCTTTAAAAAGTAAAGAGGACTTTATGGAAGGGCCTCACAGCATCCAGAAGGGGGGATAGCAAAGGTGGGGTGTACAAAGGCTTCCTAGGCTTTTAAGTCATATTTTATTGTTTACACAAATGCCACATTCACTTTCTGCAGAGCTTCTAAGCAACAGACTTACTCCCATGCACACATGGAAAAGCGAGATTATAAACTTTCATTGATATTTTTCAGATGAGAAAAGACTTTGCAGAAAAACAAGATCATTCCGTTGCTATTACCTGCCCCCTTCTCACTAGCATGAAGTAACATTTCCTTTCCCTTCTGTCCCTCTCTTCCTGAAGGATAACAGTCATGACTTTCAAGAAGCACAGTTATCAGACATCTTTGGCTTATTGCTGTCTACAAATACCTGAAGGGAGGCTGTAGCCAGGTGGGGTTGGTCTCTTCTCCCAGGCAAGCAGCAACAGAAGAAGAGGACACAGTCTCAAGTTGTGCCAGAGTTGGATGTTAGGAGGAAGTTCTTGCCAGAGAGAGTGATTGGCATTGGAATGGTGGAGTCAGCGTCCCTGGAGGTGTTCAAGAAAAGACTGGATGAGGCATTTAGTGCCATGGTTTAGATGACTGGATAGGGCTGGGAGATAGGTTGGACTGGATGATCTTGGAGGTCTCTTCCAACCTGGCTGATTCTATGATTCTATGATGCATTTGCCTCCAGCTCAGTTCCTTGCCACAGCATCTGTCTCTCAAAGCTAGGTCCAGAATCCCAGGCCCCAGACTGATGGATCATGGGCAGCACATAACAGTAAAGTGCCACAGTGGGGAGATGTGGCAGAACTATGCAGCAGCCAGGGCATCACCTGCCAGCATGCTGCACTTACTGTAAGATTCCTTAGTAGAGAGAACCAAGACTGCCACATGTAAGATGTGGTGCTTAGGGATATGGTTTAAGGTGAATCCCATAGAGTAGGGCTATAGTTTGGCCTTGGCGATCCTGAGAGGCTTTGCCAACCTGGATGATTCTGTGATTCTGCAGTGCCCACATCTAAATCACAGGTATAGTACACCAGAAACATCTTCTATGTCCAAATACGCGAGGTCTCACATAGAGGCAAGGAAGCATGGGGAGTCAAGAGCATGGGGAATGCCAGGAGCCATTCTGTCATTCCCAGTTTGCAGCCTTTCTAGCCTAAAGGAAAGCAAAGCAAGAGACTGGTGCAGTTAAATCTTTGCAAGGACCCAAGGCAGCTGCTGAAATGACAGCAGCTCTCTTGGAAACACTGAAACTCAGCACGTCCTGGGGCTGCCCTTGATGGTATCAGAGATAGAGCTAGCCATCAGTCTCTACCCAGAAGTATAGATACTCCCAGCCCTTCAATACAGGGACCACTAAGGTCAGCTTAGCATTCCCCAAAATACATAGCAAAGTCATTTGGATAAGGACATTGAACCAGGCAGACCAGGTTCAGTTTACACTCTTCCCTTGTACACTCATGGGCTTGTGCACATACAGAAGTGCAACAACAGAGAAAAAAGCTTGCTTACACATTTACAGCCACTTAATTCCACAGTCCAACTCACTAAAGAATCCCATTTTATGCTGAGAACAACAACTTCAGAAATAAGAATTCTCTTTTCCAAAATTCCTTATTCCAATTTATTTTATCTTTCTAAAAATCAACCCATGACCCAAGCATCTTACCCCAAGATTCTGGTGTTTTCTGATTTGATAAATGTACAGTTTGTTATCCCACTGCCACATGAGCTATGCGACCTGTCCCAGCTTTTTAAGATGTGAAAATTTCAATGAGGTGAGGAAAAAAATAGTTCTCAAAGTTCAGTCAAAGTCACTGTGGGTATTTTTGCAAGCTCTTACTTTATATACTATAGATACAATCTAGTAGGGGCATGGATGTGTATAAAAGACTCTTTATTTTCCTAAGACCACTTCCTCCAACACAATGAGTAGTTTCGTATTCCCTGAACTCGTCCTTCTGCATAACAGGGAAGAGGTGGATCCAGAGGCTTCCTTCCCAGGCTGTGCAAAGTCTCATACACTGTTTATTTAGCAGCTACACAAAATAGTGTAGCTCACTATGTAATCAGTCCTACAAGGCAAAATAAATGGGAATTGAACATCTGGATAAAGGTTATGTTCACATGATATTAGTTCCCACATATCTAGCACTTGCCATTGGAATGAGCTGCCCAGGGAGGTGGTGGAGTCACTGTCCCTGGAGATGTTCAAGAAAAGACTGGATGGGGCACTTAGTGCCATGGTCTACTTGATTGGATAG
>WAAF01008375.1:154300-186526 GCA_013400475.1 Tricholaema leucomelas
ACACCACTTGTCACCGGTCGCCAGGTGGACATTGTGCCATTGATCACCACCCTCTGCATGCGACCATCCAGCCAATTCCTTATCCAGTGAGTGCTCCACCCATCCAGTTTGTGCTTTTCCAGTTTGGTGACCAGGATGTCATGTGGGACAGAGTCGAATGCCTTACTCAGGTCTAGGTAGATGACGTCAGTCGCCCTTCCCCTGTCCATTGCAGCTGTGACTACATCATAAAAAGCCACTAAATTTGTCAGGCATAGGGCTGGGTGCTAGGTTGGACTGGATGATCTTGGAGGTCTCTTCCAGCCTGGTTGATTCTATGATTCTATGAATATAATGTAATGGCTTTTGTCACAAAATCCTATGCATGCTCAGAGTCAAAATACAAATCCTAGGAAACCAAAATCTGTTTCCATTTTTTTACATTTCTGCTGTAACATGTGTTATTGTTACATCTGAGCTGCAAAAACTTTGCATCATGTAACACACTGTGTCTGGAGTTATTCCAACTCAACTTCCACATTGTATGAAGGAAGTCACTCCAGAATGGCTCCTAAGTATACACATAGAGCGGTTTTCCTCTGTAGGTAAACCAGTACTTTACAATAGGGAGCAAAAATGTTTATTCATAATGGAGCACATTCCAAAGAGTCTCATCCTGATATATCCCCTCAATTCAAGAGAGAAGTTGAGATGCTGGAAGGTGTCCAGAGAAGGGTGACAAAGCTGGTGAAAGGCCTGGAACACAAACCCTATGAGGAAAGGCTGAGGGAGCTGGGGGTGTGCAGCCTGCAGAAGAGGAGGCCCAGGGGGGACCTCACTGCTGTCTACAACTACCTGAAGGGAGGCTGTAGCCAGGTGGGGGTTGGTCTCTTCTGCCAGACAACCAGCAACAGAACAAGGGGACACAGTCTCAAGTTGTGCTGAGGGAAGTATAGGCTGGATGTTAGGAGGAAGTTGTTGGCAGAGAGAGTGATTGGCATTGGAATGGGCTGCCCAGGGAGGTGGTGGAGTCGTCGTGCCTGGAGGGGTTGAAGCAAAGCCTGGATGAGGCACTTAGTGCCATGGTCTGGCTAGGGCTGGGTGCTAGGTTGGACTGGATGATCTTGGAGGTCTCTTCCAACCTGGCTGATCCTCTGAAGGGATCTGAAGTCANGTGTCCAGGGAAAGCCTGAATGAGGCACTTATTGCCATGGTCTAGTTGAGTGGATAGATCTGGGTGATAGGTTTGACTGGATGATCTTGGAGGTCTCTTCCAACCTGGCTGATCCTCTGATTCTATGATATAAATTCAAATTAATAAAATGGGATCTGAAGTCATGGAAGTCTGACTGGTTGTGTGTTAATGCTTCTCCAGAGATTTCAGTAGAGATGACATCAATTTACCACAGTGCTGAGACCAGAACAAGATGCAAGATATTTCCCTGATGCTGCAGAATCCAGACAGTGTTGAGAGCAGGTGAAAGGGAAGACTCATTTATCATGCAGTAACACTCCTGCTATCAGTATGCTTTCTTTTTCTCACTCTCCTAGGAACAAGCAAGTAGTTATCTCAGACAAATTAGTCCTCAGAACTGAAGTCTGTATATTTACATGTGCATATTTAAGGTATGATATCACATAATGTTGCTTGTCAGATCCCTCCTTCAAAGTAATAAGGCAACGAGTGCTGAATCATGCTGCAGCCTGGTCCGGCTCTCCCAGCATTTGATTTCACACCTGGGAACAAGTAAACATCTGGGAGTACTAAAAGAGAGGAAAAAAAACAGCAGCTTTCAGAAGAACATGTGAATTTACCACAGAGACATCTGAGCTACTGGTTATGCAATATGACCTGTCTGAATTTTGTCTCACACCAAGGCTGTGAGGTTTCTCTGAGCAAAAGCTTGCTGGACTCTTTCCAACCGTGCTGGTAGGTGAGAGAGCTACATGTTTTCTGAAAACTTATTTTCATGCTGCTGGGAACACAGGAAAATCAATTTGTTCTCATAATCCTAACAAATCTTTACTCTTACACATGTAGAGAAAAAGCACATAGACTAATTCAGTTACATGTGCTCTCATTTCCTGGGGAAGGAGGGAATGTCATAGAATCAAAGAGCTTGAAAGAGACCTCCAAGCTTATCCAGTCCAACCTAACACCCAGCCCTATCCAAGCAACTAGACCATGTCCCATGTATTCTCTTGTTATCTCTCTAAGGTAAATTTTGCCCCTAGCTTTAACACTTTCAGGATTCTTAAGGACTATCTGAAGGGGACCTACAGGAAGGCTGGGGAGGGACTATTGACAAGGTCTTGTAATGACAGGACAAGGGGGAATGGGTTTAAACTGGAAGAGGGGAGATTCAAACTAGATGTTAGGAAGAAGTGCTTTGCAGTTAGGTTGGTGAGACACTGGCACAGGTTGCCCAGGGAGGTTGTGGCTGCTCCCTCCCTGGAGGTGTTCAAGACCAGATTCAATAAGGCCTTGAACAGCCTCTTCTAGTGGGAGGTGTCCCTGCCTATGGCAGGGGGTTGGAACTGGATGATCCTTGAGGTCACTTCCAATCAAATCCATTCTATGATTCTATGATTTGAAAGACCAACTTCCAACCCTGTCAAATAGACTGTATAGAATAAGGGGGGGCTAATGTCATGAGTTGAGCCAAATGAATGTGGTGATGTGCATTCAACACCATGCTGCCAAGAACTAGTCAGGAAAATGAGCTATCTCAATATTAGAATAGAATAGAATAGAATAGAATAGAATAGAATAGAATCAATCAGGTTGGAAGAGACCTCCAAGATCATCCAGTCCAACCTAGCACCCAGCCCTATCCAGTCAACCAGACCATGGCACTAAGTGCCTCATCCAGGCTTTTCTTGAACACCTCCAGGGACGGTGACTCCACCACCTCCCTGGGCAGCCCATTCCAATGCCAATCACTCTCTCTGCCAACAACTTCCTCCTAACATCCAGCCTAGACCTCCCCCGGCACAACTTGAGACTGTGTCCCCTTGTCCTGTTGTTGGTTGCCTGGGAGAAGAGCCCAACCCCACCTGGCTACAGCCTCCCTTCAGGTAGTTGTAGACAGCAATGAGGTCTGCCCTGAGCCTCCTCTTCTCCAGGCTAAACAACCCCAGCTCTCTCAGCCTCTCCTCATAGGATTTGTGCTCCAGGCCCCTCACCAGCCTTGTTGCCCTTCTCTGGACACCTTCCAGCACCTCAACATCTCTCTTGAGTTGAGGAGCCCAGAACTGGACACAATACTCAAGGTGTGGCCTGACCAGTGTTGAGTACAGGGGAAGCATAACCTCCCTCGTCCTACTGGCCACACTGCTCTTGATACTTTTGTTCCTGCCACTTTTTGAATTCTCACCCTTGCCACATTTTTCACAAATGGCAGCCTCATCCCATGAGTGCTCTCAGCAGTCTTTCAATTTAGCTTAGCATTGTGCCCAGAGTTTGACTCAGGCAGGAGGAAAAGCAAACAACAGTAATGATACTACACAACACAAGCAACCCACTCCTCTACAATTCAGAATCACTGTCTTGCTGCTTGTTCTGGAGAGGATAAATTGTAGGAAAAGAAGTAGAATGGAGAAGATGAATAATAGAACAATTCCAAACATTAACCAACAGCAAGATGTATAGGATAGGCAATCTAGCTTGAGAGCTACAGAATCCACATCTGAATGGAAACACTAACAAAATGCAGTAAATGGAACAACCGCCCAAACCTGATACATTCTTCTAGAACCTCGGGAAAGAAGAGTATCAAATTGCACTTCAATCTGCAGGACATACAAGACTATGTAAAAGGGTGATAGGTCTGATCAAGTCCAGCATCTGGGGGAAGAAAATAAAGGAAAAAGAATTCTTTAAAATGTTAACTTTGTTTTCTGAAAGACAGAGTCAGAATTTCAAGTGCTTTCTCCAGCAGTCCTAAATAGATCATATATTCATAAGTAAAGCACTAAATAGATCATATATTCATAAGTAATGCACTAATGGAACACTTTAGTAACATATTGAACTTCATTCTACCTGAAACCTTTCAGGCTTTAAGGAGTGAGGGTCATGAGGACAGGACTAGGATCTTCCAGTGGTAGGGACAACAGGTACAAACCTGAACACAGGAGGTTTCACTTGGTTCCTGTGCAACATGATGTAGGCAAACCTACTTTAGCAGAGGGGTTGAACTAGGTGACCCTCAGAGGTCCCTTCCAACCCCTACCACTCTATGATTCAGTCTCCAGGACTGTGGTAGCTTCCCTACACTCAGATTATTTATTGATCTATTCATAGCAGCTATGAGTTAGGTTTTGGGTGACAGATGCAGCAGAGAAAAAGGCAGGAGTCAGGCACCCAGGATGTGGGGTATCAGAGGTAAGTACCCAGCAATGTAGTGATTGAAAGGGAGAGGCAGAGACAGTCTGGAATTAAGAATTGCAACTATTTCTTATTTAAGAAAGTGGTTTATAAATACAATTTTGCATGTATTTTTTTATAGTGTACTTTTCTCCCCACACCTATTATTTATTTTTGCAAACAGCTTCTAATTTCACATTCCATATATGAGGAGGAGGCAAAGGCTTGGCTTTCTGTGCTCCATTATAGAAACTTCCACTTAACAACAGACTTTGCAGACAACTAACTAGAAACCTCTATAAATGGGTTAAAATTGTATGTTTGTATGTGTCACCTTTAATTAGGAAGCAAAGTGTCAGACAGGACAAATAAATAGTGGTGAGGCAAGAGGCTAACTATGGTTTGTTAGCAGCATCCTGTGGAATCACAGCAGCGAGACACACCAGCTATGCTGTGCCAAATAGCCTCACTACAACCACATGTCACACTTCTCAGCTGAAGTACACAATGCACTCATCCTATACTTAGACAGCAAGCTGTCATAATTTTAAATGGGAGACTTATCACAAGGCAGCTCCTAATTGGCCTGCTAGCACCAAGTCATTAATAGCAGTCAGATACAGTATTTTCCAGCAGTCAGAAAAACAGAGATAGGAATCCATGTCCTGAGGGTGAGGGTGTGCCTAGTACTGAGGCACAGACACTGTCTTGCGTAGCTATAATCAGTCCCATAGCTCAGACCTCTCTATGCCTTATTGCCTTCCCTTCAGAAAATTCCCTCTAGCACATTTGCACAACCTCTCCTGGCACAGGTGCCCAAGGATGTGTGCAAAACTCACTTCAATGGAGTTGTGCACACTGCAAGATCATGTTTCCCTTCAGAAAGCAGGCACAGCCACACTGAGACTGGTACTTAACTTAAGGCAGACAGAAATTAGGTCTCATGCTTCTAATCACAATGAAGTTCTCAAAATGCCTAATCACTAAGCCATAAAAATTGAGATAAATAACAGGATTTCAAATAGAATCATAGCTTTTATGATTCTATTTGACTCATAGGTTCAGGTTGGAAGAGACCTCCAAGCTCATCCAGTCCAACCTATCACCAAGCCCTAGGCAATCAACTAGACCATGGCACTNTCTAATGCCAGTGGTAACATAAATACTATATTGACTATACTGAATCCAAACAACCTGTTTGTAAGTGGAATGAGTTTTGAAGCCATTTCTCTGAGCACAGTGCACCATAGTACCTGTGACAACCTGGCAATCTTTCTTCCATGCATGGTGCTTTATCCTGTAGAAAACCAGTGTGGAAATACGAGCACCAGAGCCTGGAGCTCCCTGGGAGCATAAGTGTGCTAGTTTGAGCCCAGCTGGAATACTTTGGTGAGAAGAATTAGATTATAGGCTGTGAAAAGGAAACAATGGTGATGGCTACTGCACTCAGAGGCTTGCTGAGATGGACTAAAACAAGCTCACATACATAGATAACACAGTTGCTGTGTGTCTCTGGCTGCCTTTTCTCCCTAACTTGCTGTCTGTGCAACTAATCCTTCTGCTTCCTAACCCCCCTGGCCGACTCTCCAAACTCACTTTGAATGAAAGGCAAAGTCTGGGATAAGGTAGAGGTGTGGAAAGGAGGCGGAAGTGTGGTTGGAAGCCTCTCCTGGGGACTCTGGTTTCTGGGAGGGGCTGTTGTGTTTCTGTATTACCTTTTAACTTGTATATTTCTGCATATAGCTGTAGATATTGTAAATATCTAGTTGTGTATTGTGCTAACATGTGAATATAAAGCTTCATTCTTAATTCCCAGCTCAGCTGAGTCTAGTCTGGGTGATTTCATAAGAGTGGGGGGGGGGAGGTGTGAGGAACACCCAAACCATCACAGTAAGTCCTCAGGCAGCACCAGTAGTCTGAAAGCCTCATTTCTGAGTGTATCTAGAACAGACAAGAGTCTAAAGTAAAATATTTACAAATGAACATTTTCTTCACTTTGCACAGCAGTTACTGTACATCTCCCCTACACTAACACAGGGTACTTAAAAGATCCAGTGCCTCTAATAGCATGTAACTCAAAGATAGACTACGAATTCACTTTCTTCAGCATAAACCCATCAGCACACTGGTAGGCATTTGACTACTGTATGCCAATAAAAATGTTGTTTAAACTGTTAACTGCCTATTTAAAGCAGCAATTAATTCCCAAGATCAACACCTTCAAAATTACTGCCTTGGGGCTTAGATAAATATTAACTTTAGCTCTTAGGGAAAGTGTTGGGCTCATGACCTGGAAATGGATCACTTTTGGTAGCTTAGCATTTTATCCTCTGCTCTATCATTGAGAGGTTGTATAATTCTTTGAGGGGAAAAAAAGCCAAACCCAATACTCCTTTTTTTTAGCATCCTTGCCACACTCTTGCAACTCAGAATTGGAGATAAAGTATTTTCTAACTGTAGCTTTATCTGCAGTAATTAAACCACCTATTCTTTGGATCAGATGAGGGCAATCTTGGTGTAATGATGATTAGGAGAGACATTACTTGTGAAAATGCACATTTCTCCTTCTGAAAGGACTAGAAGCATCCTTCTCTTTGGATACTGGTCTCAGCAGATGCCCACCGAACAGTTATCAGCCACGTGTGTCCACACAGGTTGCAGAACTAGGGGCAGGTTTGTGGCACTGAGTTCATTTGATCTTCAAATGCAGCAATAGTAGAGCAGGAGACAGAGAAAACACAGAAAGCAGGAAACTACACAGACCTGTATCCAAGTATTATTGCTGGTAAAGTACTTTACATCTCTTGAATGAAAAGATTAAGCTCACATGCTTATGTAATGTCATCTATTCTGACAGTGATCTGCAGTCATTTATAAAACACTGGTTTGTAACTTACAAAAAAGTAGCATCTGGTCAACAATATTTTGCATATAGAAAACAAGTGGCAAAATGAGCACAGCACTGTTTGTAGTTCTGGGCTCCTCAATTCCATAGAGATGTTGAGATGCTGGAATATATTCAGAGAAGCGTGACAAAAGCTGCTGAGGGGCCTGGAACGCAAGGCCTATGAGGAAAGGCTGAGGGAGCTGGGGGTGTGCAGCCTGCAGAAGAGGAGGCTCAGGGCAGACCTCATTGCTGTCTACAACTACCTGAAGGGAGGCTGTAGCCAGGTGGGGTTGGGCTCTTTTCCCAGGCAAGCAGCAACAGAACAAGGGGACACAGTCTCAAGTTGTGCCAGGGGAGGTCTAGGCTGGATGTCAGGAGGAAGTTGTTGGCAGAGAGAGTGATTGGCATTGGAATGGGCTGCCCAGGGAGGTGGTGGAGTCACCATCCCTGGAGGTGTTCAAGAAAAGCCTGGATGAGGCACTTAGTGCCATGGTCTGGTTGACTGGACAGGGCTGGGTGCTAGGTTGGACTGGATGATCTTGGAGGTCTCTTCCAACCTGCTTGATTCTATGATTCATATTTCACTATCATAATTCCAACTACATCTTTGAAGATGCAATCCAGATTAAACCAAGCCAAGCTCTGGGGAGTTTTGTTGCATATTATAATCATGTTTCTTAGATTCTGAAGTGCATAAAGGACATATCCTGCCCTCAGCTTTTTCATGTTCAGACTGTAATTTATAGAAAGGTGACTATATGGCACCCTGACAGACAGTTATCTGCTCTGAGTAACACTTCAGCCAAACCACAGTGATGCACGGTACTTGAGCAAGAATTCTGAAGCTGGGTCTTTACTAAATGCTATAGAATGCCTTGACAACACAAGCCGCTGCAAGCAATCTGATCTTCCCCCTGCACTCTGACAAAATTTCACACCAAATTCAAGCTCTTGGTCCATTTCATGCATTGCATGAATTTTGCCCAGGATAACTGATTCATCTTTTAAATCTCAGGGTTGATAAATATCTTCCAGTGCAAGGGAGTTCAACATCTTTTCAGGGAAAGATGTCAGTTAGTTGTTGGTTTTTTTTCTGTTCAAAGTCTTTGGATTTGAAGTACCTTCACAAGTTTATTATTTCACAGCATCACAGAATATCAGGGGCTGGAAGGGACCTCAAAAGCTCATCCAACCCCCCTGCCAGAGCAGGATCACTTTAAGCAGATCACATTGAAATGCATCCAGACAGGGTTTGAATATCTCCAGAGAGGGAGACTTCACAACCCCCCTGGGCAGCCTGTTCCAGTGTTCTGTCACCCTTACAGGGAAAAAAACCCTCCTCCTCATGTTTAAATGACACTTCCTATGCCTCCACTTCCAGCCTTTGCCCCTTGTCCTGTCATTGGGTGTGATGGTTTGGGTGTTCCCTGCCCCCCCACATTTTGGATATCACCCAGACTAGACTCAGCCAGCTCTGGAAATTGAAAGAAGCTTATTATTTACAGCTAGCACAATATACAAGCAGATATTTACAGTATATACAGTATATACAGGGGCTCTCAACTGCCCCTTCACCTTCCCCCTACCTCTCAACCTTACCCCAGTCCCAAGGAAGAATGGAGGTTTGGCCAGGGGGGTTAGGAAGCAAAGTGGATTAGTCAGGAAAAAAACGGAGGGTGAGGTTAGAGAGAGAGATGCAGCTCGGAGCTCCCCAGCAGGAGAAGTGTTTTTATCTATGTTTTGATTCTTCTTCTTGTATCTCTCAGTAAGCCTATGAGTGAAGTAGACATCACTATTGCTTTCCTTTCACAGCCTGTAATCTAGTTCTTCCACCCAAACATTCTAGCTACCTTCAAACTAGCACATCAGGCATCACCAGAGCCCAGCTCCAGCCTCCTGGCACTCACTCTTTATGTATTTATAAACATTGATGAGGTCACCTCTCAGTCTCCTCTTCTCCAAGCTAAAAAGCCCCAGATGGAAGGTGAATTTCCTTGGCAAGTATTTAAGCAAGGTAAATGCAGACATGCACCTTTGTTTGGCCATGCTTTTATACTGACCTTTTTGTCTAACACCCCACAGAGACTCTTCTTATGCTTCCCAGAGACATGTGTACTGTGGTTCCCCAGTCTTGACAACACACTAATGGCATTGTGATGAGCATTTCATGGGAAAGGAGGGGGAAAGCAAAGGAAATGCCACTCAACTAATACTTTTGCATATACATAATCTGCAGCTCAAATCAGCTGTGTGACTTTAAAAGTATTTCCTCGGGCGAACTAAACATATCTTTGATCACATTGAGTGATTCTGTGATCCACAACCTCCCTGGAGGTGTTCAAGGCTGGGTTGGATGAGGCCTGGAGCAACCTGTTCTAGTGGCCTATGGCAGAGGGGTTGGAACTGGCTGAGCTTTGAGGTCTCTTCCAACCTAAACCATTCTATGATTCTATGATATGGGACACACACATACAGAGAAATGGGGAGGTAGTGTTTCTATTTTGACCCTCAAAGGTTGAAAGGTTTTCTTTTAGAGGTATTAGAAGGACACTGCCACACAAATGGTTTGGATTGGAAGGGGCCTCCAAAGGTAATCTAGTCCAACCCTGCAGCAGTCAGCAGGGACATCCTCTACTAGATCAGGCTGCTCAGAGATCACTCAGCCTGTCCTTGTAGCAGAGGTATTCCTTGCTCTGGACTGGTTCCATCATGTCTATGGCATTCCTGTGGTGAGGGCATCAGAGCTGGATGCAGCACTGCAGGTGAGGTCTTACCAGAGCAAAGTAAAATGGCAGAATCACCTCTCTTGATGGTTCTTTTGATGCAGCCCCAAGACGCAATCCCAGGACGCAATCCCAGGGCGCAATTGGCCCTGCTGGAAAAGCAGTTTCTGCTGCTGATAGATTTCTGGAGACAGTTTCCCCTCGACCCATTCTGTTGAGCTCTTCAGCTCTGCGCGTCGCAGGCCCTGCCAAGGAAAGCCGGCGCAGAGCCGATGGTGCCACCAGGCCCCGGCGGCGCACGGCCTCCCCCTGCTGGCCGCTTGCCGCAGCGCTCCCCGATCCTACCGTGACCTGACTGACATTCGCCCTGCGCCCCGTTCCGCACTTCGCGGGGAGACGACGAATCTAAGGCGGGAGGGAGGCGGTCGGGGAGGAAAAGAAAAAAAGAAGGAAGCAAAGGAAGGAAAGAAGGAAAGAAAGAAAAAAAAAGAAAGAAAGAGAGAGAGAAAGAAATGAAAGAGAAAAAAGAAAAGAAAGAAGAGCGAAAGAGTGAAAGACCGAAAGAAAGGAAGGAAGAAAGGAAGGGAGGAAGGAAGGAAGGAAGGAAGGAAGGAAGGAAGGAAGGAAGGAAGGAAGGAAGGAAGGAAGGAAGGAAGGAAGGAAGGAGGGAGGGAGGGAAGGGAGAGAGGGAGGGGTAAAAAAAGGGTCTCCCATCAGAAGTGGGGAAAGGCAGAAGCTGCACTGTGAGTTCCTGGCAGGAGCTCCGGCAGTAAATAATACANAAAGAAAGAAAGAAAGAAAGAAAGAAAGAAAGAAAGAAAGAAAGAAAGAAAGAAAGAAAGAAAGAAAGAAAGAAAGAAAGAAAGAAAGAAAGAAAGAAAGAGAAAGAAAGAAAGAAACCCTGCTTCTGACTCTAAATGCAGCCACTTTGGGAGTTTGGCTACAACAGCAAGAGAGAGAACACGGAGGCCAGCTGGGGCACAGCAGAGGCAGAGACGTTACCCTCTCATCACTGGGTTCCAGCAGGCCAATTTCTGAGTATCAGCAGGTTATCACTAGTAAAAATATGTCCCTTCTGTGCCCTCTAGAGTGCATAAGAAATGAATCCTCTTCTTCTTCTATATCCTTTCTCTAATTTCCTGTCATTGTTTAAACAAAGTTTAAAAAGGGGTAGAGGTTTATCTTCAGGTCACCACTGGAACCTACATGTTGGCTTCCAATCTGCATGTAAGACACACCATTGATTGAGGGAAACCTTCACACTTTGAGATCGATCCATTCTATCAGATGTTTCAGTATCAAAAATCTTTCAGCTTTGGTTCTCTTCACAATTTTCAAAGCAGCAAACTGTCTAAAAAAAATCAGCATAATCATTATAGCAAAATCTTAACTGTCTTTAATAGAGAAGTTTCATAAATTGCAATAAAATTAAGCCTTTCAGTCAGTCCTGGCATTAGAAAGGGCTTTTATTTTCAGCATGCCTTCTGCAAAGATCTGTTGGCCTCACAGTGTGGGGGAAATCTTGACCTTAATGACAATTTTGCCATGGAACCAGGATTTCACCTAAATACTTCTGTTGCTTTCCCCAGCAACTCCCTGGCTACACAGTGTTAGAACACACTCTGCTGCAGCCTTGGTAAAATGATCTGGGCTTGGACCCAAGCCTCAGTCCCTTATCAGACCAACTCAAACTTGTTTCAGTCAGCTATGAGCAATTGATACTATCACTGAAAAGTGCAAGAACTCTGTTATGAATAATATTATTTGTCCCTAGAGAAATGTCTTTCTCCCCTTTACACATAACACTGACCTGTGTGTAATATTAAACTGAGTGTAGTGACATTAGCATTTCGGTGTGCTCGCAACTCAGAGCGCCTGTTGCTGCGGTGTGAGACAAACACACAGGCACTTTCCTCCTCCTTTAAGGAAAAGGATCTCAAGCTCTAGCTTTGCATTGCCATACACTTACACAAGGAAACAAATACAAGGTGCAAGGTGTTTGAGAACACTCTTTGAAATAACTGTCACTTTATAGAGCAGCCCCCCCACCCCCCCCCAAATAAAAGCTGGGTGATAATATCTCTTTAAATGCAACCCTTCTGTTTCAAACCAAGAGCATTGCATATAAGGAATTATTTAATTACTTGGCAAAGAGCTTTGGTTATTTGCACGTAGCTGTAGTTGCTTTGGGTTTTCTTTCTTCAGAAGGGAGAATTGAACACCTGGATCAATAAGGAAATTTCTCTGCCTTTCAATTGAAGAAGCACTTTTTGTATTTTTTAGAGCATCAAAAGGCAAACTTCAAAACCATTTTCTCTAATTACACAGTTGTGAACACGTTTGGTCTGTGAAGTTATTACTGCATGATCTGGCTATATATATATATATATATATATGAAGAGAGAGAGATGGAGATATAGATATATAGTATAGATATATAGTATAGATATAGTTGATATAGATGATATAGATATAGATATAGATGATAAAGATATGTATGATAAAGATATAGATATAATTTATGTGCTTTATGCCTATATAAATACAGAAAAATATATACATACTTATACAAACAACTATAGCAGTGTTAAGATATATAATAGTATTTTTAAGGAGTTGGTCTCTTTTCCCAGGCAAGCAGCAACAGAAGAAGGGGACACAGCCTCAAGTTGTGCCAGGGGAGGTCTAGGCTGGATGTTAGGAGGAAGTTGTTGGCAGAGAGAGTGATTGGCATTGGAATGGGCTGCCCAGGGAGGTGGTGGAGTCACCATCCCTGGAGGTGTTCAAGAGCAGACTGGATGGGGCACTTAATGCCATGGTCTAATTGACTGGATAGGGCTGGGTGCTAGGTTGGGCTGGATGATCTTGGAGATCTCTTCCAACCTGTTTCATTCTATGATTCTATGAGTCTTTGCATGTAGCTGTAGTTGCTTTGAGTTTTGTTTTCTCTCTTCAGAAGGGAGAATTGAACACCTGGATCAATAAGGAAATTTCTCTGCCTTTCAATTGAAGAAGCACTTATTGTATTTTTTGGAACATCAAAAGGCAAACATCAAAACCATTTTCTCTACACAGTTGTGAACACATTTGGTCTGTGAAGTTATTACTGCATCATCTGGCTACATATATATATATATATATATATATGAAGAGAGAGAGATATGGAGATATAGATATATAGTATAGATATAGATGATATAGATATAGATGATATAGATGATATAGATATAGATGATATAGATATAGATGACATAGATAATGTGTGTGCTTTATGCCCATATAAATACAGAAAAAATATACATATTTATACAAACAAATATAGCAGTAAAAGATACAAAATAGTATTTGTTGGGGGTTGGTCTCTTCTGCCAGACAACCAGCAACAGAAGAAGGGGACACAGTCTCAAGTTGTGCCAGGGGAGAGNGTGTGTACATATATATATCAATTGTTATTTTACTTTGAATTGTTAAAAACATAGCATGTATATAGCCAGAGAAGGTACTTCTGACTTTCTATTACTAACAGGGCCAATATATAACTTCCCATATCAAAAGCATTCTTTAAAAATAACTAAATCAGAAATGAAGCTTTTCCTACTCAATTAACAATATGTCCTTTCACTTAACAGGGCAGTGTACAACAAACAGATTTTCCAGCTAGGTTATGTTCCCATGTAGATGCATTGCATTTTACAAAAGCACTCTAAGTGCTAAATTCTTGCTAGACCATTTTACATGAAAACAAAGGCAGAAACTGACGTGTGAATTTTAAAGCAGTGAAATGTAGCAGCTGGAAAGTATTCCTTAAAGAGATACTTCTGCAAGAGCTTTGAGTGACTGAACAGTTTGAGAGTTATGGTCTGCCTACAAATGCTTTAGGAATTAAAGGGAGGCTATAATTGTTACTTATCTGCTGCAAATTAGTTAAGCATCCAGTGATTAAAAACACTTTGAGGTCTATATATAAGTGCCCAGTTCGAGCATGGAACCTCTGAGTTACACAGCCTTAGTATATTTGTGATAACCCTTTACCACAGAGATTTTCACTTTGCTAAACCTGGGGACAAATCAATTGAAAGCTTTCAAGGCCTGACATACAGTTTAGAAACACAGCAGACTTCTGGCTAATATCACATTAAAACTGTTTTCTTGTGACACACTATTATGATCTTCAGCCCATTCTACCATCACCGCAGTAATGACAACCTTACACCTTTTCTGCCACAGCCTCAAGAAAATAATCAGGAGGCTTTTTCCTCACTTGTAAATGTTCCCTATTAGAAGAAAACAATAAGCTCCCTAACAAACCAAGTAGCAATATTTAGAATAGAATCATAGAATCAACCAGGTTGGAAGAGACCTCCAAGATCATCCAGCCCAACCTAGCACCCAGCCCTAGCCAATCAACCAGACCATGGCACTAAGTGCCTCATCCAGGCTTTGCTTGAACACCTCCAGGGACGGTGACTCCACCACCTCCCTGGGCAGCCCATTCCAATGCCAATCACTCTCTCTGCCAACAACTTCCTCCTAACATCCAGCCTATATTTCCCCCAGCACAACTTGAGACTGTGTCCCCTTCTTCTGTTGCTGGTTGCCTGGAAGAAGAGACCAATCCCCACCTGGCTACAACCTCCCTTCAGGTAGTTGTAGACAGCAATGAGGTCTGCCCTGAGCCTCCTCTTCTGCAGGCTGCACACCCCCAGCTCCCTCAGCCTCTCCTCACAGGGCTGTGCTCCAGGCCCCTCACCAGCTTCGTTGCCCTTCTCTGGACACCTTCCAGTACCTCAACATCTCTCTTGAACTGACTGAACAGTTCAGTTGTCCACCCCTGTCCTATAACTGTTCCCAACCTCTGAGGGTGTCCTAAGATGGACTCTGGACAGAAAAGTGAGAGAACCAACTAAGCAACACCATAGCATGACCTCTTTGCAATCCTATAATGGATACTTTTTCCTCTGGTCCCATTACAACTTGAATTCTTTCCAGTAGGTTGTTTTCCTATGAGTTTAGTTCACAAACTCCCTTAGTGGGGATAAGTTCACTATCACAAGGCTGAAGTTTACCACCTTACCCTACACTGCCTGTGGCTCTCCTTTCAGTGCTAAAGTTACAGTTTTTTGGCATCACACTGTCTTCAATGACTGTCTCCAGCTTTTAAATTTAGCTCTCCCTGTGCTTTCAGACTGACAGATCATTCATCTTATCCTTTAATTTCCCCCTTTTTTCATATTGAAGCTAATGTGAAGTGCAACATCTTCAATTTTTTTTGGTAATGCAGTTTTACAGCTAACTCCCTCTGCCTTCAGCAGCTGAAAACCATCAAGATGAAGTGTGTCAGAACAAAGCATTTGTGAGAGCAAACCCTTGTTGCCTGCAATATTGCTTTCTGTCTCCAGAACAAACCAGTGTTTTCTCCACTGATCATCTGCATTTGTACCCTTTTTGGATGCTTCATTTGGATGAATCATCAGTATAAGGTGAAGAGTTATTTTTTCATAGGTCACTTCTTGCCATATCAGTTATTGTTCAAGCAAGGAAGCTAATAAATGTTTGCTTCTGTGTCAGAATGTTAGCTGATCACTATCACACTAGTGATTTTAAGCATAAAACATAACAGTTAGTTTGAATTGTCTCTGATATTTCCTTCTCCTCAGCCCTCCTAGGCTTCTCTTCAGTTCTTCACTCATAGTCATTTCATTCTAGTTGCTTCCATTTAGATTTCAGAGTGAACCAACTGCTCCAAGTGCTTCAGGAGCAGGTGGATAACTCTCTTCAAGCTATTTGAGGGTGACTGTGCAGCATAAATGCTCTCAACAGGGAACCCTAAAGGAGAACTCCAAGGCAAGGTTACATTTTTTCACAGAAGCACAGCAACATGCAGGTTGGCAAAGCCCTCAGGATTACCAAGTCCAAACTAGAACCCTACTCTACAAGACTGACCTTAAACCATAGCCCTAAGCACCACATCCAAACCACCCTTAAACACATCCAGGCTGGGTGACTCCACCACCTCCCTGGACAGCTCATTCCAGTTCCTGACCACTCTCTCCAAGAAAAACTTTTCCCTAATGTCCAATCTAAACCTTCTCAGCCTTACCTTGAGGCCATTCCCCTTTGTTCTGTTTCCAGTTCTGGGCTCCTCAATTCAGGAGAGATGTTGAGGTACTGGAACGTGTCCAGAGAAGGACAATGAAGCTGGTGAGGGGCCTGGAACACAGCCCTGTGAGGAGAGGCTGAGGGAGCTGGGGGTGTCCTTGTTGATGGGAGGTTGACCATGAGCCAGCAATGTGCTCCTGTAGCCAGGAGGGCCAATGCCATTCTGGGGTGGATTAGAAGGGCTGTGGTTAGTAAGTCGAGAGAGGTTCTTCTGCCCCTCTACTCTGTCCTGGTGAGACCACATCTGGAGGACTGTGTCCAGTTCTGGGCCCCCACTTCAAGAGGGACATAGAACTGCTTGAGAGAGTCCAGTGCAGAGCCACAAAGATGCTGAAGGGAATGGAACAGCTCTGTTATAAGGAGAGTCTGAGGGAGCTGGAGCTGTGCTGCTGGGAGAAGAGGAGACTGAGAGGTGACCTCATCAATGTTTAGAAATATGTAAAGGTGAGTGCCAGGAGGCTGGATGCAGGCTCTGCTGGGTGATGCCCAGTGACAGGACAAGGGGCAATGGGTGCAAGCTGAGACAGAGGAAGTTTCATGGAAACATAAGGAGGATTTTTTTCCCTGTGGGGGTGACAGAGCTCTGGAACAGGCTGCCCAGGGGGGTTGTGGAGTTTCCCTTTTTGGAGATATTCAAAGCCCACCTGGATGTGCTCCTGTGTGATCTGGCCTAGGTGATCCTGCTCTGGCTGAGGGGTTGGACTGGATGAGCTTTGGAGGTCCTTTCCAGCTCCTCACACTCTGTGATCCTGTGATGTGGTTTCCCCACAGCTACAGGTAGTTTATGTTGAATAATTATCATATTGTGATAAAGTATTTTGTGTTTGTGTTTGGAAGCAGTTGTGATGTTGCCTGGACAAACATACAGAGTACACTTTACCCTCTCCAACATGAGCAATGTTGACTTCATCCTTCTCATTCTTCCAATGAGTCCACTCAAGATTTTAAATTGGTGGCAGCAAGCAGTGAGTGTCTTTCCCCCAGGTCTTTATACTGGTCATCTGCAAGTCAACACAGCACAGTCAGCATGCCACACTGCCATGGACCTTGCTAAAGCACCTAGGGATGTTGTTGGCCTTTTTCTCAATGGCCTTTGCAGATTCAAAGCAAACTGAAAGGCTATAACCATGCAATTGCCATCTGCAGACTATCCTAAGTACCATGGCTCCTGTCACTTATTTCATACAACCAACCAGGTTGGAAGAGACCTCCAAGATCATCCAGGCCAACCTAGCACCCAGCCCTATCCAGTCAACCAGACCATGGCACTAAGTGCCTCATCCAGTCTTGGCTTGAACACCTCCAGGCACAGCGACTCCACCACCTCCCTGGGCAGCCCAATCAATGCTGGAAAGGTTAGACAGAAGATAAAGTGCATCTGATTTACACTCAGAGAAGCAGGTTGGTAATGTTTGGACCAGCTGATTCATGTGGACAAAGTCATTTGATGCTTGTGTCAATATAGAGGCCAATAACTCAATTACAGTTCGCCGTTTGTGACGCAATCACACCACTTCAGTGTACTCTGGGGGACTGACATCACCACTGAACACAGTTGTAAGAAGTTTCTTCTCTTAGCTCATGGAGCCCTGAAGCAGCAGGTGATTCTCATAGCTCTTCCTATGACAGGAAGAAGTAAATATTATTTTTTCCAGTGCCTAGTTTCAGCCTTTTGCCATTGCATTTTCATGTAAGGCAATGTGAGTCCAATTTCTCTAATGAAGTTAGTTAAGTCTTGTTTGCTTTTCCTAATCAGAAACACTTTTGTCTTCGACTAATTCTTGAAAACATTTTACACAAGTCACATGAAGCAACAGTGCAGATTAACAGAGATGTTTCCATGCACAACACTGTGAAACTAAACAATGAAAAAGGCTTATTTGCACCTAAAATCCCCCTTACAGGAAGTTCAGAGGGGAAAATGTGCAGTTCTACAAATCTTTCTCATTAACTTGATTGTTTCCTCTTTCTTTCCTCTGCCGCTTCACCTTCAAGCACCTCAGATCACAGTATCAGAGTCTCACAGTATCACCAAGGTTGGAAGAGACCTCACAGATCATCAAGTCCAAGCCATTACCACAGAGCTCAAGGCTAGACCGTGGCACCAAGTGCCACGTCCAATCCTGCCTTGAACAGCTCCAGGGACGGCGACTCCACCACCTCCCTGGGCAGCCCATTCCAGTAGCCAGATCTTTCAACTCACTTCTTGTTGCTTCCTTCCACCCCCTCCACCAGCCAAGAGGGCAGTGAGTGGCTCACTTCTCCAAACCTTCCAATTCTCCTTCACTGAGAGGCACCATTTTACCTAAACTTTAATTCTGCATTTTCTCCAATCCAAACTATGCAAACCAGCAACTATCTCGTTCCTGGTACAGGGTGCCAATTATTCTGTCGTGGCATTTTAAAGTTCTGGGCTCCTCAATTCAAGAGAGATGTTGAGGTGCTGGAAGGTGTCCAGAGAAGGGCAATGAAGCTGGTGAGGGGCCTGGAACACAAACCCTATGAGGAGAGACTGAGAGAGCTGGGAGTGTGCAGCCTGCAGAAGAGGAGGATCAGGGCAGACCTCATTGCTGTCTACAACTACCTGAAGGGAGGTTGTAGCAGGTGGGGTTGGGCTCTGCTCCCAGACAAGCAGCAACAGAAGAAGGGGACACAGCCTCAAGTTGTGCCAGGGGAGGTCTAGGCTGGATGTTAGGAGGAAGTTGTTGTCAGAGAGAGTGATTGGCATTGGAATGGGCTGCCCAGGGAGGTGGTGGAGTTGCGATCCCTGGAGGTGTTCAAGCAAAGCCTCATGAGGCACTTAGTGCCATGGTCTGGTTGACTGGATAGGGCTGGGTGCTAGGTTGGCCTGGATGATCTTGGAGGTCTCTTCCAACCTGGTTGATTCTATGATTCTATGAAGATAGCAACAGAAATTAAACTCTCAAATGGAATTGGAGAAAAAATACAGAATAATATTTAGAGAGAAATACAGAGAGAGACATTATAAAGCAATTACCACATCCCTGTAAAACCCCCTTGAATTTTACCCCATCCCAAAAACTAAATCTAATACTCCACAATGCTCCAATCCTTCTCCCCCCATCCCTCTGCCCAGTGCCCCTGCCATCCAAAGAGGCCTACTGCTTACATGTTCTTCCCAACAGAGTGGCTGCCACCACACACCCAGGGCAGGAGGAGGAGGAAAGGAGAGCAAACTGACCTTGTTGAGGGTTTATAAGGAGATAGCAGAATTCTGAGACTGAATAGCAATCTTCTAGTCCCCAGAAAATTCTTAACCCTATAGTCTGAACCTGGGACATATCCTACACATAGTCTGTTATTCATAGAATCATAGAATCATAGAATGGTTTAGGTTGGAAGGGACCTCAAGGATCATCCAGCTCCAACCCCCTGCCACAGGCAGGGACACCTCCCACTAGAGCAGGCTGCTCAAGGCCTCATCCAGCCTGGCTTTAAACACCTTCAGGGAGGTTGTGGAGAACAGGCTGGGATTGGCAGTTCTTAGAACTGGGAGTCATCCCAGTGGGGCAGAGAGAATCCTTCATGTCATAAATGTAGTATGAGTAGGTGAGAATGATTTTTCTTTTCTTTTTTACAAACACTAGTGACTGTGTCGTGTATCTGGGATGTGAATACTGCTCATTTCTTTCTGTCTTTACTTGATTTAAGCATGGGCTTAGACATCCTTACAATTGGATAGGGCTGGGTGCTAGGTTGGACCGGATGATCTTGGAGGTGTCTTCCAACCTGGTTGATTCTATGATTCCATGAATAGGATTTGACTTACCTAAAGGAAAAAGTGGATCTATAAACTGAGAAATGGGTCACAGCGTCTCCAGGATACCCTTGAGTGGACCCAGATGTCATCAGATTGAGTCCTCTGCTTGGCCCAGTAATAATGAAGTGATACTGAAGGAAGGCAGGAGAAACTTGCAGTGAAATTACCAATACTGACGTGTCTCTGGCCTGCAGGAAATTGCTGGTGTGCTGCATGCACATTAAGGATCACAGGGAGCATGTCACAAGCTCATTCAGCCTGCTTTTTACTTGCCTTTCCTACTGTGAAGGGTGCATATTTCAACTTCCAGTGGGCCATTTGCAAACCATTTGTCACAGCATGCTCCACACTTGATGTCCATAGGAACTGTATATGCTGTATATACGAGCATGCCTCTGTAATCACTTGCTGGTTTGGATGCTTCTCATTTCTCTGCTCAGCACTTCTATTTGCCAGTTTGCTCCCCCATGCTCTAAGGACTTCTTCTTTCCTGAGTTTTTACCATTAGTGCAATTATCCATTTTCTTGTTCAGTTACAGCTCTCACTGGCTATGTCTATGGTTTGGTTGCAGATTAAATCCAGACTCTGCTGGAGGAAGAACACTCCCACTACATGATGCAGAGTGCTGATAAACTTACACTTGAGGCAGCCAAAAAATGTTGATGAGCTAACTTTGTGCCAGCTAACTTTATGCTAAGTCAGGACTGTCTGACCGTGCCAGATCTCCCACAGCTAATGAACCTCCTACAGATAGGTTGTGAGCCTCCTTCTTGCTCCATTTCTCCTTGCTTACCCAGAATCATTGTCCTTGGAAGCAGATTTGCATCCTTGATATGCAGAATCAGGGCCCTGTATTTGTCTTTAGTTTCCATCTAGCTGTGGACCTGCCATGCACTGTGTCTCTATGTTGGCCTTTGTCACTGCCACACAACTGAATGTTAGCTACAAAACTATGGCTGTCATCGGAAACAGGGACAGGAGTTGAACCTGTGTGTGCCTCATTTCCATTATCCAACATCTTGCCATGTTTAGCTCAAGCCAGAATTAAGGTAAGCAGATCTAATCCACACGGTAAGGCTGAAGGAGGAGATGCTTCTGTGTGTCTCCAAGCAGCAGTGCATGCCACTGTATGCTGCTTGATGGCCATACAGTGGTCTACAACTACCTGAAGGGACATTGTGGGAAGGCTGCTGCCGCCCTCTTCTCACAGGTAATTGGAGACAGCACAAGGGGAAATGGCCTCAAACTGAGGCTGGGGAGGTTTAGATTGGACACTAGGAAAATGTTTCTCCTGGAGAGAGTGGTCAGGGACTGGAATGAGCTGCCCAGGGAGGTGGTGGATGTGTTTAAGGATGGTTTGGATGTGGTGCTTGGGGCTATGGTTCAAGGGGAATCTTGTTCAGTAGGACTATAGGCTAGACTTGGTGATGCTGAGGGGCTTTGCCAACCTGGATGCCTCTGTGATTCTGCCATTCTGTGAAGTTTGTTTTGCCTTTGCAGCACCATAGCATGGCATTGAGTCCTACTCTGCTGTCAACACTTCCCTTGCATGCTCTACTGTGAGATGTCTCTGCCCATGGCAAGAGGGTTGGAACTGGATGATCTTTGAGGTCCCTTCCAACCCTGACAGTTCCGTGATTCTGTGATAGTTTCGGCCTGAGCCAGCTGAACATCTGCAGGCTCAGAAAATACTATTTGCCAGGGACTGGTACATAGGAACCATAGAAGAGTGGTTCTCTTCTATGGTTTTCTGCCTGTAGAATCATAGAATCATAGAATGCTTTGGGTTGGAAAGACCTCAAAGATCATCCAGTTCCAACTCCCTGCCATAGGCAAGGACACCTCCCACAGATCACATTGGGTGATTCTGTGCTCCCCAACCTCCCTGGGCAACCTGTGCCAGTGTCTCACCACCCTCACTGCAAAGAACTTCTTCCTAACATCCAGTTTCACTTACCCCTCTGCCAGTTTAAACCCATTCCTCCCCATCCTGACATTACCAGACCTTGTCAATAGTCCCTCCCCAGCCCTCCTGTAGCCCCCTTCAGATACTGGAAGGCCACTCCAAGGTCTCCTCAAAGCCTTCTCTTTTCCAGGCTGCCAGCTCTCACAGCCTGAAGAGGAGGGAAAGTTTCAGACATCTAGATCATCTGTGCCATGGGAGATGCCCTTGCTTTCCTTCATTTATTGGTGTGGGACTAAAAAGACCAACTGTGCTTAAAGAGGGTGAAGGCTCTGAAGAAGGAGTAACATAGCCTGAGGATGCCATGGCTGTGTAGATGCTGAGAAGATATCCTGCAAGAGCTTGGCAACTGCTGGACTGCAATGTAGTCAGATGCAGATGATGGGAATTTTGGATCTCCTGTCTGCTGCCCTCACTGAGAAAAAGAGTGAGTATTTGTGGACAAACTCTGTGTCATCTTTCTTTGAAAGCCTTTGAGAATTATTTCTATTTTCATAGTACCATAGAATCAGTCAGAGTTGGAAGGATCATCTAGTTCCAACCCCCTTGCAATGGGCAGGGACACCCTACCCTAGAGCAGGCTGCCCACAGCCTCAGCCAGCCTGGCCTTAAACACCTCCGGCCATGGGGCCTCAACCACCTCCCTGGGCAACCCATTCCAGCCTCTCACCACTCTCATGCTCAACAACTTCCTCCTCANTGCTGGCCACACTTCTGCTGCAGCCCAGGATCTGGTTGGCTCTCCAGGTTGCAAGTGCACACTGCTGGCTCATGTTGAGCTTCTCATCCACCAGCATTCCCAAGTCCCCCTCCTCAGGGCTGCTCTTGTAATTTTCTAAGCATATAGACAGCTCCTAGACATTTTGCCAATAAAACAGTCTAGAGATGCTTGCAATTCTGGCCCTGTTCAGTCAGTGACTGGGAACTGGCCTCTCCGTCTCTCAAAATAAGCCTTCTGGGTACAGCACTCAATGTCTGCCACATCTGGAGACTTCTTGCTGCCCTTGTTTCCCTCTGAGAAGCTGTGAAGCACAGGTCTGTACCTAGAAGGTATATAGAAGGTCTGTACCTTCTTCTTTCCACCAGAAGCTCTCACAGGCTTATTTTACTGCAGCTGCACAGTAGCCCATATTACATTTAACATGTAAATATATACACACACAACACCAGCAATGAGTGATGAATTTTCCTGCTCAGAAAGAGTACCTGGAGAAGGAAAAAGCAATTGAACTGACATCTCTCCTGCCCAGTAACCATCACTCACTATTCTCAGTCTAGTTAATATGCCAGCAGCTGTAGAGCTGTACCTCATTGCTGTCTACAACTACCTGATGGGAGGCTGTAGCCAGGTGGGGTTGGTCTCTTCTCCCAGGCAACCAGCAACAGAACAAGGGGACACAGTCTCAAGTTGTGCCAGAGTCTGGATCCCTGGAAGTGCCTGGAGAGAGAGTGCTGCATCCAGCAGTTATAAGCTCTCCCCTCCTCCATTCTCACTGGGACACCATTCAGGATCACACAAACAGAATCTAGCATTGCCAGAGCTGACATAGAGGATAATCCAATGAGGACCCATGACAGTCTAGAACAAAGGTTGCTTACTTAGCAGAGATACTCATAATGACTACTTCCATTTTATTTTTAAGCTGTTTGGGTATCTGCAGTCAAAGCCAGCAGGGTGGGCACATAAGCCTGATCAGTTTGGGTATCTGTAGTCAAAGCCAGCAGGGTGGGCACAGAAGCTTGATCAGTTTGGGCACCTGTAGTCAAAGCCAGCAGGGTGGGCACATAAGCCTAATCAGTTTGGGTATCTGTAGTCAAAGCCAGCAGGCTGGGCACATAAGCCTGTTCTTTGTCCAAGTAGATGGGTAGTTTATGGAATGGTGTAGGAGTGGGGAAGAGAGGACTCAAACAAATGTGGGCTGGCCCAGAGGAGAAGGTGTGCTGTTCTGTTGTTGTCCTGGGTCATAGCCAAACAACAGCTGTGCTCAGTTACTTGCCTATAGCTCTGAACAGGACAACAGCCAGAAGATAGTAGGGGTAGGTTATGAGAGACCTAGCACAATGCGTGGGAAGGTCTTTACCAGCACCTGGCTCTTCTGCAACCATCTCACACTCTCAAAATACAAGTCATCTACTCCACCAGTACAGTTTCCCCAGTCCATGTCTCACACACTTTCCTAAGCAAACAGCCCACTTCATTTCCATTAGCTTCCAGAGATCAAAAGCCAGTTGAACAAAACCAGGCTGCAAGCAATGCCTACTGGGATGGAGTCCGTTTCTGTGATCCTGGGAGTTAACATACTCTAAATTCTGCCATTTCTCTTATGTGCTGTTTTCCAGCATCTGTTTTACAAAATCCTTTGTTTCAAAGTCTTTGTGCTTATTCCCTTGACAAAGACTAAGCTGAATTGTTATTTCTGTAGTTAGAATCCCAGAGCCTTCAGGGTTGGGATGAAAAAGCCCACTCATCTGGGAATTAAAGGATGGCAAGAACTACACTAGCAGAACCTGTAGGACAAAAAAAGACTTCAGGGAAAAGCAGCGGAGACAAAAATAAATGTGAGGAAAATGAAGCTGTACCATTGTGTCTTGTTCTGGACAGTTCTGGAGCCCCTGTTACAAGAGGGATGTGGAGATGCTGGAGTGTGTCCAGAGAAGGGCCAGGAGGATGCTCAGAGGGCTGCAGCAGCTCTGCTGTGAGGACAGACTGAAAGAGCTGGGGCTGTGCAGTCTGGAGAAGTGGAGGCTCCCAGGTGACCTTCTTGTGGTCTTCCAGTATCTGAAGGGGAGCTACAAAAAAGCTGGGGAGGGACTTTTCAGGCTATCAGGGAGTGACAGGACTAGGGGGAATGGAGGAAAGCTGGAGGTGGGGAGAGTCAGCCTGGAGGTGAGGAGGAAGTTGTTGAGCATGAGAGTGGTGAGAGGCTGGAATAGGTTGCCCAGGGAGGTGGTTGAGGCCCCGTGCCTGGGGGTGTTTAAGGCCAGGCTGGCTGAGGCTGTGTGCAGCCTGCTCTAGGGTAGGGTGTCCCTGCCCATTGGAGGAGGGTTGCAACTGGATGATCCTTGTGGTCCCTTCCAACCCTGACTGATTCTATGATTATTGCCCAGTGCTCTAATCTATATGGGTCCCTCTGCAAGGCTTCTTCAAGTTTATCAATTTACTCAGCTGTGATTATTACACAGTGCTCAATCTGCATGGGTCCCCCTGCAGAGCTTCAGGTTTATCAATTTATCCAGTCATGACTTCCCCTCTACCTAGTCCAGGGGGAGATCAGTCCCCAAAAATGATGGCTGATTTTGCAAACAGAAGCTGAGTTGCCCCAAACAACTGCCCAAAACTTACTACATTTTACTGAAGTTGTCACCCCACAATCCATAGAATGAACATTCAAGTGGCGGTGCACATCATGCTGTGATCCTGAGGTTGCTAAACTTATCTCCTACTGGTACAGAATCACTGTTGTGTGGTCTTCCTAAATGAAATGTGGGTAGCTGTGCCTTCAGCTGGATGATGTGCTTCAAACCCTCAGCTGGATGATGTGTTTCAAACCCTCAGCTGGATGATGTGCTTCAAACCTTCAGCTGGATGATGTGTTTCAAACCCTCAGCTGGATGATGTGTTTCAAACCTTCAGCTGGATGATGTGTTCCAAAACATGCCTTCAGAAAACAGAAAATGAGTGAAATTCTCAGCTACCATATGACCCTAGCCATAATGTGAACAGTTGTTGTTTTTTTTAAGCAAGGGGAGGAAAAAATGCTACTGACTTTTGATTTTTAAAAGTTATCTGCAAGGATTTTGAAACTCAGATTTAATTCTGGGTCCTCTGCTGCATTTTCAGTCTTGCCTGCTGTGCTTTTCCCTTGAAGATACATAGTGCAATGCTTTCCCAAGTGCAAGTTGCTTTTTATCTGCTGCTAGTTCTTCCCTAATTGGGCTTTTGAAGCAGCTACCTGGGACATCCCTACCCTGTCAGAGAGGTTTGCTGGCTAACAAACTGTTAACACCATTGGCAGTGATTAAAAGCAGAAAGACTTTTTCACCCCTCAGCTGCAAGACATTTTTCCTACTCACGACAGACAGCCCCAAACAGATGCTGCAAACACGAAGTTGCAGCCAAGCCACAGATCTGACAAACTGCAATCAAACAAACCATTACTCAACAGATAAGCAGACAAATTAATTCACTCCCAAGGAACAAGTTTTATTCCTTCCACACTAGCAGTCAGACAAGAATTTTGGTCTTTCATGCACTCCACATTCTGAATCTGCTGAGAAAAAGGAAATGCAGATTTTAAAAGCCCTTCAGATATGTGTTTGTTTTTTTTTTCCCCTGCCTCCTTTCAGCTGAAGGTCTTCAATAGATACCTTCTCCACTTGTGAATTTCTTGACCAACAAAAGGTTGGAAATTGGAAGGGTATTTGGTGAGCTGTTCTTATGATTTTTATCTGGATATCTGCTATCTGCTTTCAATTTCAGTCTACTAAACTGGATGGGCCCAGTGTGACTGCTGGTGTTGGTAAGTCCCAGGAAGGCATGAACAGTCCCTCCCTATCCTATGTATCTGTAGCTATGGTAAATAAAGATTCTCTCCCATGAAGCAGGAGATCTGGCTTCAAATCAGTTTAGGAAGCACATAGACATGTAGCCAAGTCTGGTGGCAGGCAAATGTTACAGCACAGAGCTGTGTGCAACCAGTTAGGAGCAACCTCACTCCTCCTTTGACTCTGACCTTGTGGTGGTTTGGGTGTTCCCTGCCACCCCACACACATAAGAAAATCACCCAGACTAGACTCAGCCAAGCTGGAAATTAAAGAATGATGCTGTATTTATAGCTTAGCACAATAGCCAAGCAGGTATTCACTATCTATACAGCTGCAGACAGAAATAGACAAGTTCAAAAGTGATACAGAAACACAACAGGCCTCCCAGAAACCAGAGTCCCCAGGAGGGGCTCACAACCACCCTTCCACCCCCTTCCTACCCCTCTACTTTATCCCAGACTTTGCCTTACGTTCAAGGTGAGTTTGGAGAATTGGCCAGGGGGGTTAGGAAGCAGAAGGATTAGTTACACAGACAGCAAGTTAGGGAGAGAAGGGAGACAGCCAGAGCCAGAGAGCAACTCTGTTTGTGATCTTGTGATCTATGTTTGGGATCTTGTTTTTGTACATCTCAGCAAGCCTACAAGTGAGGTAGACATCACCATTGTTTCCTTTTCACAGCCTATCATCTAATTCCTCTCACTAAATGATCCCAGCTAGGCTCAGACTAGCACAGACCTCCATGAGAGTGATGAGAGCCTGGAATGGGTTGCCCAGGGAGGTGGTTAAGGCCCTGTCCCTGGAGGTGTTTAAGGCCAGGCTGGCTGAGGCTGTGGGCAGCCTGCTCTAGGGTAGGGTGTCCCTGGCCATGGTAGGGGGGGTGGAACTGGCTGATCCTTGTGGTCCTTTCCAACCCTGACTGATTCTGTGATTCTCTGAGAACTCATTCCTTAGGCAAAGGGTCTCAGTAGCAGGAATGGCTTCTTGCAGAGAAGGGCAATGAAGCTGCTGAAAGGCCTGGAACACAAACCCTGTGAGGAGAGGCTGAGGAGGCTGGGGGTGTGCAGCCTGCAGAAGAGGAGGCTCAGGGCAGACCTCATTGCTGTCTGCAGCTACCTGAAGGGAGGCTGTAGCCAGGTGGGGTTGGGCTCTTCTGCCAGGCAACCAGCAACAGAAGAAGGGGACACAGTCTCAAGTTGTGCCAGGGGAGGTCTAGGCTGGATGTTAGGAGGAAGTTGTTGTCAGAGAGAGTGATTGGCATTGGAATGGGCTGCCCAGGGAGGTGGTGGAGTCGCCATCCCTGGAGGTGTTCAAGCAAAGCCTGGATGGGGCATTTAGATGACTGGATAGGGCTGGCTGCTAGGTTGGACTGGCTGATCTTGGAGGTCTCTTCCAACCTGGCTGATTCTATGACTCTATGATTCTATGACTCATACATAAAGTGAAATCTCTTGCTGCAGAGAAGGTAAAATGCCTAACACCTGGCAAGGGATTATGCACAACACTTCCTGTTGCTTGCCTGGTTTATTATCTGGTCAGAGCACAGGCATTCATCTCTTTCCATACAGTGTATGAGCTATCTATGCCTAATTCACATGTCATGACCTCCCAGGAGATGGCAGGAACCTGTCCACTGCAGTGCAAGGGAACATAAACACTGGATGAAACACAGCAGTATGTCACAGATTATCAGAAACATGATAGCTGTGGCAGTGGGCTGCTCCACACAGCATGATTTGCCCAACACTTCAGCAGCTGGATTGTTGGTGGTAGCCAAGCTGTAATGTGCAGTACAGATGTATCCTGATGACAAAGCTACAGTAAGCTGTGAACGTGGCCCAGAACCTCTGCAGCTTGCATTGAATTGATACAGATGCTGGCAACAGCTCTGGTAATTAAATCACCTTCTAAATGTTAATCATAGAATCATAGAATCATAGAATGGTTTAGGTTGGAAGGGACCTCAAGGATCATCCAGCTCCAACCCCCTGATATAGGCAGGGACACCTCCCACTAGAGCAGGTTGCTCAAGGCCTCATCCAGCCTGGCCTTAAACACCTCCAGGGAGGAAGCATCCACAACCTCCCTGGGCAACCTGTGCCAGTGTCTCACCACCCTCACTGTAAAGAACTTCCTCCTAACATCCAGTCTAAATCTCCCCTCTGCCAGTTTAAACCCATTCCCCCTCGTCCTGACATTACCAGACCTTGTCAATAGTCCCTCCCCAGCCTTCCTGTAGGCTCCCTTCAGATACTGCAAAGCCACTCTAAGGTCTCCTCGAAGCCTTCTCTTCTCCAGGCTGCAGAGCCCCAACTCGCTCAGCCTGTCCTCATAGCAGAGCTGCTGCAGCCCTCTGAGCATCTTCGTGGCTCTCCTCTGGACTGGCTCCAGCAGTTCCATGTCCTTTGTGTTGAAGGGACCTCTAAAGTCATCTACACTAACTTGCCTGCAGTAAGCAGGGATATCCTCAATGAGATCAGGTTGCCTAGAGCCCTGTTGAGCCTCACCTTGAATACCACCAGGGTTGTGACTTCAACTACCTCCTGAGCAACCTGTTCCAGTGTTCTACTTATTGTCATGGTAGAGAACTGCTTCCTAATGTCCAACCTAAATCTCCTCTTTAATTTCAAACCCTTGCCCCTTGTCCTATCCCTACAGGCATTTGGAAACAGTCCCACTCCAGCCTTCTGGCAGGCCCCCTTTGGACACTGGCAGGTGTCCCCAGAGCCTTCTCTTCTGCAGGCTGAACAGCCCCAGCTCCCTCAGCCTGATGACAGTTTGATTTGATTTTTGTCTCTTTCACCACTCTTAGAATCAGTAAGGGTTGGAAGGGACCACAGGGATCATCTAGTTCCAATCTCCCTGCCATGGCCAGGGACACCTCACACTAGATCAGGCTGTCTAGAGTTTCATCCAGCCTGGCCTTAAATACCTTCAGGGATGAGGCTTCCACCACCTCCCCGGGCAACCCATTCCAGGCTCTCACCACCCTCATGGTAAAGCACTTGTTCCTAACGTCCAGTCTAAATCTGCTCTTCTCTAACTTCAATCATTGTCCCTGGTACTACTACTACAGGCTTTTGTAAACAGTTTCCATCCTTTTTATAGTACCTGGAAGGTCATTATGAGCTCTACCCAGAGCCTTGTCTTCTCCAGGCTGAACAGCTCCAGCTCTCATGTAGACATGTGTTATTTTAATATTATTCTAGCAAATTCAGTGTTGCTGGCTCAAAACTGAATAATCTAGATCATTTAGGGAACCAGGAGCACAGCCCTGTGAGGAGAGGCTGAGGGAGCTGGGGGTGTGCAGCCTGCAGAAGAGGAGGCTCAGGGCAGACCTCATTGCTGTCTACAGCTACATGAAGAGAGGCTGTAGCCAGGTGGGGTTGGTCTCTTCTCCCAGACAACCAGCAACAGAACAAGGGGACACAGTCTCAAGTTGTGCCAGGGGAGGTATAGGCTGGATGTTAGGGGGAAGTTGTTGTCAGAGAGAGTGATTGGCATTGGAATGGGCTGCCCAGGGAGGTGGTGGAGTCACCGTCCTTGGAGGTGTTCAAGCAAAGCCTGGATGAGGCACTTAGTGCCATGGTCTGGTTGATTGTCTAGGACTGGGTGCTAGGTTGGACTAGATGATCTTGGAGGTCTCTTCCAGCCTGCATGATTCTATGATTCTATTCTATTCTGTGACTCTCATGCTTTGTAGATGAGCAGATGCTGACAGGCAGGAGAGTTTGGTGCTGACAGGTGCAGTATAATGCATACTGAAGTTAAAAAAAACCACCTGAAGTAAGTACAGGTTACTGAACAAGTTAATTCAAGAGCTGAGCGTAGGTATTCAGGATGTACCTCTGTCAGTGTGCAGGAGAAATTACACAGACAGCTGAGATGACCAAATGCTAAGAAGGCAACATTGAAGAATGTTACACAGGCAGCTGAGATGACCAAATGCTAAGAAGACAACATTGAAGAATGCTTTTAAAAGGTTATTTGAACTCAAAAAAGTAGTGTGGTTTACCTTGCCAAAGAGGTGGGCTGAACAAGCCACACCACCACCATGAAGATATTGCAGAAGTTCACATTTCTGAGAGAGATTAGGGCTGTGAAAAAAAACTTGTCTGAAGGAAGACTGGAGAGTTTGGGGTTGTTTACATTAGAGAAGGAGGAGATAAGACAAGACATGATAAAAACATGAAATGGAATGAATGCAATATTGTCTCAGTCTCCTAAGACAGAAACAAATGCAACTCTGGACAATGTCAGCTTTTTGACTAGACTTAAGACTCAGAAAGCTAAAGCAGGATTGGGGGTTGGAAGCTAGGGGTTGGGATTGGGGACTTTGGCAAAAGCTCAGGTCTTCCATGGAGAACAGACACTTGCAGTAGGAAAATGTGTCCTAATGTGCTAGTTTGAAGCTAGCTAGAATGTTTTGGTGAGAGGAACAATATCATAGGCTGAGAAATGAAAACAACTGGAGGTCTACTTCACTCACAGCCTTGCTCAGATGTGTAGAAAGGAAAAGCAAAACAAAGATAAAGCCACTTTTGCTCTGCACTTCGCTGGGCACTTCGCTCTGGGCTGAGGCTGCTGGCTGAACTCCATCTTGCTTTCTAACCTCACCCTCCATTTGCTTTCCTGATTCACCTTTGCTTCTTAATCCCCTTGGCTGAACCTCCATTCTTTCTTGGGACTGGGGTAATGTTGAGAGGGGTAGGGGGGAAGGTGAGGGGGTGGTTGAGAGCCCCTCCTGGGGACTCAGGTTTCTGGGAGGGGAGTTGTGTTTCTGTATTACCTTTTTACCTTGTACATTTCTGTCTATAACTGTATACACTGTAAGTATCTGCTTGTACATTGTGCCAGCTGTAAATGTAAGCTTCATTCATATTTCCAGAGCTGCTGAGTCTAGTCTGGGTGATTTCTAAAAGTGTGGGGGGCAGGGGACACCCAAACCATCACACCTAGAAACTTCAATTTTCTGCTGAAAGCAAATTTGATGGAGAGCATTTGAGCCTTCCTCAGCTGTCTACATAAAGCCCTACCTGCAGGTATTTGCCATGTTTGCTAATCAAGGTTAATGTTTGCACAGGAGTTAGCAAAATATTTCACCAGGGCTCAGAAAAAAACTCTGCTGCCAGGGCTTGCTTTGTAAGGATGCTTCCTTTTAGTGGACAGATTTTGATCTGAACTGCAGCTAATTCATCGTGACTGACCTGCAAGGAACGGTGCAAACTGACATCTCCAGGAGCTAAACGTTCGTTTAACAGGTGATTCTCCTCCTCTACTCTGCTCCAGTGAGACCCCACCTGGAGTACTGCATCCAGTTCTGGAGCCCCCAGTACAAGAGGGATGTGGAGATGCTGGAGCATGTCCAGAGAAGGGACAGGAGGATGCTCAGAGGGCTGCAGCAGCTCTGGTATGAGGACAGACTGAAAGAGTTGGGGCTATTGAGTCTGGAGAAGAGAAGGCTCCCAGGTGCCCTTCTTGTGGTCTTCCAGGATCTGAAGGGGGCCTACAGAAAAGCTGGGGAGGGACTTTTTAGGCTGTCAGTGAGTGAGAGGACTGGGGGGAATGGAGGAAATCTGGAGGTGAGGAGATTCAGCATGGAGGTGAGGAGGAAGTTGTTGAGCATGAGAGTGGTGAGAGGCTGGAATGGGTTGTCCAGGGAGGTGGTTGAGGCCTCATGGCTGGAGGTGTTTAAGGCCAGGCTGGATGAGGCTGTGGGCAGCCTGATCTAGAGTAGGGTGTCTTTGGCCATGGCAGGAGGGTTGGAACTGGCTAATCCTTGTGACCCCTTCCAACCATGATTAATTCTATGATTCTAGTTA
>WAAF01008375.1:186709-199400 GCA_013400475.1 Tricholaema leucomelas
ATTTAAAGTAGATGTTAGGAAGAAGTTCTTTCCAGTGAGACACTGGCACAGGTTGCCCAGGGAGGTTGTGGAGCACAGAATCACCCAAGGTGATCAAAGATCATCTTGGGTGATTCTGTGCTCCACAACCTCCCTGGAGGTGTTCAAGGCCAGGTTGGATGAGGCCTTGAGTGACCTGTTCCAGTGGGAGGTGTCCCTGCCTATGGCAGGGGGTTGGAACTGGCTGGGCTTTGAGGTCCCTTCCAACCTAAACCATTCTATGATTCTCATTTTACGACTGACTAAGTGTCCTATCCAGGCATATCACTGTTTTGTTCTGGCTTGTCTCAAGAATGGGAGCTTCAGGAGGTCTCAAGTTCTGCCTTAAAGAAGAAGATTTGCAATTGCTACACTCCAGCACAGAAAACAGAGGTATGCAGCCACCTCCATGCTTGTTTCTGGTTTAGATGATGTAAAAAATGCCTACAGCAAAGTCTGCTCTGCATTTATGCACACAAATTAAGTGATAACGAATTAGCTTCCAGTGTCATTTATAATGCTAAGTTTGCAGTCAGCCAAACCAGCAATCTGTTGCTCTGCAAGATAAAGCACGTTAGTTCTCACATGCTTCTCCTCTCTAATGTGAAAATGCATATTTAGATAGCAAAATTTGTACTTTGCACTATGGCCACTGCATAATCTCTTTTTCACTGAGAAACAAAATACTTCATCATGTTTTCTTGCAGTATCTTGGCAGGGAGGGGGCTGACTGCTACTAGTGTTCCCTTGCTTACTTGGGCATTGTGAAACAGGCCTTGTGGAGCAGCTTTGAAGCCAGATGTTTCTCTTCCCTGATGTGCTGACATAAGAGGCCAGATTCTCATCTCACATCTGCTGAGCGTAAATCTGGACTGTTTCTACAGAAGTCAAAGAAGGAGATGAGTATAATTTTTGTACAGAAATGTGCCAAGGGTCCAGCTGAAAATTTTTATATCCACTAAGAGTTAAATATTTGTTTAAATGTCCTGGCTACACATGTCTGGCAAAACAAGACCACATCAGTCTTGTTCTGTTGCTGCTTGCCTGGCAGAAGAGACCAGCCCCCACCTGGCTACAGCCTCCCTTCAGGTAGTTGTAGACAGCAATGAGGTCTGCCCTGAGCCTCCTCTTCTCCAGGCTAAACAACCCCTGCTCCCTCAGCCTCCAATTGCAGGGTTTGTGTCTTCACCATGAATCTAGTGGGCAAATACAGGGGGAAATATTTTGACTTAATTTCTGTCTACCTGAAGAGAGGCTGTAGCCAGGTGGGGGTCAGTCTCTTCTCCCAGGTAACCAAAACAAGGGGACACAGTCTCAAGTTATGCCAGGGGAGGTCTAGGCTGGATGTTAGGAGGAAGTTGTTGGCAGAGAGAGTGATTGGCATTGGAATGGGCTGCCCAGGGAGGTGGTGGATTTGCCGTCCCTGGAGGTGTTCAAGCAAAGCCTGGATGAGGCACTTAGTGCCATGGTCTAGTTGATTGTCCAGAGCTGGGTGCAAGGTTAGACTGGATGAGTTCGGAGGTCTCTTCTAACCTGGTTGATTCTATGATTCTATGATTCTTAGTGCCATGGTCTGGTTGATTGGATAGAGCTGGGTGCTAGGTTGGGCTGGCTGAGCTTGGAGGTCTCTTCCAACCTGCTTAATTCTATGATGCTAAGAAAACAAAAATAACAGAAAGGTGGGAATTGGACCAAAGCAGTAATGCTTAAAACCCTGCAAAGACACACAAAACATGTTTATAAAACCCATTAAAAATCACATATACCATTATTTGTCTTACAGAAGTTATGTTTTATGATTTGTGGCACTATTTGTTGTGAGTTGCTGCAGTGTTTTCATGTACAGTTGCACAAAACTCTCCTGAAGTTTTCTGCTTTGGCATTTTTCTAGTTATGGGTCTATCACTCTCTGGTTTTAATTAGAGAAGTCATATGTTTTACATTACTTGGCTTGTAAGACTAATACTTGCTTCCATATTCCCATTAAGCTCTTAAAGATTATCCAATTTATTTACAAGGTTATTTCATTCTATGTCCCTAAAAAGAAGTTGGAGGTTTTTTATCTATTTGTCTTCTAAAAGGACTCTTTTTTTTGCCTTAGAAGGAAAACAAGACAACATTTCAGGCTGGGTATTTAAGATAGTTCTAATTATCTCTGCTTGTCACAGTGAAAAGAAAAAAAAATCACTGTTAAAATTTAATAATGTCCTAAACTATAAATGATCCCTGTGAAATACAAAGTAACCTTTCCCTCTTCAAACCAAACAAATTATAATCACAGGGGTTGTTCTAAAATCATTCTGCCTGGCCTGCAGCCATCATTTTTTTTGCTGGTATGATGTGACTCAGGCTCATTGAATTAAGTGGAGCTGAGCAGATTGATGCCAACTGATAACTGTGATGAGGGTGACCTCATTGCTGTCTGTAACTACCTGAAGGAAGGCTGTAGCCAGGTGGGGTTGGTCTCTTCTCCCAGGCAAGCAGTATCACAGTCTCACAGTATCACCAAGGCTGGAAGAGACCTCACAGATCATCAAGTCCAACCCTTCACCACAGAGCTCAAGGCTAGACCATGGCACCAAGTGCCACGTCCAACCTTGCCTTGAACAGCTCCAGGGACGGCGACTCCACCACCTCCCTGGGCAGCCCATTCCAGTGTCCAATGACTCTCTCACTGAAGAACTTTCTCCTCACCTCAAGCCTAAGTTTCCCCTGGCGCATCCTGAGGCTGTGTCCTCTCGTTCTGGCACTGGCCACCTGAGAGAAGAGAGCAACCTCCCCCTGGCCACAGCCACCCTTCAGGCAGTTGTAGACAGCAAACAGAACAAGGGGACACAGTCCCAAGTTGTGCTGTGGGAGGTACAGGGTGGATGTTAGGAGGAAGTTCTTCACAGAGAGAGAGATTGGCATTGGAATGGGCTGCCCAGGGAGGTGGTGGAGTTGCCATCCCTGGAGGTGTTCAAGCAAAGCCTGGATGAGGCACTTAGTGCCATGGTCTGGTTGACTGGATAGGACTGGGTGCTAGGTTGGACTGGATGAGCTTGGAGGTCTCTTCCAACCTGTTTGATGCTATGATTTCCTCCTATCTGCACAAAAAAAGACACTTTTAATTTGTAATCCAACCAACCAAACAGTGCAATCCTGAAAGTTTTAGTTGCTTTTTCAGCATCAGGAAGCTGACAGCTGACTTCTGGAGGACACTTTGAGCTGACCAATATGTGCAACCCGTGACAAGACATGGTCAGCTGCTGCAACCTTCCATCGAGTTAGCAGTAGCAAGAAATGGTCCAATCAAGCATCCTGTGCTGGTTTGAAGCTAATGGGAATATTTTAATGAGAAAAAATAGATTATAGACCGTGAAAAGGAAACAATGCTGATGTGTGCTTCACTCACAGGTTTGCTGAGATGTACAAAAGCAAGGACACAAACAGATAAGACAGTCAAAGTTCTGTCTGTCAGAGTCTGTCAGTGTCTGTGTTTTCTCCCTGGGCTTCTGCTGCACTGCTTGGATCTGTGTAACCCAACTAATCATTTTGCTTCTCACCCTCCTTGCTGATCCTCCCAGCTCACCTTGCACATGAGGCAGACTCTGGGATAAGGTAGAGGGGTGGAAAGAAGGTGGAAGTGAGGTTGGGAGCCTCTGCTGTGGACTCTGGTTTCTGGGAGAGCTGTTGTGTTTCTGTATTACCTTTACCTTGCATACCTCTATATATAGCTCTGTATTTGTAATACATTGTAGCTATCTCCGTGTATATGGTGCTAAGCTGTGAATATAAAGCTTCATTCCGTGACTTCCAGCTGGCTGAGTCTAGTCTGTGTGAACTGTTTGTGTGTGGGGACAGGTAACTCCCAAACCATCACACATGCTCAGTCCACTCATTGCTCCTGAACATTAACAATATCTAACTGTTGCCACACATCAGAGAACTCTACCAGATGGGAGAGAAAATCAGTGTGGCTGGCCGAGTTAGGATGCATCTCAGAGGAATGCAAGAAAAGACCTTGAAGATCATATTTCCATGACCTGTGAGACCACAGAATTATAGAATCACAGCAACATGCAGCTTGGCAAAGCCCCTCAGGATCACCAAGTCCAACCTAGAACCCTACGCTACAAGATTCACCTTAAACCATATCCCTAAGCACCACATCCAAACCACCCTTAGACACATCTGGGCTGGGTGACTCCACCACCTCCCTGGGCAGCTCATTCCAGTCCCTGACCATCCTTCAGTGAAAAACTTTTTCCTAATATCCAATCTAAACCTCCCCGGCCTCAGCTTGAGGCTTGTTCTGTCTCCAATTACCCGTGAGAAGAGCCCAGCAGCAGCCTCTGCACAATGCCCCTTCAGGTAGTTGTAGACAGCAACGAGGTCTAATGGGAGTGCTTGAGTGTGTTCTCAGTGGCAGTGACTGGCCTGTTTGCTGTGTTGTATTTTATCAGTATCTTTCTATGTGGGCATAAAGAATGGTGCATTTCCTCCCTACATTATTATGCTCAGCAAATCTTGCCACAGAAGACTTAGAAGCAAAAGGGAAATGGTGGGAGATAGTGATCTGTGTGTTGCTAAAGACACAGGAATTAGACTGGTCACTATGGAAGCATCCACAAATGACACAGTGGGAAGCAGGGTCTCTCCTCACATGCAACAAGTGACAAGACAAGGGGAAATGACCTCAAGCTCTGCCAGGGAAGGTACAGGTTGGATAGTAAGAAAAAGTTCTTCATGGAAAGGGTTATCAGGCAATGGAATGGGCTGACAAAGGAGGTGGTAGAGTCACCATCCCTGGAGGTATATAAAAGGTGTGTGGACATGGTGCTTAGGGATGTGGTTTATTGGTAGTATCTTAGCGGTAGTGGTGGGATTGTGAGCTCTAGGCAAGCAGTTGGACTTGATGATCTCAAAGGTCTTTTCCAGCCTCAACAGTTCTATGACCAATGAGAGCTAAGAACATCTTCATGGTCAAGATTCATCCAATAGAACTCCTTTGACCGCAACAGTTGTGAATTTTCACAGGCTGGTAAAGACAATTGGCTAAGACCTTGAGACCATCTCATATGACAGTTTAAATACTTCAGAGAGTGCTTGTATCCCAATTTCTCCCTAGTAACAGTCCCTGACCTGTGTGAGGGGTCAAACAACATTTGGGAGTGTGTTGCCAGGCCAGAAATGTGGCAGTTGCTAATTGCCAAGAACCAAACAGTCTAAGCGATCACACGCCTGTGCTTCGGTCCACTGGTGGAGAGGATTGTTGTGCAACCAGTACATAAAGAATACCTCTTTGGAAAGAGAATTTGAACCTTTTAAAGTTTTTCTATATTATCACAGTCTTGGCTGCTAGGACAGGAAGCCATCAAAGAGAGGATGTGACACTGCATCAACCTCAGCTGTTCAAAGAGGTGCAAGGTATGAGGTGCTCCATCAAACTGGGTGCAGTGGCTGCCACAGCAGAAGGCTGTGCTGCCATTCAGACAGACTTGGACAGGCTGGAGGAGTGGGCAGGAAGAAAATGAATGAAATCCAACAAGGGCAAGGGGAGAGTCTGGCACCTGGGAAAGAACAACCCCAGGGAGCAGGGTAGGTTGGAGAATGACTTGTTGGAAGGAAGTCAAGGGGAAAAGGATCTGAGAGTCCTCCTTGACCATAAGCCAACAATGCGCTCTTGCGGCCAGGAGGGACAATGCCATTCTGCTTGTAGGTTGAGAGAGGTTCTCCTGCTCCTCTGCTCTGCCCTGGTGAGGCCACACCTAGAGTACTGTGTCCAGTTCTGGGCCACTCAGTTCAAGAGGGACATAGAACTGCTAGAAAGAGTCCAGCGCAGAGGTACAAAGATGATGAGGGGAATGGAACATCTCTGTTATGAGGAGAGCCTGAGGGAGCTGGGGCTGTGCTGCTTGGAGAAGAGGAGCCTGAGAGGTGACCTCATCAATGGTTATCTATATGTAAAGGTGAGTGCCAGGAGGCTGGAGCCAAGCTCTGCTGGGTGATGCCCAGTGACAGGACAAGGGGCAATGGGTGGAGGCTGAGGTATAGGAAGTGTCATGTAAACATGAGGAGGAATTTTTTCCCCTGTGAGGGTGACAGAGCACTGGAACAGCCTGCCTGGGAGTTGTGGAGTCTCCTTCTCCAGAGATATTCAAAACCCATCTGGATGTGTTCCTGTGTGATCTGGTCTAGGTGACTATGCTCTGGCAGGGGGGTTGGCCTGGATGAGCTTTCAAGGACCCTTCCAGCCCCTGACATGCTGTGATTCTGTGATTCTCATATCGATTAGCACTCAGCACCGTACGGCTTCATGGCCAATGAAACAGAGTCTCTCCACTCTGTGTCCAAAGCTTTTGCAAAGCCAGGCTCTGCATCCAACCTTTTAAGCATTACAGTGTCCCTTGGCAACATATCAGATAGTATTACACAGATTCCTGCAGAACTCAAAACCTCAGCACATGATTTGTTAACAGATGCAGATTAATGAGGAGCATTGTGGTATAGGAATGTAGGTAGGAAAGGAAATGGATTTCAGAGTCTAAAAGAGGAAAAAAAAATCAGTTGTGTAAGTCTCAAAAATCAAATCAATTATTTCTTCATCACCAGAACATTGCACAAGTATTTTGGCTAAAGGGTTCTTCTGCAAGGCCTGATTTAGATTTAATCATGGCCTGAGAAAGGAGGATAACCTTTGATCTTCTGGAGTTTTCTAGCTAAACACAATCTTTTTTTAAAGGCTGCTCTGCCTGCTGCAGTGATTGGAGCAAAGAACCAGAAGAAAAATATGCAGGAATAATTTTAAAAGACCAAAACTTCACCAACAAAAAGAGAATTTCAATGAAATCATCTGGCTCCTCTTTAATTAAACCCTTTCTGGTGTAAGTGATAGCACAAACTCTCCCTCAAATGCAAAGTCAGAGTTTTTAGAATGGACTTTGGCCAATCAGATTTCTGATCCAAATAAGAAGTTGATTATTATGCTTAGGAACTTAATGTCTTAGACTAAATTAGCATGTGTGGAACACGGCACTGGGAATTTCATGCCCTTCTGAAAATTGAACTTGCAGATTTCTGTTATTTCCATGACTTAGCAAAGACATCTGTAGTGAGAGGAGGCTGAGGGAAGACCTCATTGCTGTCTACAACTAACTGAAGTCAGACCCCACCTGGAGAACTGTGTGCAGTTCTGGAGCCCCCAGCACAAGAAGGACATGGAACTGCTGGAGCGAGTCCAGAGGAGAGCCACGAAGATGCTCAGAGGGCTGCAGCAGCTCTGCTATGAGGACAGGCTGAGAGAGTTGGGGCTCTGCAGCCTGGATAAGAGAAGGCTTTGAAGAGACCTTAGAGTGGCTTTGCAGTATCTGAAGGGAGCCTACAGGAAGGCTGGGGAGGGACTATTGACAAGGTCTGGTAATGTCAGGATTAGGGGAATGGGTTTAAGCTGGAAGAGGGGAGATTTAGACTGGATGTTAGGAGGAAGTTCTTTACAGTGAGGGTGGTAAGACACTGGAACAGGTTGCCCAGGGAGGCTGTGGCTGCTTCCTCCCTGGAGGTGTTTAAGGCCAAGCTGGATGAGGCCTTGAGCAACCTGCTCTAGTGGGAGGTGTCCCTGCCTATGGCAGGGGGTTGGAGCTGGATGATCCTTGAGGTCCCTTCCAACCTAAACCATTCTATGATTCTGTGAGTCTAGCTAACTGAAGGGACAGTCTGGAGAGGCTGCTGCTGATCTCTTCTCACAGGTAGTCGGAGACAGAATAATGGGGAATGACCTCAAGCCAAGACTGAGGTTTATATTGGACATTAGGAAAAATATTTTCACAGAGAGAGTGGTCAAGGACTGGAATAAGCTGCCCAGGAAGGTGGTGGAGTCACCCAGTCTGGATGTGTTTAAGGGTCATAGAATCATAGAATCAACCAGGTTGGAAGAGACCTCCAAGATCATCCAGTCCAACGTAGCACCCAGCCCTATCCAGTCAACCAGACCATGGCACTAAGTGCCCCATCCAGTCTTTGCTTGAACAGTTCCAGGCACGGTGACTCCACCACCTCCCTGGGCAGCCCATTCCAATGCCAATCACTCTCTCTGACAACAACTTCCTCCTAACATCCAGCCTAGACCTCCCCTGGCACAACTTGAGACTGTGTCCCCTTGTTCTGTTGCTGGTTGCCTGGCAGAAAAGACCAACTCCCACCAGGCTACAGCCTCCCTTCAGGTAGTTGTAGACAGCAATGAGCTCTGCCCTGAGCCTCCTCTTCTGCAGGCTGCACACCCCCAGCTCCCTCAGCCTCTCCTCACAGGGCTGTGCTCCAGGCCCCTCACCAGCTTCCTTGTCCTCCTCTGGACACCTTCCAGCACCTCAACATCTCTCTTGAATTGAGGAGCCCAGAACTGGACACGGCACTCAAGGTGTGGCCTGACCAGTGCCGAGTTCAGGGGCAGAATAACCTCCCTTGTCCTGCTTGCCACACTGTTCCCAAGGTGAGATGTAGGCTTGGCTGTCTGCATTGGGGTCTATTACTGGACAGGTGTCTCTGTAACGCTGCACACAGGGACTAAAATTCACTCCTCTTTTAGTGTTCACCTATATTTATATCTGTCTCTGATGATCAGTTAAGTGAAATTGTCTTCTATCTGACCCACCTGTGTGCCACAGGCAAGTCACAGACACAAAGACTCATGCTCAGACGTAGACAAAAAGTGACAGGCAGAACTTCCCATGTGCTGCTGGGAAGCAGAACACAAGTGTCGGATGTACAACAGAGAGTGACTGTGGAGGATATGTCACAGCCCAGCAGCCAAAGCAGCCAGAGCAGTCCTGGCACCAGCTGCTTGCCTGCACGCTGCCGGCAGAGCAAAGTGAGCACAGATTAGGTTTGGTACACGAAGTGCAGCAAGCCAAGTGTGGACATGCCACTGCCTGCAGGTGAATGCCACAGCAGACAGGGTGGGCCACCTCACAATCCCTGGTGCCAGGAATTCTGAAGTCAGCCTGCAGTATCAAATGCACAGGAAGAGATTCACATTCTGCTTTTATTACTTTAACATGAAAGCTTTTGCCTACCTGTGAGTGCCGGAGGATCCTTGCTTTCTGCCATGTAGTACAGACTCTTTATTAGGGGCTCCTTCTGTGCTTTATGAGCAGCAGATGTTATGAAATAGAAGCACTGCCAGAAAAGCTAGAGGAGTTTTTAAATGCCCCTTTTCTCTTTTCACTTTCACCATAGTGACTGGCTCCCCAAAGCTCACCACAGCCTACGCAGAGGCTTTGCTATTCTGGGACACGAGGAGAAGAAAGCGATGTTGAAAGGAGCAATCTGAAAGTCATCTACTTTCTCCCATCCTTTTGGAGAAAGTAGATCAGAGAATCATAGAATTCTTCATACTTTCTCCAAGAGGATGGGAGGACTTTCATTTTTGGCAACTGACACAAAGAATTCTTTTAAATGTATTTCATCTCCTTGCTTTTTGCATGCTTCTAAGAGCTCTTCACACAGCAGCAGGGACGGGGAGGGCGAGCCTGCCTTCCATGGTAAAACAAGAGATTGCTGGAGTCACTCCATTTAAAACCTTTATCATTCTGCTTATTAAAGGCTGCAGCCTGGCCAGATTATTAATTGCCAGGTGCTACTCATCTCTAGTCTTGCTTCTACTGCTATCAACTCTGAGAGCAAAAGATACTCGCAGCTTACAAACCTAAAATAGCTCCAAAGTGTCGGTTAAGATATACGAGCGCTGAAGGTACATAAAGTGCTCTTTGTCAAGTTTACTCCACGGTGTTAACTGACATACTGCATACAGTGCCTGACAGGCCTGTTAAAACTTAGTTTAAAAGTAATTAAAGCCTCAGAATTTGGCTGCTTGTTGCCTTGGCCACTTCAGCTTTCATAACATAAAAAGAGGAGGCTCCCAGAGGTGCCAGATCAGACCTCTTCATGACAGAGGCGAAGCTGATAAATGCATAGCTCCCTTTTTAATTTAATATTCCTTTACTCTCTTTACTGGTGACAGCTCTGGAATGCTGAGGGCTGGGAGAACAAATAAGTTTGGACCAGAGCTATGGAAATAAAGATGTTCACAGGGTAATCTCTGGCCTGCCAACTCAACAGGAACGGGAAGAACTGTAGGAAAACCCCCTGAGTTATGTCATATTGCACAGGCTGAGAAACTGGGCATTTTCTGTGCTGCTCTTGAGGGAATGCTTATTAGGAGGAAGCTCTTCCCAGAGGGTGATTGGCATTGGAATGGGCTGCCCAGGGAGGTGGTGGAGTCGCCATCTCTGGAGGTGTTCAAGACAAGACTGGATGAGGCACTTAGTGCCATGGTCTGGCTGATTGGCTAGGGCTGGGTGCTAGGTTGGACTGGATGATCTTGGAGGTCTCTTCCGACCTGGTTGATTCTATGATTCTATAATTCTATGAATGGCATTGGAAAGGGCTGCCCAGGGAGGTGTTGGAGTTGCTGTCCCTGGAGGTGTTCAGGAAAAGACTGAATGAGGCACTTAGTGCCATGGTGTAGCTGACTGGATAGGGCTGGGTGCTAGGTTGGAGTGGCTGAGCTTGGAGGTCTCTTCCAACCTGGTTGATTCTATGTTTCTATGAGTTTTGCCATTGCTTTTAACTCAAATAAGGTTTTAACTCAAATAAGGTTAGGCTCTTTGGGTACGTTTTAATCTTTCACAATAATGCCTCAAGACAGGTTTCATAGTGACACTTTGAAACCTTGGTTTCACTGACATTAAGGGGATAATGTCACTGATCACAATGGGGCCATGGTTTCACCTTGCTCACAATGGTCTCTTGCCTACCTCTTCTCCTTAGTATCTTGTGACAGGTTCAAAGCTGTGTCAGAGACATTTAGACTGTACAGGAGGAAGTGTTTCTGTACCAAAAGGGTGGTCAAACATTGTAAGAGTCTTCTTAGAGAGGTGTTCAATTCCCCAAGACTGTCAGGATTTCAATATCATTTGACAAGCACCTTAACAACTTGCTTTAGCTTTTGGTCAGCCCTAAATCACAGGATCACAGAATGTTAGGGGCTAGTAGAGACCTCAAAAGATCCTACCAGAATGAGATTAAGGCCAGGCTGGATGAGATTCTGGCCAGCCTGATCTAGAATGGGGTGTCTCTGCCCATGGAACTAGATGATCCTTCTGGTCCCTTCCAACCCTGACTGATTCTATGATTCTAAGATTCTAAGATGACCTATAACAGATCACACAGGAAGTCCAAGTGAGTTTTGAATATCTCCAGAAAGGGAGAATCTGCAACCCCCTTGAGCAGCCTGTTCCAGTTTTCTGTCATCTTCACAGGGAAAAAAATTCCTCCTCATGTTTGCATGAAACTTCCTATGCCTCAACATAGAATCCTTCAAGGTTGGAAGGGATCATAAGGATCATCAACTTCCAACTCCTCTGCCACGGACAGGAACACTTTATTCTAGGTCAGGCTGTCTAGCTTCATCCAGCCTGGCCTTAAACTCTTCCAGGGACGGGGCTTCCACCACCTCCCTGGGCAACCCCTTCCAGGATTTCACCACCCTCATGCTGAAGAATTTCTTCCTAACATCCAGTCTGAATCTAGCCATTTCCAGCTTTGTTCCATTCCCCTCAGTCCTATCACCATCTGCCATCCTAAAACGTCCCTCCCCAGCTTTCTTGTAGGCCCCCTTAAGGTATTGAAAGGTCACAATAAGGTCACCAGGGAGCCTTCTCTTCTCCAGACTGAGTAGCCCCAACTCCCTCAGTCTCTCCTCATGGCAAAGCAGCTCCAGCCCTTTTGATCATCCTTGTGGCCCTTCTCTGGACACCTTCCAGCACATCTACATTCCTCTTGTAATAGTGACTCCAGAACTGGACACAGTGCTCCAGGTGGGGTCTCACCAGTGCGGAGCAGAGGGAGAGAATCACTTCCATCACCCTGCTTCCACACATTGTGTCTTGTCCTGTCACTGAGCATCACTGTAGGTCCCTTTCCAGTGATCTATTTTCTCATAAAGGAAATGCCTCAAAAGTCCCCTTGATTACATTAATCTGCATTGTTCATTGTACCAATTATCTCATTACCAATCATCCATTCCTCCTAGATACATTGCTGACTGCAGCACAACCTGGGAATGGATGAGTTGGGATGCACATGATGGGCATGAGATTTATCATTAACAACCAAAACCACACTGTCATGAGCAACAAATCTAATGCAAACCACATGTGTCTGGCAAGACATTTAACCTATCATCAACTGAGCTATCTCACACTGAAGGCAAAAGTTGACCCAAATTCCTGATTTTTTTTAAATGTTGGGGTTTGTTGTTTCTTTTGTTTTCTGGGGTTGTTTGGGTTGTTTGGTTTGGGGGTTTGGTTTTCTTGTCTGAGCTGGAAGGTTTTAGATCACTTGTATCAGATACTGCATGATGTAACCTGACATGATATAATGCAACATTCCCAAACACAGGGAAAGCTGAAATTTATTTCAGCTGTCAGGCATATTTTTTGACAGTAAATTGCAGAGTTTGTGCAAGCACAAATAGGGAACAGAAGGCAGCTACTTGTAGACTGGGGTCTTATTAATTTCAGAAAGAAGAACTGTGGACTCTTGTGTTGTACTGCATTCTATACCAGAATCATAGAATCAACCAGGTTGGAAGAGACCTCCAAGATCATCCAGGCCAACCTAGCACCCAGCCTTA
>WAAF01008375.1:199499-215945 GCA_013400475.1 Tricholaema leucomelas
TTCCAAACCCCCTGCCATGGGCAGGAGCACCCTACCCTAGATCAGGCTGGCCACAGCCTCATCCAGCCTGGCCTTAAACACCACCAGGGATGGGGCCTGAACCACCTCCCTGGGCAACTCATTCCAGGCTCTCACCACTCTCACCATCTGTCTGGAGGAGAAAGGCACATGCACCTACACACCACAGGATCCACTTTTAAACACTAGCTCAAGTTCAGAGCAGGGGATGGGGCTGAGAATTTGGAGGCTGATTACAAGTTATGGCTGGCTTCCTGTTTGCACTGAAATCAAAGGCAAAACTCCCATTGATCCCATGGGAACACACACTATATTTTCCCACTCCCTAGATCTAATATTTCAGTGGATTTAAAAATTTTCCCTTAAAGAAATAAAGTCATGCTAGCACTTTAGACACAAAATCTACTGCAAGCTTGATGTAATTCTAAACAACCTACATATTAAAACCCCCACAAAGGAGATTTATAAAGGAAATAAAAGTTTAACCTTAATGTTGACAACTGCTATGATACCACTAATGTCAATAAAAGGATGGAAAGTTATTGTTCTGCAGGTCTGTGGGGAAAAAAAAATCATTGAGCTACTCCTGCCTGAAGAAAATGACTCCCACAACGGCTTCAAAAGACACTGGTCACAACCTCGCATGCACAGGGATTCATCAGTGCTTCGCAGGAGTTCTTGCTAAGCTGTTAGTGTGCAGAGCTGTGAGTTCAGGGGCCACACTGCACATCACACACAGCATCTTGGGGAGCTTTCAGAAGTGTTGGTGTGGTGGAAGAGTTATGGTGTGTCGTATGGCTGGGGGGGGAATGGCCGAGAGCAGCCCTCAGGAAAAGGACCTGGGGGTCTGGGCTGATGAAAAGCTCAACATGAGCCTGCAGTGTGAGTGCAGCCCAGACAGCAACCCTGTGCTGGGCTGCAGCAAGAGCAGTGTGGGCAGCAGGGCAAGGGAGGGGATTCTGCCCCTCTACTCAGCACTGGTCAGGCCATCCCTTGAGAGCTGTGTTCAGTTCTGGGCTCCTCAATGCAAGAGAGGTGTTGAGGTGCTGGAATGTGTCCAGAGAAGGGCAACGAAGCTGGTGAGGGGCCTGGAACACAAACCCTGTGAGGAGAGGCTGAGGGAGCTGGGGGTGTGCAGCCTGCAGAAGAGGAGGCTCAGGGCAGAGCTCATTGCTGTCTACAACTACCTGAAGGGAGGCTGTAGCCAGGTGGGGTTGGGCTCTTCTGCCAGGCAACCAGCAACAGAACAAGGGGACACAGTCTCAAGTTGTGCCAGGGGAGGTCTAGGCTGGACGTTAGGAGGAAGTTGTTGTCAGAGAGAGTGATTGGCATTGGAATGGGCTGCCCAGGGAGGTGCTGGAGTTGCCATCCTCAGAGGTGTTCGAGAAAAGCCTGGATGAGGCAATTAGTGCTATGATCTGGTTGATTGGCTAGGGCTGGGTGCTAGGTTGGAATGGATGATCTTGGAGGTCTCTTCCAACCTGCTTGATTCTATGATTCTATGTTACTCTGCTCTCCTCAGACCCCACCTGGAGTACTGTGTGCAGTTCTGGAGCCCCCAACACAAGCAGGACATGGAACTGTTGGAGCCAGTCCAGAGGAGACCACGAAGATGCTCAGAGGGCTGCAGCAGCTCTGCTATGAGGACAGGCTACAAGACCTGGGGGTCTGCAGCCTGGATAAGAGAAGGCTTTGAAGAGACCTTGGAGTGGCCTTCCAGTACCTGAAGGGGGCTACAGGAGGGCTGGGGAGGGACTGTTGACAAGGTCTTGTAATGACAGGATGAGGAGTAATGGGTTTAAAGTGGCAGAGGGGAGATTGAAACTGGATGTTAGGAAAGGGTTTTTTCCAGTGAGGGTGGTGAGACACTGGCACAGGTTGCTCAGGGAGGTTGTGGAGCACAGAATCACTCAATGTGATCAAAGATCATCATAGAATCATACAACCATAGAATCAGTCAGAGTTGGAAGAGACCACAATGCTCACCAAGTTCCAGCCTCTCTGCCATGGGCAGGGACACCTCACACTAGAGCAGGCTGTCTACAGCCTCATCCAGCCTGGCCTTAAACACCTGCAGGGATGAGGCTTCCACTACCTCCCTTGAAAACCCCTTCCAGGCTCTCACCACCCTCGTGGTGAAGAACTCCCTAACATCCACTCTGAATCTACCCATTTCTAGCTTTGCTCCATTCCCCTCAGCCCTATCACTGGCTGAATAGGAAATATGAGACACATTCTTCCCATTTCATTGATGTATAATTTTACTGTATCATCTGAGGCTTCAGTGTCTTCTCTCTCTCATGTTTTTTCCTCCTTTCACTCCTTCTGAACTTCTGTGCTCTTGTCTGGGTTCTATTGCAGCAGGAGGTAAGGCTCCATGGCCTTGCATTGAGGTGCCATGGGGGATAGTTGGGCCATTGCCTACTTTTATATGTGTTTGTATACATTTATTACCTTTTACACTTAGCCTACTTTTGTAAACGATAATTTCATTTTACTACCAAACTCTGAGTAAATGTGGTCATTTTGGGGGGGGTGGGGAAGTTAAGTAAATCCCAAACTTCTGTGGTGGTGATGGTAAAACCACTACAGCAGGACTCTGTGTATTTAAAGGTACACAGAGAGTCCCAAGCCCTTCAATGGCTTTTGTTTCCCATCAGTATCTTCTCATGAAAGCACATGTTCTTCACACAGCCCCTCTGAAGTGCTGGTCTGATTTTAGCTGGCTGCACTGGCACTGTTTGCTTGTGGGGGTTCATTCATTGTCCCAGCAGTCAGTGCAATCCATTTTGCTGTGGCAGCTCTCAGTGGCAGTAACTGGGTAACTGTTTCTGCCAGTTCCTGGCCCAGACCTGCTTTAGACAAATGTGTTTAAGTTCTGCCAATCTATTCCATTCTCTTTTGCCTCCTATCCTTCCAGGGGATTGCATCAAAGCACTAAACACTTTTATGTATGAGAATACTAAGGTCTTGTGTTTTTCAAATGAGTAGCTCTGTCAAGTGCTTTTCAGGCTGTTAAAAGCCTCCTTTAACTTTCCAGTTTTCTGGTAGAACCAGAAGTTGATTCAGCTGATGCAGAAGTATGCCTGAATAAATGCAATCCTGAGTCATACCATATTCTCTTTCCTCACTTTCACAGAATAATAGAATCAACCAGGTTGGAAGAGACCTCCAAGCTCAGCCAGTCCAGCCTAGCACCCAGCCTTAGACAATCAACCAGACCATGGCACTAAGTGCCTCATCCAGGCTTTGCTTGAACACCTCCAGGGACAGCAACTCCACCACCTCCCTGGGCAGCCCATTCCAATGCCAATCACTCTCTCTGACAACAACTTCCTCCTAACATCCAGCCTAGACCTCCCCTGGCACAACTTGAGGCTGTGTCCCCTTGTTCTGTCGCTGCTTGCCTGGCAGAAGAGCCCAACCCCACCTGCTACAGCCTCCCTTCAGGTAGTTGTAGACAGCAATGAGGTCTGCCCTGAGCCTCCTCTTCTGCAGGCTGCACACCCCCAGCTCCCTCAGCCTCTCCTCATAGGGTTTGTGTTCCAGGCCCCTCACCAGCTTCATTGCCCTTCTCTGGACACGTTCCAGCACCTGAACATCTGTCTTGCATTGAGGAGCCCAGAACTGGACACAGCACTCAAGAGACGGCCTGACCAGTGCTGAGTAGAGGGGCAGAATAACTTCCCCTGTCCTGTTGGCCACACTGTTCCTAATCCAGGCCAGGATGCCATTGGCTTTCCTGGCCACCTGGGCACACTGCTGGCTCATGTTCAGCTACTCTCTACCAGTACCCTCAGGTCGCTTTCTTCCTGGCTGCTCTCCAACCACTCTCTTCAGATTTTTCTAAAGGCTTTGGAATAACTGGAATGAAAACCATCACATTTTGGCACACTGACACCATGCAATCAATCATGTTGCAAAGCCACTGAAACACTGAGACAGTGCCTGTTCCAAAAACAGTAGTGTAGATGCCTCAGCCTCTCACTGCATCATAACCCAGACACCATTAATTTTGGCTACAGTGCTCTGTAGATAAACCACTGCACATGCTGGGTGTAGCAAGTGGAATAACTGCTAGCTCTCAGGGGTTTTCTCCATTGCACCAACAGGCATAGCCATTATCTCCTTCCCTTCTCTCTCACACCTCCACTAATTACTGAACAGGAATACATACACAGCTCTCATCTGATGTTATAAGATGCACTTACAACTCATTTATTTTGTATGTGCTGGGCTCACTCCTGTTCAATATCTTTATTGATGATCTGTATGAGGGGATTGAGTCCAGCATCAGTAAGTTTGCAGATGACACCAAGCTAGGAGAGGGTGGGGAGCTGTGGGAGGGTAGGAGTGTACTACAGAGGGACTTTGCCAGGCTGAATGAGTGGGCAGAGGCCAATGGGATGAGATTGAACAAGGCTGAGTGCAGGGTTCTGCACTTTGGCCACAACAACCCCAAGCAGCTCTACAGGCTGGGGACAGAGTGGCTGAGAGCAACCAGGCAGAGAGGGACCTAGGGGTGCTGACAGAGAGTAGCTGACCATGACCCATGTTGAGGTGGAATGTGTCCAGAGAAGGACAACAAAGCTGGGGAGGGGCCTGGAGCACAGCCCTGTGAGGAGAGGCTGAGGGAGCTGGGGGTGTGCAGCCTGCAGAAGAGGAGGCTCAGGGCAGAGCTCATTGCTGTCAACAGCTACCTGAAGGGAGGCTGTAGCCAGGTGGGGTTGGGCTCTGCTGCCAGGCATTTACCCAAACCAATATGGGTTACTAAAGATAGTTCTAGTGGAAGGTGTCCCTGCCTATGGTGGGGAGTTGGAACTGGATGAGCTTTGAGATCACTTCCAACCTAAACCATTCTATGGAATGGTCCTTTCTATTGGTATTTTTTGGGGTTTTGGTGGTGTTTTTTTTCTTAGTTTGTTGTCTGTTGTTTGTTTTCGGTTTTCTTCACCTGTCCCTGAGATTATAAATGTTTTTGTTCAGTTTTATTATGTGAAATTACCACACATCCCCCACAAAAAAACAAACAAACAAACAAACAAATCCAGATCCAGAACTGGCCAAAGGAGCAAATAAAGGATCATAATAAAGAAGATAATATCACATTGGAAGAGTCAAGTGAGTGAGACTGACAATTTGCCTCACTGAGTGTCTCCATCTGGGAGCTGTAGTGTAGGGAGCATGGATGAAATTCTGAGATAGCACTGAACTGGAAGAGGTGTTAGAACTAGCTGGCAAGTGAAGGGCTGGGGGAAGGAAATTCTTTGTTTGAGTAGCTGTAAAGCTCAGCATTGGAGCATTGCTGACAGAAACAGATAGGATCCTATGAAGTTCTAAGCAGTATCTCTGAAGCTGAATGGATGGAAACCAGCAACAGAACAAGGGGACACAGTCTCAAGTTGTGCTGGGGGAAGTATAGGATGGATGTTTGGAGGAAGTTCTTCCCAGAGAGAGTGATTGGCATTGGAATGGGCTGCCCAGGGAGGTGGTGGAGTCACCGTGCCTGGAGGTGTTCAAGAAAAGCCTGGATGAGGCACTTAGTGCCATGGTCTGGTTGATTGGATGGGGCTGGGTGATAGGTTGGACTGGATGATCTTGGAGGTCTCTTCCAACCTGGTTGATTCTATGATTCTATGGTGCCTGAAGGAGCACTCTTTGGCTGGTACCTGTGAAGAGATACCAAAGATGACACAGACCTCCCATAGGCAGCTGGGCTGCAGTCAGTCCTTTAATCATGGAATCATATCTCTGGAACTGTATCACAGCAAGAGGCTGCTGAATATAAAAATAAACATGATCCACACAGAAGTGAAAATATGTCTGAATGTATTTATCCTGAAGAAGGAGCCACCTTTCCCTTCTTCTCCACCTTTCCCCTCTTCACATTTCCTCTCTTGTCTGCCTTTCCCCTCTTCTCCACCTTCTATCTCCCCTCTCAATGCATCTCTATCTGTGAGAAAAGAACACAAGCCATTGGAATGGGTTGCCCAGGGAGGTGGTGGAGATGCCATCCCTCAAGGCGTTCAAGCAAAGACTGGATGAGACACTTAGTACCATGGTCTAGATGACTGGATAGGGCTGGGATGGACTGGATGAGCTTGGAGGTCTCTTCCAACCTGGCTTATTCTATGATTCTAAGTATTTCCAGGCCAGAAAATACTGAGTTTGCTGTCATCTGGTCTCAACTCCTGAAAAGCTGCAACTTGTTCAGTGGAATGTGTGTGTGGACAAACTCATTGCTACCAACTGCTCCAGACAGTCACAGAATCACAGAATGCCAGGGGCTGGAAGGGATCTCCAAAGTCCAGTCCAACCTCCTGCCAGAGCATGATCACCTAGAGGAGATCACACAGCAACACATCCAGGTGGATCTTGAATATCTCCAGAGACTCCACAACTCCCCTGGGCAGCCTGTTCCAGTGCTCTGTCACCCCCACAGGGAAAAAAATCCTTCTCATGTTTAAATGAAACTTCCTCTGCCTCAGCTTCCACCCATTGCCCCTTGTCCTGTCATTGGGCATCACCCAGCAGAGCCTGGATCCAGCCTCCTGCTACTCACCTTTACATCTTTATGAATGTTGACAACCTCCCATCCACCAGGCTCCTCAGCTCCTTTTCCCCTTCACTGCCTTCCAACAGGTCTGTCCCAACCCTACTGATCCCTGGGGCTGTTCTTTGCCAAGTGCCAAACTCTCCTCTTGCCCTTCTTGAATTTCAAGCAATTTCTCCCTGCCCACCCCTCCAGCCTGTCCAAGCCTGGCTGAATGGCAGCACAGCCTTCTCGTGTGGCAGCCACTCCACCCAGCTTGGTCACAGCCACCTTGACTGAAACACATCACAACTTCAGGCTTCAGGATTCTTGTGTGCCCCAGAGTGGTTTTCATGGCAGACCTTGTTGTGTGTATGTGTGGTTTATAAACCAAATTTCTAATTTTATCCTTAGAATCATAGAATGGCCCAGGCTGGAAGGGACCTCCAGAGGTCACCTAGTCCAGCCCCTTGCAGTCAGCAGAGACATCCCCATCAGACCAGGTCACCCAGGGACCCATCAAGCCTCACCTTCAATGTCTCCAGGGAAGGAGACATTGCTCACTAACCTGAGAAACCTGTTCCAGTGCTGCACCACCCTCATAGTGAAAAATTTGTTCCTAATATCTAATCTAAATCTGCTCTTCTCAAGCTTGAAGCCATTGCCCCTTGTCCTGTCACTACAGGCCTTTGTAAACAGCTTCTCACAATCCTTCCTGTAGACACCCTTTGGGTCCTGGCAGGCTGCCATTAGGTCCCCCCAGAGCCTCCTCCTCTCCAAACTGAACACCCCCAGCTCCCTCAGCTCGTCCTCATAGCAGAGCTGCTCCAACCCTCTCTCTCATCATTTTTGTGGTCCTCCTCTGGACCTGCTCCATCAGGTCCATGTGCTTCCCATAATGAGGGCTCCAGAACTGGGCACAACACTCCAAGGGAGGTCTCACCAGACTAAAGTGGCAGAATCCTCACTCTGGATCTGCTGGCATCACTGCTTTTGATGCAGCCCAGGGTATGATTTGCCTTCTGGGCTGCAAGCTCACACTGTCTGCCCATCTTCATGTCCTCCACATAATAAGATCAGCTGAAAGAGTTTGTGCTTTTTAACGAGTTCATCACTTCAGCAAAGGTTGTCCTGTCACATATCATTGTGTTAGAAGAAGGGTTTAAAGGCTGAGCAAAGGCTGATGATTGTTCTCTCCATGAACTGACTCAGCACCCTATTTACTACTCTCACTCTGTACCTTTCAGTGCCAGTGTTGATTGCTTTGCCTCTTTACAGTGAGGGTGGTAAGACACTGGCACAGGTTGCCCAGGGAGGCTGTGGATGCTTCCTCCCTGGAGGTGTTTAAGGCCAGGCTGGATGAGGCCTTGAGCAGCCTGCTCTAGTGGGAGGTGTCCCTGCCTATGGCAGGGGGTTGGAGCTGGATGATCCTTGAGGTCCCTTCCAACCTAAACCATTCTATGATTCTATGATTCTATTAAACAAAAAAAATCAGTGCCTATCCTGTAAAAACGTTAATGCTTACAGAAGCTCCCAAGGTGACATTGTGGCACCTTGCAAAAAAGCACAGAATATTTATTAGCTTTAGAATAATCAAAATATTAATTTCTCTAAAACCTGGCTTTGTTTTAAGAGAGACACAGCTCAGGTACTGCTTACTTAAAGCCAGTGGAGTTGTGACTTCTCAAAGGCAAGTATCACCATGGAGTCACACAATCAACCAGGTTGGAAGAGACCTCCAAGATCATCCAGTCCAACCTAGCACCCAGCCCTATCCAGTCAACCAGACCATGGCACTAAGTGCCTCATCCAGGCTTTGCTTGAACACCTCCAGGGACGGTGACTCCACCACCTCCCTGGGCAGCCCATTCCAATGCCAATCACTCTCTCTGACAACAACTTCCTCCTAACATCCAGCCTGGCACAACTTGAGACTGTGTCCCCTTGTTCTGTTGCTGCTTGCCTGGCAGAAGAGACCAACCCCCACCTGGCTACAGCCTCCTTTCAGGTAGTTGTAGACAGCAATGAGGTCTGCCCTGAGCCTCCTCTTCTGCAGGCTGCACACCCCCAGCTCCCTCAGCCTCTCCTCACAGGGCTGTGCTCCAGGCCCCTCACCAGCTTCATTGCCCTTCTCTGGACCCCTTCCAGTATCTCAACATCTCTCTTGAATTGAGGAGCCCAGAACTGGACACAGCACTCAAGGTGTGGCCTGACCAGTGTTGAGTACAGGGGAAGAATAACCTCCTTCATTCTGCTGGCCACACTGTTCCTGATCCAAGCCAGGATGCCATTGGCTCTCTTGGCTACCTGGGCACACTGCTGGCTCATGTTCAGCTACTCTCTACCAGTACCCGCAGGTCCCTTTCTTCCTGGCTGCTCTCCATCCACTCTGTCCCCAGCCTGTAGAGCAGCTTGGAGTTGTTGTGGCCAAAATGCAGAACCCTAATCAATCACCCAAACCATGCACAGTGACAAATGACCATGGTTTGCAATAAGATCTTGGAAATCTTTACATTTTCTAGCATAATATTTATTTTTAATATCCTGAACAACATGTATTTCAAGTGGAGGAAATATAGTGCCTGGGATATAGAGAGTAGAAAAGGTTGAATTTCAGGCAGAGGTGACTGGAAGGTATGAATGAAAACAATGCAGTGGAATTCAGTGCTGAGAGCTGCAGTAATGTGATGCTTCGGGTTTTGCCTTCTTTACAAAGCCTCTGCTCTGGGTGAAAAGTCTTATTTTCAGGCCCCTTGTCCTAACCTCAGGTAAAGCTGATGCCAGGCCTGCTCTTTTTGGCATACTGGCCAATCACATTCGGTGATTCTGTGATCCACAACCTCCCTGGGCAACCTGTGCCAGTGTCTCACCACCCTCACTGCAAAGAACTCCTTCCTAACATCCAGTTTAAATCTCCCCTCTGCCAGTTTAAACCCATTACTCCTCATCCTGTCATTACAAGACCTTGTCAATAGTCCCTCCCCAGCCCTCTTGTAGCCCCTTTCAAATACTGGAAGGCCACTCCAAGGTCTCTTCAAAGCCTTCTCTTCTCCAGGCTGCAGAGCCCCAACTCTCTCAGCCTGTCCTCATAGCAGAGCTGCTGCAGCCCTCTGAGCATCTTCGTGGCTCTCCTCTGGACCCGCTCCAGCAGTTCCATGTCCTTCTTGTGCTGGGGGCTCCAGAACTGCACACAGGACTCCAGGTGGGGTCTGAGGAGAGCAGAGCCAAGGGGCAGAATCCCCTCCCTTGCCCTGCTGGCCATGCTTCTTGATGAAGCCCAGGACACAGCTGGCCCTCCAGAAACCTGCTTTTCATATCTAATGTTAATAAAGTCTCCCCAGTTTCAAGGCTCCTGTTCTCTCCTCTGCAGATAACTCACTCCAAAATGCTTGATGCGTGTGAAGTGCCTTGCAATGGGTATAGTGTTTACTTGACAGCTGACTAGATCCAGAATTATTTGACAAGTATAAGAAGAGCCATGGAATATTCTGGCACAGAGTGTTTACCATTGCTGTTTTAAAGACTGCACAGCCCTACTGTCAGCGCAGTGTACTCTTACACAGGTAAAACCCTACCAGGAGTGAAGAGCTCAACTAGAGGCCTAAACAGAAGTGTGGGTATGTCTCAGCCCATGGGCAACGAAAATAATCAGAGCTCTCCTCTCCTAAAAAGCCATCTGCACTGCAAGCTGGTTGGCAGGATAAAAAAGCACATCACAGTCTCACAGTACCACCAAGGCTGGAAGAGACCTCACAGATCATCAAGTCCAAGCCGTTACCACAGAGCTCAAGGCTAGACCATGGCACCAAGTGCCACGTCCAATCCTGCCTTGAACAGCTCCAGGGACGGCGACTCCACCACCTCCCTGGGCAGCCCATTCCAGTAGCCAATGACTCTCTCAGTGAAGAACTTTCTTCTCACCTCAAGCCTAAATTTCCCCTGGTGCAGCTTGAGGCTGTGTCCTCTTGTTCTGGTGCTGGCTGCCTGAGAGAAGAGAGCAACCTCCCCCTGGCCACAACCACCCCTCAGGTAGTTGTAGACAGCAATAAGGTCTGCCCTGAGCCTCCTCTTCTCCAGGCTAAACAACCCCAGCTCCCTCAGCCTCTCCTCGTAGGGCTGTGCTCGAGGCCTCTCACCAGGCCTGCAGCCCAGTGAAGGGAGCAGTGCTGTGAATTTGGCAGGCCCCTTTGTGCTGATGACAAGGATCACAGCCAATGTCCCCCAGAGAAGTCACCACTGAGCAATGAAAGCAGCAAGAGCAGCTTCGCTGAGCACACCTCGCACCACACCTCAGGAGGCTGAGGAGCAGGCTGCCAGAGGCGGGTGTGGAGCCTCCTTCTCTGGAGACTTTCAAAACTCACCTGGATGCATTCCTGTGTAGAATGTCCTGGGTGATCCTGCTCCAGATGATCTCTGAAGGTCTTTTCCAATCTCTAAAGTTCTCTGATTCTGTAATTCTTTACCATTTCAAGAACTTCAGTGTCCAATAGACCTGTGGTCTCTGAGATGCTTCTCAGTAATTCCCTGGAAGTTTGGTTACTCTTCAACAACTCTGATATGAAGAATTTATTCCAGAAACATCCACTTATAACCTTAGAAAGCAACTGGCACCTTGGTTCGTCCTCTTTGGGCAATGTTGCAGACTCCTTCTGTCCTCTGAGTCAGTCATAAGCCTCAACCAAGCAATTTTCCTCTGGGCCATCTTTTGACCAAGTGTCTGCCAGAAGCCTCAACCAAGCAATTTTCCTTTGGGACATCTTTTGACCAAGTGTCTGCCAGAAGCCTCAACCCAGCAATTTTCCTCTGCTCCATCTTTGACCAAGTGTTTGCCATAAACCTCAACCAAGCAATTTTCCTCTGGGCCATCTTTGGACCAAGTGTCTGCCAGAAGCCTCAACCAAGCAATATTCCTTTGGGACATCTTTTGACCAAGTGTCTGCCAGAAGCCTCAACCCAGCAATTTTCCTCTGCTCCATCTTTGACCAAGTGTTTGCCATAAACCTCAACCAAGCAATTTTCCTCTGGGCCATCTTTGGACCAAGTGTCTGCCAGAAGCCTCAACCAAGCAATTTTCCTCTGGGCCATCTTTTGTCCAAGTGTCTGCCAGAAGTCTCAACCAAGCAATTTTCCTCTGGGCAATCTTTTGTCCAAGTGTTTGCCATAAACCTCAGTGAAGCAATTTTCCTCTGGGCCATCTTTTGTCCAAGTGTCTGCCAGAAGCCTCAACCAAGCAATTTTCCTCTGCTCTATCTTTGACCAAGTGTTTGCCATAAACCTCAATGAAGCCATTTTCCTCTTCTCCATCTTTTGACCAAGCGTCTGCACAGACAGCGTTTGCCATGGTAAAAACATTCTTGGGACAAGCACAGTAATATAAAGGAGTAAAAATATGATGATCTCACATCTCTAAAAGAACTAGCAGAAAGCATCACCTTAACCCTCCAGAAACAAGTGTTCATTTTTATATACTTGATTTGCTAAAAATGATATATTGGAACAGTAAAACTCTAGCTAAAAATCCCACAGCATTTTTTCCTTCAAGTGGAAGTCAAACCTGTGGTGTGATAGAATTAGTGCCCAGTTTAACATATACCCATAATAAGAAGCAGATTTTCACCTATTCTCTCCCAGTGCCTGAGGTTTTCCTATAGCTCCACTGTTTTATGCTTCCACAAAAGTGATAAAAATATGTGATCCTTTCTCCCCTTATGGAAAATAAGTCCTGAGGTTGTCAATCTCAGCCTATGCCTGTGTGGCCCTGCCTTAAAAAGATTGAGCTTCAGCTTGGGGAATAACTCACCACATATTGCTTTTCAAATCTTACCTTTAACCAAAGAGATGTTGAGGTGCTGGAACATGTCCAGGGAAGTGTGACAAAGCTGGTGAGGGGCCTGGAGCACAGCCCTATGAGGAGAGGCTGAGGGAGCTGGCGGTGTGCAGCCTGCAGAAGAGGAGGCTCAGGGCAGACCTCATTGCTGTCTACANCAACCTGAGCCCTCCAACTCCACACTTACCACAGGAATGCAACAAATAACTGTAACTCAAGCGCTGATTAGATTTGCTTCAGGAGGGAGGCAATCAGTCCAAGAGCTACTGCTTTACAGTTACTCAAAACCTGTGTGCTGAGCTGTTTGCAAACAACACTTTTTCTCCTCACAAAAACTGAGTAACCTCAAATCACTCAGGGCTATCAGGAGCCAAAGTTTCTGCCTGTAATGAGATTTCACACCACAGTGATCCATGTACTACTACTGGGCACACTGCTCCTGATCCAGGCCAGGATGCCATTGGCTCTCTTGCCCACCTGGGCACACTGCTGGCTCATCTTCACCTACTATCTACCAGTGCCATCAGGTCCCTTTCTTGCTGTCTGCTCTCCAGCCACACTGTCCCCAGCCTGTAGTGCTGCTTGGGGTTGTTGTGGCCAAAGTGCACTTGGCCTTATAAAAACTCCTGTGGGGAAAACAATTTCTGTAAACAAAAGATCTTCATTTTTCTATGAGGCTAAAGTTTTGAGGAGATGTAACTCTCCATGTCTGAGTTCTGCATCTTTTTAATATATATCTTCTTGTGTACTTCCTGCATTAGGCAGAAGATGAAAGAAGTTGTTGGAGTGTTTCAGGCTCACCAGTGACATTTAAAATGTCACTCTCATCTCATGCTTGACATTGTCATCCATTTGAGATATTTTCTTATCCCTTTAAGGCAGCTTAAATGATATCAACATGCTTTTCCAGATTTCACTTTGGACTAATATAAACTGAACAAGATCAGGCAAAGGCACTGTTCTTCCCACCCTCCCTCTTGTTGCTGAAATTCTATCCTGTGTTCCCTTAATCTATTCTATTTTTCATCTGATATTAACATCCTTGAACTGGATATTAGGAAATTCATGGAGAGAGTGGTCAGGGACCAAAATGAGCTGCCCAGGTTGGTGCTGGAGTCACCCAGCCTGGATGGTTACCACTGGTAACCTCTGGTTAATGCCACTTTTTTGTAGTCCTCACCAAGCTTTGGATCTCTCTTCTGCTGCAAGGCTAATCCTTTTTCCTTGCCATCGGTGCAAAGATCCTCACTGCTGGGCTGAAAAGGTTGGTTCCCTTTGTTGCAGCTGTGGCCACCATTTTATGCTGGGAGTTGGTCACCCAAAACTCCTGGGAGCAACATCAAAGCTATGACAGGAGCTTGACGAGGCCTGGAGAATTCTGACTCATTAATGATTTTATTGCCACTGCCTTCTGCCCAGCATGACTTTTGAGTATCCTCTGCTCTCTGCATCTCAACAGGTCCTGAGAATTGAGCCTGTGAGGGTTTAGGACCAAATCAGCTGCAGAAATGACAAGGGAGTTAGTTTTACCCAGGAACGGCTGGGGGCTTTTTTCCACCCAGGAACAGCTGGGTTATTTTTTTTCCACCTCTGCCAAAAGTCTCAGGTACTGCTGACAGCAGAATTCCTAAGTTTTTGAGAAATCAGTTGGAGCACTGTGACAATTCTCATTATAAACCTCAGGGACCTTTCCCATCTTACATCCAACACCATCAAAAAACACAGAGACAAACATATGTTCTGACTGGCCCAGTTCTTCTGTTTGTCACACTTCTCCATTTCATAGCAGTAGCAGAAAAAGCAGCCAAAAAAGGAGAGCTGTTATATAGATGTTCTGACTATGAATAATGAAAACAAATCATCATGGTGAGATGACAGAAGAAAACAGGTAGGTAAAAAGAAGCTGCTCTTTAGTTAGCTTGAGTTAAATCATAGAATCATAGAATTAGTCAGGTTTGGAAAGGACCACAAGGATCATCTAGTTCCAACTCCAATCCCCTTGCCATGGGCAGGGACACCTCACACTAGACCAGGCTGTCTAGAGTCTCATCCAGCCTGGCCTTAAACACCTCCAGGAATGAGGCTTCCATTACCTCCCTGGGCAACCCCTTCCAGGGTCTCACCACCCTCATGCTGAAGAATTTCTTCCTAACATCCAGTCTGATTCTATCCATTTCCAGCTATGCTCCATTCCCCCTCAGTCCTATCACTACCCAACAGCCTAAAAAGTCCCTCCCCAGCTTTCTTGAAGCTCATTGCAAAAATTACTGTGTTCACAACAGTGCCAACTGTGGACATTTATACTGATACATACTCCATACAGTCAGCAATTATAAGGAAGGGCAATGCAGTTTCATTTAAATCCTGAAACACTGCACTGCAAGTCATGCCTGTGAAGCATCATTGCAGCTTGCCAGTTCAGAGCAAATCCATCTCTTTGAACACCTTGTTGTGATGAGAGCTGCCTGCCAGGAAAGCTCTCAACAGATGGCTTGAAGCTCTGAAGAATGTCTTTCTTGACTTAGAGATGTCTTTGACACCACTTTCACAGTAAGACTTGCAAATCCTTCTGTAATTCTGGGGGAGGATAAGAGATGTGTCTGCAAACACACCTGACCAAAATATAAACCATTCCAGAGGTATTTTCTGATCTCCCTTCCACGTTTCCCAAAAGATAAAGGAAGTGTATTTCACTAAAGCCCACTTTCTGCCTTAAAGGGTCAGTCACACTGCCCTAAAGCATGCACCACAGCAAACAACAGCTGCACAAAGAAGAGGATCTATCAGGCGTCGCACAGATACACGTGAAAGCAAATTAACAGTTAGACTTCTGTGATGCCTGATATCATTTAGCTATCACAGAGCAGCAAACTTAAGCCCCTTCCTACCTTCTGAGCTTTTTTTTTTCCTCATGGGTACTTTAGCTGTATGGTAGAGACTTCAGAGAGCCATGGCACAAACCTTTTATTTAGCCAAATCTCCATGCACACGATAAGATTGCAGGGCTACAACAACAATTGCTTATGCAAGAGAGGGCTGCTTTTTTTTTTCCCTCTGAACTCTTAAATGACCCAGGACTGGTTCTGGAGAAACCTTAAATGGCTTATCTAAACAATAAGATCCCCCTTGGGCTTGCAAAATTGAGTTGGCAATCTCAGGAATCGTCTATCTCACAACATTTTCTTGTACTTCCTGTTCCAAGATTGGTATGGCACAAGAAGAACCTTCTTTCTAACATAGGCTATTTATTTCTGCACCCTTCCAGCTGCAGATGGAAGGGAACAAAAATGGAATATAAAACCAGGGGAAAAAAAAATTAAGGATGTGAATATGTAAAGGTTTATGCTGGGCGATGCCCAATGACAGGACAAGGGGCAATGGGTGGGAGCTGAGGCATAGGAAGTGTCATTTAAACATGAGGAGGAGGTTTTTTTCCCTGTGAGGTGACCTGTTGGAAGGCAAGGAAGGGAAAAAGGATCTGGGGGTCCTGGTGGATGAGAGGTTGACCATGAGCCAGCAATGTGCTTTGGTGGCCAGGAGGGAAAATGCCATTCTGGGGTGGATTAGAAGGGCTGTGGTTAGTAAGTCGAGAGAGGTTCTCCTGCCCCTCTACTCTGCCAAGGTGAGGCCACATCTGGAGTACTGTGTCCAGTTCTGTGCCCTCCAGCTCAAGAGGGACATAGAACTGCTTGAGAGAGTCCAGCGCAGAGCCACAAAGATGCTGAAGGGAATGGAACAGCTCTGTTATGAAGAGAGCCTGAGGGAGCTGGGGCTGTGCTGCTTGGAGAAGAGGAGACTGAGAGGTGACCTCATCAATGGTTACAAAGATGTGCAGGGTGAGTGCCAAGAGGCTGGAGCCAGGCTCTGATCAGTGATTCCCAATGACAGGACAAGGGGCAATGGCTGGAAGCTGAGGCATAGGAAGTTCCATGGAAATGTGAGGAGGAATTTTCCCCTGTGAGGATGACAGAGCACTGGAACAGGCTGCCCAGGGGGGTTGCAGAGTTTCCTTCTCTGGAGATATTCAAGACCCACCTGGATGTGTTGCTGTGTGATCTGGTCTAGGTGA
>WAAF01008378.1:7071-22541 GCA_013400475.1 Tricholaema leucomelas
ACTTCCCCCACTAGTTGTTCTCTGTTCACAAGAAGCAGATCCAGGAGGGCACCTTCCCTGATTGGGTCTCTCACCAATTGTGTCAGGAAGTTATCCTCCACACACTCCAGGAATCTCCAGGTCTGTTTCCTCACTGCTGTATTGTATTTCCAGCAGACATCTGGGAAGTTGAAGTCTCCGACAAGAACAAGGGATAGCGATTATGAGACCTCTCTCAACTGCTTATAACAAATTTTATCTACCTCTTCATCCTCATTGGGTGGTCTATAGCATATTCCCATCACAATATCACCCTTACTGTCCTTACTCCTGATTCTCACCCATAATGACTTGACCTTATCATTACTTTCATTAATTTGTGTGGTTTCATATGCTTCCCTAACATAGAGGGCCACTCCACCACCTCTTCTACCTTGTCTATCTCATTCGTAGAGATGTGAGAAGCTTGTATAAAAGTTCAGTGCTCCTGTAAAAGGTGAAGGATTAAGTCCTACATAACAAAATAAAGTATTCATTTTTTATACAGTACTTAAAATTACTTTGACAAAGTAACTGACAAAAATCTAAACATATTACTATGTAGATATATTAGTTAAACACCATTTTCATAAATTCTGCATTTCCTGTTTAACTTCCTCTAGTTTTGGGGGAATTTTTTTTGTAGATTGTGGTTTTGATAAGACAGTTCATTAATAGTTGTAAATCTTCTAGTTTAGGCAACAGTTACGTAATTTCAACATAATATATTCCTCACGTGATCTTCAGTTTTTGTGCAATGTTTGTTATATTTATTTTTGGAAAAAATAATAAAGCTGAGTAGATGAAAAAAACAACTGGCCACTAATACCATACCTCTGATCCTTCTGCATTGAAATGATCCAGTGCCTGTTTCCTCAATTCCCCTTTTATCGATCCATCGAGTCTCTAAAGAAATTGAGTAACACAGTTAAAAAGGAGCTCCTGCTATATTCTAGATGGAGCAACTTGAATTCTCAAATGACAAAATAGTTGGTGGGGGAAATAAGAGTAATGTAACACTTAATTTTTTCCAATTAAGCAATTTCATATCAAAATGCTATTTTAGTATATAGGAATTGTCAGTCTTTTCCTGTTCATAAAATTATACTTTTCTTAAGATAAAGTGGTAAAGATCAATGTTTCTTGGCTAAAACCAGCACAATTCTTACCTACCTGAAAGGGAAACTGACGATACTTCAAATACTCTGCTAGGATATCTAGCATCCTCACCATCTGGGAGAAAATCAGTACTCTGTTGCCGCGTTCTCGCAGGCGAATCAGTAGCTTGTCAAGAAGGATTAATTTTCCACTGCTACGTATTAAATGCTACAGGATGAGAACATTTATGTTTCAAAATAAGTTCACCTCAACACTAATGTTCAATGCAGTTGGTTAGACATTTAGTAACTGAACACGAAAGTTTAATAATTTTAGTCAATCCTGATCTGCAAAAATTCATTATAAAAGAGCTGTAACTTGAAATCAGAGGGAATACGTACTAGTATGCTTTGCATATAAATGCATTTCTATGAGCTCTGGCTCATAAAACAGCATCTTGACATTTTGTAAAAACATTAATTATGCTGTGCTATGAGTTAGAGCAGTTACAGTGTAGACCCAAGTTCTTTTTTACCAAGTAAACAACAACAGAGACTACCTGACTACCATAGTACTACTTGCTCCTCGATTTATGTCTTTTTAATAGAAATAAGCATTGCTACTTGATCCAGTATTTTTAAACAATGCCTAATCAGTCAAGTTTCTCAGGCAATATAAAATCTTGTTTGTAGAGGTCACCAGGCTTTAGCTAGCTTACAGTATTAAGCCTTCTCAGCTCCAGTTGGTACATCTAGACCAGAAACACAGGTTCATGCTGAATTTAATGTTGAAAACATTAGGCTTCTTTAGTTAAAGAGGCTCAGAAATGAGAATGACATATCATTCATAATTAGAGCTAACAAAGCTTATTCAGATGAACCAAGGAAATCATTGTTACAAGTATGCAATTATTAGCAGTAATGGCTGAACAGTTCTGATAAGTTCTAATTATAATGGGTTATAAATTATAAATATGAATGCGCCAAGTTGAAAATGAAACACCCTTTAGCTTTGATAAGTGTTTTATAATATAAAATAGCTTATGCAGAGAAAGCTTGTGATTTCAACCTAATAGTTTTGGGAAAATATTTAAATTATGAACTTCAAAGCTTACAGGAAAAAAAATGGCCTTTGGAGATATTTATGTTGTTATAAACTGCATTAATTATAATGGTCCTTTTATTTGTTGCTGTGGTTCTCAACAGTTTTAGTAGAAAGATTAGTTAACCTTTACAAAAAAATAAACATACAACACAATCACAGATCATCTTTGGTAGTGAAGTTGCAATTGCTTTCATTTATAACAACCAGACTAGGCTTTGGATGTTGATTACTTTTAGCTATTTTCACTTGGTTGTTTGAAGGCATGCAGAGAACAGTGTTAGATTACAAAAATTGCATAAAGAGATTCTGTAGATTACTTTCTGCTATCACATCGATTGTCAATGTACCATTGCCAGGTTTTGGTGTACCATTGCCAGCATTTGCAATTCAAGTCGGGGATATTTTATTTAGTATTGATCTCTTTATTATTAATTTCCAGATAAGAAACAGACAAAAAAAATGTTTCACTTACCTGTAAAACCAAGGATGCACATTTCATAGAGAACTTGTTCTTTCTTAATATACTTTAATAAGAACTATACATTTCCAGAACACTATAAAATTTCTGTGTGCACATTAGAGACAGAAAAACACTTAAAAAAAGAAAGTATTACCTGTAAGGCTTCCTGTTTATTATGGAATTCATTATCATCCGGTGGTTTAATGAGGTAACAATGGTTACAACACTTCTTGAGTTCCATCATGATGTTCAAAAAGCCTGAGGTACTGCCTTTTGAACCTTTACTCAGGGCTTTATAATTCCTGGTTAAAATCCACCTATGATATAGAATGTGCAATGGAAGTAATTTCTAACCATTTGTGTAAATATGAAGGATGTAAGCTCTCAAAATATCATCAGTGCAAATTGTATTATGAGAACTATTACACTTCACTAATTTTCATATAGATATATAATTAAAATATCAGGAATTGAAAAGTAGTGTTACTTACTTGTAATATTGCTTCTGCAATGCACTCATTTCCATCCTCAAAATTTGTTCAACCTTAGCAGGTAAAGACTTTTCTACATCTTTTTTTACTCTTCTCAGGAGAAATGGTTCAAGTTCTTTGTGAAGACTTGCATAACCAAACTCTCTCCCTTTGCCATGCTCCTTTTCAAAATCTTCCCAGGAAAAAAACCTTCCAACATATAAAAGGAGAGATGTGGAATAGTGACATACCATGAGCATAGACACACAAAGACCATCAATATACTATATGCACACAAACACATATGGACTTCTCCCCCACCCTCCTCTGTTTTATTAAATAAATTTCTGAATGTGTAGCTCAGAAGAAATTCCAAATATTATGTCTGCAAGTAGGAGAATGAAAATTCAAAGCAGTACTGAATTTTAATTTCACCAGAGGGTGCCAGACAACAACCTTAGTGGCTTTGCTTATACGGTTCTGAAGAAGAGAATGCAATGCATACCTCCAAAAATAATTTGAGCTACAGCGCTTTGTATTTACAAGATATCTGAAAGGAATATGTGGTTTTATTTATCCCAGATATAAACAGAGATCAGTACAGAATAACGATTATGCAAGTCATGAGGACAAATTGGCTGCTTGACTGAACTACTGGATATGGGGCATGGTAGTACAATGTTTTCATTCATGTTACTAACACAGAAAAGACATCCTCAGCCCCATTCTATTTCCCCTGAGTAAATTCATGTGACTTTCCTTTTAGATTAAGATAGAATCATAGAATGGTTTAGGTTGGAAGGGACCTCAAGGATCATCCAGCTCCAACCCCCTGCCATAGGCAGGGACACCTCCCACTAGAGCAGGCTGCTCAAGGCCTCATCCAGCCTGGCTTTAAACGCCTCCAGGGAGGAAGCANGTCTGACGAGAGCAGAGTAAAGGGGGAGAATCACCTCCCTTGCCCTGCTGGCCACACTTCTCTTGATGCAGAGCCATACATCAATCCATCTATTTGTGGATTGCTAAACCAGAAAGTTACAACTGCTACCAAAACAATTTATCAAGACCATCATGAAAAAATATGTGCATCCATTTTGTATAAAATGTTTAATCTATTTCATAAGGCAATTCTTTATCAATTCACCAAACACTACAATATTCTGCTGTAAGAAAGCTGATCATGAAAAAGAAAATAATCACATTCCTTACTTTTCTGGCATGATGAAATGCAGCAAAGACCAAAGCTCTTTGAGAGAGTTTTGCAGAGGGGTTCCAGTAATAAGAAGACGATGATTAGACTTAAAGTCTATTAAAGTCTTGTAGAGAAGGGAATCATCATTTTTTAAACGATGAGCTTCATCAACTCCTATAAATACCCAATTCAGACCACCAAGGAATGACTTAAAGAAAAGGAGAAGAGGGAAGGAGACATCATATAATTTATTATATTATGCAATTTCTAACATTTCATATGAGGTTATATATACACCATCACTCCTTTTACCTTCATAACAAATGGACACCTATATATTTTTAGTATTTATTATGATTTTTATGTTTGCTATATTTGATACGAGGTTATGCAGTCATCTTAACTTTAAAAGTATAAAACAAGTTTATACTTGAGGGGGGAAGAAGAAGGCAAAAAGCGATCTATAAATCTTAAATTGACAAAAAAACTTCACTATTGACTCTTTCCAGCATGCATGAACAAATTAAATTAAAAGCCAAAAAGTAGAATGCTTTTAATTAAAATTTTCATATGCTGTTAGGATTAATGATAACTCTATGTGCTACCATCGTGAAGAAAGTACTAACATGCATAATACTACAGAGATATTTCAGAGTTGTGAATCACAGGTGTTTGGGTCTAAGGAACGTTTTTTTTTTTTTTAGTTCCTGAATGATGGTCTAACAAGAAGGTAGAGGGTTTGAGATGCAAAGAAATTCCTACAGCTGATGTGAAGTTCAATCAAACAAGAAAAATAAGTTTTATCCAGTCAATGGTCTGAGGATGCAGAAAGCCTCACCACATACATAAATTCTAAAAGTGCTTAAAGAGAACTTCACTGTGGTATTTCCCACCCATTTAATGGCCTAGAACCCAAATATGTGGCAACTTCAAAGGAGTTTTACATTCTACAAATGATTTTATCTCCCTGAAGAAGTAAGTGTGATTACCTTATCTTTCAGCAAAATTTCATACGTTGTTAGAAGTATATTAAATTTTAATCGCTTCGTCTGTGGATGCATCCATTCATGAGTTCTTATCTACAAGAAGAATCAAGTGAACTATAAGCTAGAGAAAAATGTCCTTATTGACTGGGATGACTTCAGGTACTACAGCAATATAGATGCTAAGTGACATACAAAAATCTGATCATGAAAATGGAACATAACATGTGAAGCTTCTTTTTATTCTTTAAAGTTATTAAACTGTGTGTGGGGGTGTTTGGTGGGTTTTTGGTTGGTTGGGTGTTTTTGGGATCTTTTGATATATGTGTGCTTTGGGCTTTTTTTTTAAAGGTTACTTACATTTCTCCATTCAGGAAACAAGTTAAGATTATGCCTGTCTGACTTAAATATTTATTTTATCACATGGCAAAAGACAACATATTTTCAAATACAAGGTTGAATTTTTAATCCTTTTTATTATTAAGCAAGAATGAAGCCTTTCACATTAATTTATATGGGATCAACATAATGTTTTTAATTTGCATTTTAAACACATACATTGGTTCAAATAATTAATTACTAATCAAAATATTTGAGATTAGCATAAGACAGGAATGTGAAGTGTGTGTTATTTATTACTAATCTTTTTCAATGATACAGAGAAATACTCACCATATTTCTGCTAGTTATATCTCCTAAGTAAACCACAGCATTCATCTGAGGAGCCCAAGTTTGAATCTCTCTTTGCCAAGATGTCAAGGTAGAAAGTGGCACGACTAGCAAGAAAGGCCCATACAGTTGATGTTCGTGAAACAAGTAGTTCAGAAAAGAAATTGTTTGTATTGTTTTACCCAGACCCATTTCATCTGCAAGAATACAACTATTCCCTCTAAAAAACAAAACAAAACAAATTAAATTTATAATTTATTTCAAATTGAAACCAGCAAGACTAATTTAAGATTATACTTACTTGCACCATGAGTGAGCAAGCCAATTCAGTCCATTTAATTGATAGTCTCTTAACTCCAAACTCTCATGCCCTCCAATATAAGATGGTTGCTTCTTTAGTGCAACAAATCTCGGCCTCTGTTTTAGAATCTGTCAAAAGCAAATTGAGCATCAGTCCCACTACTAAGTGAAGTTACCAGTATGTCTTCATATAGAAACAAAGTATCTGTAGAAATCTGTTTGGTCACCAAGTCTAGTCTTTATTCATTGAACTAGGCCATTTAACAATATCAACCCATTTGCAAGCTAAAATTAGTTTACTGTTAATCTAAATTCCACAACAGAAGTGGCATAAATTCCTTCACAAAGGTTACTTAAAAAAATATTAAACTTAAACAATTTCATCTTTGAATGGTACTAAAATAAGTAGGGAACAAATATCTAAAAAAGGCTGTTCTTAATAGTGATACTTGGTACATATATAAATGCAGCTTTCATTACTGTTATGGACAACATTCAAAAATATTTTATAATATGCATCTTATTTTTGTATGCATAAAATGCATCAACTTTTTTTTTAATCGCAACTATATAAATCCACTGAAATAACAAACTCACCTTGCAGTCCTTAAATGGAGTAGTCTTGGATTGATTTCTGATAAAATACTCATCAATACATGCCTGAAATTTTTTGGCAATGAGAGCACCATCTTCCCAGCTACATTCTGAATAAGGCAGACCTTGCCACTTACAATAGTAGTCTGGATAACCAGCTGCTGATTTCTGATTTGAATGAGCTGCAGAAATGCATCAGAGATACCAGATCAATATTCTCCTTCTGTATTTTAAGAGAACACTCAGGTGATAAGACAACATGAACTAGTTTCAGAGAGAAGACAGTATGAAAATTTTCCCCTTTATCAGAGATTTTGTTTTGCCTCAAATTATTAAGGATATTAATAACCTAAATTTCTTAACTAAATTCAACATGCAAGCAATAAACTTGCAACATTCTCAACACTTTTCCATCTGGAAGTTTGCCACATACCAATTATCCTTTCCACTATTTGATACTGTTTATGTAGATCATCTGTAAGTTCCTGCTGGCAGTTATAATATTCCACGTCTTCTGGAGAAGCATTTTTCAGCCTGAAATGGCAATTTATTTGCAGCATTTATTAGATTGTGCAGTTGCAAAACTTAGCAAACCTGGAAATTTTAAAGCTCTGAATGTAAGCACCATAGGAATGCTGCTTAAAGAGCTGCTTTGAAGAATCTACAACTCTGAAATTCCTTCTATAATAGTTGCATCTAGCCTAGGTACCTCATCACTAATGACTGAGAAAGCACATCAAGAGACAGCTACAACTACAGCTTGTACTAATCATGCAGCTCATTCACAATATCTGTTCTCAGCACTGAGTAGTGTTCTCCTATATATATAAAAAACATATAATAAAATGGAATACCAAAACATAGCACTAAAATGTAAGGATTTTTTTCACTTCTTAGTTCTGAAGCTTTAACAGAAGTTTGAGCAAAGAATACTAAATATTGTAATGTTTCGAGTGCTTGAGCCATTTCTGATTTTTTTTTAATCTCTGGAGCAATTCCTCAAATCTGATCAAAATACAATCAATAATAAAATCAGTAAAAGTTAAGATTTAAAACAAAATCAGGAAATGAAATGCTCTTGTTAAAGCATTTATAAGTGTGGAAGTTGCTTCCTTAAAGGCCTGATTTTACAAGATATGAGTACTCTCACTTGATCGGGTAAAGTTGGTATGCTCAGAACCCTACAGGATCATAAGGTGTTAGGGAAGCGGCAGCTTTAAAGCTTTTTCTTCCTGTTTTAGATACACTTGAAACTATGCCTTTGCAAAGAGGCAATAGAACTTGCAGACACAATAACACACCAAAAATATTCAATGTGCAAATAGTTATAAAAATACTCACCAGTGCTTTGTTTCCTGATCCTTTTTCTTATAGTTGTCCAGTTTCTTCATACCTTTAACATTTTGTTGCTTAAGTGTTTCCTCGGTTTCCCAAGTATTATGAATGTGTGACCATCCTTTCCATTTAATAAGATATTGTACTTCTCCTAGCTCCTTTGACTTTTCAAACCCAGTATTTGGGTCACCATCTGCCTCAACTGCATAGATAGTGGTTGCAGCACCAGTGGCTGAGAAAGAAATAACACCATAGTACTCGATTAAGTGTATACTTCCATGAATTAATCGATAATCCCCAAAAATTTCAGAAAGCAATTTGTGATGCTCTTATATGAATATGTAATTTGACTAATTGTATCTACAGTTCTTACATTGCCAGCGTTGCACCCCATAGTAACAATTTGAGCACCAATATGGTTAGATAATTGTTCTCCAATAATATCCTTTATTGCAGTGATACAGCGACTTATATGTTAACTTGGAAGAGGCGTGCATAGCTAGCTTAGTTAAGATTGGTACATGTGGAAGGTACAGATAGGCTTAAGGTTATGTGTGAGGTACAGATAGGTTAAACTTATATAAACAACTTGTAGGGTCAGCCTCTTGCGGCTAGCAGACCCTGCCTCCTTGCAGCTGCACGTGGGAAGTTTGCTTCACCGCCTTAGTTCCTGCCTCCGGGATGGACTCAAGGACACACTGCAGCATGGGTTGCTCATGTTTATCAATTCATGTCCTCTGTTAGCAAGAAATCCATCCACAATTCCCCCTTTTTCTTTTTGAGCAACCCAGGCTTGATCTGCAATTTTATGCAGGCTCTGTTCAACACAGGAGTAAGTAATACAGCTACAAATCAATAATACTATAATCAGAAAGGAAATGAACCTGTTAGAGCTTTGCTAGTAGCATTAGTTTGTTCAGCAAACCAACAACCCAAGCTTACCTAACAACCCCAAAAGCTTTTCCTGCTGCTACCTCTGGTGCTAAGAAAGCGACAGTAAGTCATTTGTTCAAAAGACCAAAAGGTCCAGACGATCATCACAGTCACAGGAGAATGCATGTGCACCATGTTTTCATTGGGCTTTGTGCGATAGTCAATGTTGTAGAATCGTAGATGTATTTGGAGTTAACAGAGAAAGACGTCCTAGACTACAGGGTCTTCCCCTTACATGTGAAGGAATATCAGGCCAAGCTCTATCCCCACAGATATTGTACTCACCTAGTTGCCCAATATTCTTTCTCAGATCCCCATTGTTCTGGATTCACTCTATGATTTTCAGGAATCTTCATATTTCCACTGCACTCCTTTGCTATGACCTGCATCTGCTGTCTATTGTGCTTAAGAGCTATTAATTTATGAATATGATACAAAAGACATGCCCTATATGTTGCCTTTAGGCTTTCTACTAGGCCTAATTCCCACAATTCCTCTATTTGTTTAAAAATGAAGGCAGTGTTTCTCATCTTTTTGCAGGGCCCTTTGCAAAAAGATAACAAGCACAGTGCCATCTTTGCCAATAAGTGTGTTTGGCCCTTATAACAGAGGCTGAACTGATCTCTATTTTGCAGTTGTCCATTCATTAAAACAGAATTGCTGGAAGCTCGTGAAAATACCCAAAATCGTTAAGCATGATCAAAACCTATGACCTATGCACACAGAACCATTATCTCAAGTATCCCTTTCAAGTTCTTGCCACAGTATCTGCTATCTGAGCGAGACTTCTGCTCACTGCCAAAGCAGGCTAGTCATAACAAGCTGGTATCCATCAAAAGCCTGTGAACATGCATGAACAAACACATAAACAGATACAAAACCAGATAAAAACATATTGATTCCCTAGCCCCTATTGGCCTTGTCTATGGTGAATCTCTCTGTATGATGTGATCAGAGAAATTTCAAATTTTCCTTCTCTCTTTCCTTTCTGTCTCTTCTCTCTCTCTTTCCTTCCTCTGTTTTGTTTTTTACATGATCCTAGTGATATCTAGATATACAGAAAAACCTAAGAAAAATTATCCTACAATATCCCTATATCCTAAAATCCTATAATTTTCATTTTATAAACTCTTAGCCTTAGGTATATTACTTATCAACTGAAAAATCTATCAACTGAAGCAAATTTGAGGAAAAAAAAAAAAATCCAAGAAATATGGTACCATGGCATCCAGAAAAAGAAAGGAGCTTAGAATCAGCACAGAAGAAAGAATCATTATCCTATACATTCACGAAACAATTTATTACCATAATATTCCATTATAATAGCTACCAATTACTTAACACACTCTATTGGAATTAACTAAGTCTTATGATTATGCTGCTAAAATTATCCCAAAACTCTAGTACAATCAATAACCATTTAACATCTTATCCAGTAAACTCTTAAACTCTAAAATGTATTACAATCAAAGGCTATCAAAATGCAGGACTGTCTCCTTTAAGAACCAAGTTCCACTTCTCCCGGGGAGATAAATGGCAGAGGCTCAAAAGCTACAAGGAGATAAGGGGGTGTGTGTACGCATTCCCAGCCCAGGCCGGTCTGCACGCCAGGGGCAGGGGGGAAGGGGGCGGTGCGCTGTGGGCGAATCCTGCAGCCAGAAAGGTAACTTACAAGCCTTTGAAGCCCTGGTTCCTCTCATCTCTCAGGGCTTTTCTCACCACATCCTAGGTGATATTAAAATCAGACTTTTGCACAGCAAAAATAAATTTTAACGTACATTTCTCACAGAGAGAAAAAAGTTGTGGAGAAGCTTCCTGATGGCTGTTTCTTTCCTCTCCCTTCTCTGAGATCTTTCCTGTCTCGTACTTCAGCATGAGATTTATAGCTTCACCAGATACAGCCTTCTGATGTTTACCCTAAAAACTTCTCCTGTTTCTGCCAGACCTCTGTTGTTATCAAGTCATGGCCAGAAAGAGCTTTGCCATGCTTTTTATAAAGCTCTTTCATAAGTTGACAAATGTCTCTCAGATGCTCAGACAGAGGGCAGAAGGTGAAGTTAAACAAAAGCAGAAGCTGAGCGATTTAACAAGGCTTTGTATGCCATTGTCGTGGTAATGTGAACACCTTTGCTTGGAGCAGTTTGCATATGCAAATAGCCTACCTCTCTGAAGCAACACAGACCCAGTGCTTTCCCCAACAAAACCCACTCCTGCCCCCCCCCCGACCCCATAATCACAGGAGACGATGATAGCAGCATGTCAGAAGTCTGACAGACCCTGTCCCAAGCTGAACTCAGACCTCTAACTTCTGGAGTCTGTCAGGAAGGTCTATCAGCTGTGCATCTCTTCGACTTGTGAGGTGCATCCTGTTGGGGGACGTGCTACGAGGTGTGGGGGATGGTAAGGGTGGATCTGGGACTGCTTTCCTGGAGCTATTGTCACTGGAGGAGGGGGTGGTGTCCAGTTCCCTGTGTTTGGTTGATTGCTTCTGCTTTTCCTCTTTTCCTCTGCTGTTCTCCCCTCTGTCTCTTTGTTGTTTTCCTTTTTTTTTTTCTTTTTGAGAGTGAAGAATCTCCATCCTTTATTGGATGCTGTTGGTGGGAGCACAGGGCGCTGCATTTTCAGATGGCAATTGTGCGTAGAAGTTGCTTTAATGGAATCCGTGGCTGGATGGTTGTTATTGTCGGCTATTGGCAGGTCATTAGTAGCATTCAGTAAATCAGTCACGGTGCGCACAGTTGTAGCGGTGAGGCCCTTCACAGCAGTTACAAAAAGCTTTTCAAACCAAGAAGGCTCATTGCCACCCTCACTGGCTGAGTGCTTATCACCGGTTGTTTCGACTGGAAAAGCAGGAGTAGCAATGAGCGTGAGCAAGGCAGCTATAGCGACCTGTTGCTCGGCTTTCATCTCCATTAAGGTATTTATTACGTCTCACCAGGTGGAACCGAGCTTTTGAGCGATTTTAGAGTCTTTACCGTCAGTAATAACTGCTTCCCACAGTGCGTTCCCCACTTCTCTCCAGCTCTCTGGGCTAAAAATCATATGGATCTGCTTCATAAAGTCCTTCCCTTCAGCCCATTTGATCAGCTCATGGAGCTTTTTCATACCTGGCGTAATCCCTCTCTTAGAGAGTATGTTCGCCAATAAATGCAGTGCTGCGTCTGCTTCCACTGCAGCCTTACCTGTTTCTACAGAGTCCCCTGGCCGTGGTCTGGGCTTCCTGGCTACTGCCTCCTTTTTGCAGCCCCCTCCGTCCAGTGTTGCCGGTGACAATACTTTCGATTCGAAATGTCCGCAGTCTTGTCGGCGTGTCCCGACTCTGGACCGTAAAATTGCGGTCCTGCCCTCTGCCGGTCTGCATTACCTCAGTCTTCCCCAAGTCCTGTTTCCCGTATTCAGGTGCCACTTGCCGGCATTGCACCCCGGAGTAACAATTTGAGCACCAATATGGTTAGATAATTGTTCTCCAATAATATCCTTTATTGCAGTGATACAGCGACTTATATGTTAACTTGGAAGAGGCGTGCATAGCTAGCTTAGTTAAGATTGGTACATGTGGAAGGTACAGATAGGCTTAAGGTTATGTGTGAGGTACAGATAGGTTAAACTTATATAAACAACTTGTAGGGTCAGCCTCTTGCGGCCAGCAGACCCAGCCTCCTTGCAGTTGCATGTGGGAGGTTTGCTTCACCATCTTAGTTCCTGCCTTCAGGATGGACTCAAGGACACTCCGTAGCACGAGTTGCTCGTGTTTATCAATTTGTGTCCTCTGTTAGCAAGAAATCCATCCACATTACATCATTTCTCTTATTTGAAGAAAGAAATACGCACACAAGTATGCCAAGAAGACTCAAAAATACAACCAAAAAAGTCTGTATCTAACCTACAATATCACATCTCATAAGAATTTTCTTAGCATTCCTACTTTTTTAGTAGATCACCTTAGAATGCTCCACTAACACAGCTTGCTGTCATCTTTGATATATCCTCATCTCTATGAATATAGAAGATATTTGACATTGTGCTTAATCAGCCCTGACACTTGAATAGCCTACTATTCAGCTATTACTATGGATGCTGTAAATCAAATTCACAGAATCAAAGAATGGGTGAGATTGAATGGAGGTCATCTGGTCCAATTCCCATGCTCAAACAAGGTCACCTAGAGTAATTTGCCCAGGAAAAAGTTCAGATGGGTCTTAAATATCTCCAGGGAGGGAAACCCCACTATTTTATGGACAACCTGTTCCAGTCCTCAGTTACCTTCAGAGTCAAAAAAGTCTTTCCTCATGTTCATATGGAATCTCCTATGTTTCAATTTGTGTCCATAGCCTCTCGTCCTAGACACCAATGGAAAGAACCTGGCTCTGTTCTCTTTGCACCCTTCTTCATGTATTTATATACATTAATGAGATCCCTCTGGGCATTCTCTGCCCTGTCACAGCTTTCTCAGTTTTTCCTCATCGGACAGATGCTCCAGTCCATCATCTTCATGGCCCTTTGTTGGACTCTCTCCAGTAGTGTCATCAGTCTCTTGTACTGGGGAGCCAAATATTGGACATAGCACTCCAGATGTGGCCTCATGTGCTAGTTTGAGCCTAGCTAGAATGTTTTGGTGAAAGGAATTAGATTACAGGCTGTGAAAAGGTGATGTCTACTTTACTCATTGGCTTGCTGAGATGTATAAGAACAAGAACATAAATATAGATAACAGTCACTCTCTGGGCTTTGTGGGCTGCACACCTCTCTCTTACCTAACCTGCCATCTGTGTGACTAATCCATCTGCTTCCTAACCTCCCTGGCCGACCCTCCAAGCTACCTTAAACATAAAGCAAGATCTAGGGTAAGGTAGAGGGGTGGGAGGATGATGGAAGGGTGGTTGAGAGCCCCTCCTGGAGACTCAGGTTTGTGGGAGGGGTGTTGTGGTTTTGTATTACTTTTTAACTTGTATATTTCTGAATATAACTGTATATATTGAAAATATCTGCTTGTATATTGTGCTAAGCTGTAAATATAAAGCTTCATTCAATTTCCAGAGCCGCTGAGTCTAGTCTGTGTGATTTTTCAAAGTGTGGGGTGGCGGGTAACACCCAAACCATTACACCTCAAAAGTGCTGAGTAGAGGGGAAACATCATCCCCCCTCAATCTGCTACTTGTGAAAGCCAGGTGAATTAGTTGGGGCAATTAATGAGGCAGGAATTATAAAATATGCAGTTATTTTATTTCCAAAAAGTCCCACCCACAAACTATATACAAACTAGTTAAATTTGGGTTCTAATTCAGTCAGGGAAATCTTCACAAGGATGCTTATGGGCAATGCATTAATTTAGGAGAATCAGAAAATTGGAAAAGTTTAGCCACAAAATGGCTTTGTCCCACTTATAAATAGGCAGCTCAGAGCCCTAGGGAAAGTCTGTTCTACTCACAGCAGTGGAGTAGAATTCAGAGATAGTCCCTGGCTCCTTTGCGGCAGTGTTGGAATTGCTTGGTGTCTTGATAGCTGTTGAGAGGCTTCTAGATCTTCCCAAGCTCTAGCAAGGTGCTGGGAAAGAGGCAGACGATCTCTGATCTGATCCTGGTTCCTCTTGGCATGGAGGTTCGCAGAGGTGTAGGCAGGATCTCTTGCAGATGTGCAGAGAGCACAATGTCAGTGGCACTTCTCACCATGGTGTGAGGCACTTAATGCCCTCTCCTGATAAACTTGAAGCACTTAAGTTTCCAGGTAGTCCAAGCCCAAAACATCAGGGCTAAGCTGGTCTGAAGCACGAGGCAGAGCAGAACACGTTGTCCAAGCCAAGAGCAGTGAGGCAGAGCATGTTGTCTGAGCAGAGCAGAACATACAGCAGCACAGCACACACACTGAGGCAGAGCAGTGAGGTAGAGGCAGCACAATTGCTTGCAATTTAGCCCAAGTGCAAAGGCTCCCTTGTCCACAGAGATTCACCAATCGGAATGGCATTTGCAAAACTGACCACATTAGGTGAAACAAAGGCTTGCTTACCCTTATTTGGGCAAGACACTCACAAGTGCATAAACACCTGTGGGTACCTGTTTATCACTTTGAGAGGGGACATAATGGCCATCTTTCATAATATATGCTTTGTGCACATCACAGGGAATAAATCTCCTTCTACAGAATGTGGGAGTTTGGATGGGCAGGGTCAGCTCAATTGGCAGATCCTCTGGTGTTAACTAACCAAGTGACTTGTGCTAAATGTACATCCCAATTTTTAAAGGCCCCTCCTCACATTGCTTTCAGGGTGTTTTTTAGAAGCCATTGTAATGTTTTGTGCTAGTTTGAGCCTAGCTAGC
>WAAF01008379.1:0-46788 GCA_013400475.1 Tricholaema leucomelas
CCCTTCTCTGGACACATTCTAGTATCTCAACCTAAAAAATATCTCATACTAAAAAGTATCTCAATACTAAAAACTAAGTTCCTATGTGATAGCCTTCCCACATTGTCTTTTCCCACAGCCTGCATTTGGCTGCTGAAGTACAGCTGATGTGCTGATGCTGCTGATCTCAGTGCCATAGTCGTAACTCTTATTTGTATTGCATTACACAACTTCTCATCAAGACCTCATGGCTGCAGTGTCAGGATTGACTTAAAAAATCATAAAGAAGTCTGGGGAACTGGAGACACAAGATCATTTTGAATTCAGTGCAGAACTGCAGAGAAATGTACTTGTAGGTACCCAGGGCACAATTCAGGTGACAAAGACAGACAAGCCAAGAGCTCTAGGATGGAGAAATACTATACAACAAGCTTAGTTTCTTTGAAAAATACATAAGCATGATAATTTCTGGTATGTTTTTGTAAGTAGTGTGTGTTGGTTTGAGGCTAATTGGAATATTTTAATGAGAGAAATTAGATCTTTGGCCTTGGAAAGAAAATAATGATGAGGTCTCTATCATTCATTGGTTGGCTGAGAGGGATAAAAAGCTAAAGTATAAGCGATCGCTCTCACTGGGGGTTGTGTCTCTGGATTTAATCACTTCCTCTTAACTCCACTCTAATATCTTACCATTAATCTCAGCTAACAGAAAACAACGTAAGCTTTGCTGGCCTCTGCTTGCTTTGTCTGTCTGAGAAAAAAGTTGGGAGAGAAAGAGCAAGGTAACCTTCACAGAATCATAGAATCAACCAGGTTGGAAGAAACCCCCAAGACCATCCAGTCCAACCTGTCACTCAGCCCTAAACAATCAACTAGACCATGGCACTAAGTGCCTCAGCCAGAATTTTCTTCACCTCTAGGAACACCGACTCCACCACCTCCCTGGGCAGCCCATTCCAATGCCAATCACTCTCTCTGGCAACAACTTTCTCCTAACATCCAGCTTAGACCTCCCCCAGCACAACTTGAGACTGAGTCCCCTTGTTCTGTTGCTGCTTGCCTGGCAGAAGAGACCAACCCCACCTGGCTACAACCTCCTTTCAGGTAGTTGTAGACAGCAATGAGGTCAGCCCTGAGCCTCCTCTTCTCCAGGCTGCACACCCTCAGCTCCCTCAGTCTCTCCTCACAGGGCTGTGCTCCAGGCCCCTCACCAGCTTTGTCACCCTTCTCTGAACACGTTCCAGTATCTCAACATCTCTCTTGAATTGAGNTTGGAAAAAACCTTCAAGGTCATCCAGTCCAATCATTAGTTTCACACTGACGAGCCCTTGACTAAACCAAATCCCTCAGCACAACATTTAATCACTAGGAATAGCAATGATTGGAAAGGACCACCAGCATCATCCAGTCCAACCTTCACCCCAGCAGCCTTAATCACTACACCACAGCCTCAAGCACCACATCAACTGTCCTTTTAAGCACCTCCAGGGATGGCAATTCCTCCACTTCCCTGGGGAGCGTGTTCTAGTGCCTGACCACCTGCTCAGGAAAGAATTTCCTCCCAACATCCAACCTAAACCTCCCCTGATGCAACTTGAGGCCATTTCTTCTTATTCTATCATTAGTTTATCATTAGTGCTATAGTCCTATCATTTGAGCTCTCATCCATCCCCGATGGAAGTACTTTTGTTGAACTCTTAATCTTTCTTTGTGAAGATGCCTTGCAGAAATATGGTACTGTCACAGGAGCAAGTAGGTTGTGTTTCTAAGCTTCATTTTCTATTACAGTCCATTCTGGCACTTGAAACTTACATAATGCAGGAATTTCAGAAGTGCTGACCATCAAAAGCTCCTAGTGGCTGCATTTGTAGCTTTGATGCTCCAGGAGTCAAGCTGAGATAGGCATCCAAGCAAGTTCTGCAGTGTGTAGCTGAAAGCACACACATTTCAAAGCCTCAGCTTCTGCTGATTCCAAGTCATCAGTGAAGCTTCTCCATATGATTTAGAATTACAGCAATTCCAGCACTAGAAAATGAGGCTGAACACAGTTTCTAGAAGCTATTAATGTGTTGAACACTGCAAAAATCCACTATCAGCACTGAAACAAGGAGAAAGGGTTTCCCTGATATTTTTTAATGTGTAAACTTTTTATTGCTGTCATAAAAAACGAATATGACAAATAAATTATGTTAAATGCTGGTACAAATTGAAATATAAACCATTTCTATTATACAATAAAGCAGTGATAAAACTGTCTAACTATCAGATGTAAAAGAATAGAAAAGGAGAAAACATGACAAATATAAACCTAGATTTTGTGAAAAGATATGGTAATCTCAAAATAAAGAGTGTCACAAATATTCTGTTAACACGTTGGATCAGTCTTTATGATGTTATGTGAAATGAATATCTTTAGACTCCTGTTGTCATCCTGCCAGAAGAACCAACCACAGATATAGGAGGACAGAAAGCTGGTATACCTTTTAAGAAGATGTAAAATAGAAACAGAACCAGAGAAATAACAAAAGCTGCCAGCAGCTGAAAGACTGCTGTTTGACTCATATTGACTCAGAGTAACTTGTTCTTCATGGGATTTTGTCCATGTAGTTTCCAACTTTAGAGCCTGTCAGCTGGAACCTTTTATTTTAAAAATACTTCACATTGGTCAGTTTACTGCTGGTATTAAATCATTGAAGCAACCAGCTTGGAAGAGACCTCCAACGCCATCCAGTCCAACCTAGCACCCAGCCCTAGACAGTTAACTAGAACATGGCACTAAGCGCCTCAGCCAGGCTTTTCTTCAACACCTCCAGGGATGGCGACTCCACCACCTCCCTGGGCAGCCCATTCCAATGCCAATCACTCTCTCTGGCAAGAACTTCCTTCTAACATCCAGCCTAGCCCTTCCCCAGCACAACTTGAGACTGTGTCCCATCTTGTTCTGTTGCTGGTTGCCTGGCAGAAGAGACCAATCCCCACCTGGCTACAGCCTCCCTTCAGGTAGTTGTAGCCAGCAATGAGGCCAGCCCTGAGCCTTCTCTTCTCCAGGCTGCACACCCCCAGCTCCCTCAGCCTCTCCTCACAGGGCTGTGCTCCAGGTCCCTCACCAGCTTTGTCACTCTTCTCTGGACACATTGCAGTATCTCAGATCTCTCTTGAATTGAGGAGCCCAGAACGGGACACAGGACTCAAGGACTATATTGATTACAGGGACAGATTACATCCCTTGTCCTACTGGCCACACTGTTCCTGATCCAGGCCAGGATGCCATTGGCTCTCTTGGCCACCTGGGCACACTGCTGGCTCATGTTCAGCTACTATCTACCAATATCCCCAGGTCTCTTTCTTCCTGGCTGCTCTCCAGCCACTCTGTCCCCAGCCTGTATTGCTGCTTAGGGTTGTGGCCAAAGTGTAGGACCCTGCACTTGGTCTTGTTAAATCTCATCCCACTGGCCTTCCAGGTCCCTCTGCAGGACTCTCCTACCCTCCAACAGATCAACACCTGCTCCTAGCTTAGTGTCATCTTGTTACTGTCTTGTGTGTCCTTCCACTGCATTCCGTTGTATAGCACAGACCTGCAGAGAGACTGCACCAAATGCTTGGTAGCTTGCTTCAACATCAAATTAGAGTAAGCTGCCCTTCTCAAATTGTCTTTTAGTTTAGGGTGAGTGCTGACAAGGTAAGAGAGCATTGGATCCTCTGGGTGCTGTAAACTGCCTTCTGTGTATAAGCTTCCACAGGCAGGAAAGGCCTTGGAACCTAACTCTTCCAAGCAAAAGTAGCTGTTGCACACATACTTTGAGGTTTCCATACCTGCATGAAGGACTGAAAAACTTGTGATTCAGCTTGAACATCTTTCCTCAGACCATGACATGATAAATATGAATTTCTTTTCCTTTAATACCCACATTTGTGGTGGATTATCAATATCCTTCTTGCCTTGATGGACAAGAGAATTGAGTGCACCCCCAGTAAATTTGCAGATGACACTAAATTGGATGGGAGTGTTGATCTGCTTAAGGGTAGGAAAGCTCTACAAAGGGATCTAGACAGGCTGGACTGATGGCCTGAGGTCAACTGTATGAGATTTAACAAGGTGCTGAGTCCTGCATTTTGTGTCACACCAATCCCATGCAATGCTACAGGCTTGGGCCAGTGGAAAGTTACCTGTCCGAAAAGAACCTGGGGGAGTTGCTTTGCAACCATCTGAAAATGAGCCTGGATGGGGCTCTGGCCAATTTAGTCTAGGGTAAGGTGTCCCTGCCCATGGCAGGGGGGTTGGAACTAGATGATCCTTGCGGTGCCTTCCAACCCTGACTGATTCTGTGATTCTGTGATTCTGCAGAGAGCTTGTGTGGCCCAAAATGCCAAGAGCATCCTGGCCTGTGTCAGGAATAGTGTGACCAGCAAGTGTAGGGAAGTGATCATGTCCCTGCACTTGGCCTTGGTGAGGCTGCACCTTGAATACTGTGTTCAGTTTTGGGGCCTTCACTGAAAGAAAGACACTGAGATACCAGAGCAGGTCCAGAGAAGTGCAACAAGACTAATGAGGGGCCTGGAGAACATGTCTTATTAGGAGGGGATGACAGAACTGGGCTTGTTTACTCTGGAGAACTGAGGGAAAGAGGCTGAGGGGTGACCTAATTGCTGTCTACAACTACCTGAAAGAAGGTTTTAGTGAGGTGGAGGTCTGTCTCTTCTCTCTAGTATCTCTCTAGTATCTAGAAGGAGGAATGGGCTGCCCAGGAAGGTGGTGGAGTCACCATCTGTGGAGGTGTTTAAGAAAAGCCTGGATGAGGCGCTTAGTGCCATGGTCTAGTTGATTGTCTAGGGCTGGGTGCTAGGTTGGACTGGATGAGCTTGGAGGTCTCTTCCAACCTGCTTGATTTTATGATTCTATGAATTGTGCCAGGGGAGGTTTGGATTGGAGATCAGGAAACATTTCCTTACTGAAGGAGTGGTCAGGCATTGGAACAGGTTTTCCAGGGAGGTGGTGAAGTCACCGTCCCTGAGGTGTTCAAGAAACACATGGACCCAGCACTTCAGGCCATGGTTTAATGGCCATAGTGGTGTGACCTTGAAGATTGGACTCTACAATCTTAGAGGTTTTTTCTGACTCACAGAATTGTCTGATTCCATGATTTTTACTGTAAGTGTTAAGTAACTTCAGTTACTTTCTGTGCAGTGGCACTATTTGAGATTGGGCAGAGATGAGTAGCGTTCCTCTCCTACTCACACAACTCAAACTAGGCTGAAGCCTGGTGGTCAAGGCATCCTCCAGCAAGTGTGGAGTGAAACTGCCTCTTCCAGCCTCTCACACAGGGTGAAAATTGGTAGGCTTTGCTGCTGGAGACGCTGCATTTCCAGATGAATTTAGTATTGCCAGGTTTCTAATAGACACAGTGCAAACATCTTATCACCCAGCTTCAGTGCACCTGAGAAGTAGGTCCATAGCTTCTCCTGTCTGCACACCCTGCTCTGGACATGAGTGGGACCTCCAAAGTAAGGACCGTAGGAGTCTGCTACATGGAGTGGTGGTACCAATTTGCCAGGATATTTCCAGTCACAGGTGCTGCATCTCTCTGTGATACACTGGAGCAAGGGAGGGAGCCTGGCATTGCTCTACTACAAAGATCAAAAAAAGTACCCTTTTGAAAGAGCAGAATTGACCCAACTTCTCCCTGTCTATTCATATATCATGAAACTAGATACTCTCTGTCAGTATTTCCACTGTAGATCTCTCAAGCAGACCCAGATACCTTTAGCATGCTAGGCAGATGCTCTGAGTTTATGTGGATAAAAGCTCCCTAAGGGGGGACCATGGCCTAGATCTGATAAAATATTCATGTTTCTCACTTCCCACTTAAATCAACGATTGGTTATTAGCTGTCAAGTATTTCAGGGCTGCCATGGAAAGATCAAAGAGGAACAAGACTTTAACCTGGTAGTGATATATTTGTACATGGAGTAAAGTGTTTCCAGAGAGCAAGATGTATACAAGGAAGAAAAATAGACATACTGGAAGCAAAGAGTCATAAACTGGATTTTTATGTTAATGAAGGAATTCTGTTCCTTCAGAGTATTGTCTGATGTGGACAATAGTTTCAGGAGAAACAAGAAGAGATCAAGAGAAATCAGAATATCATTCTTGAGTGGCCACAGAGAAGCAATCTGAATTGTCAGCAGAGATCAGCTCACAGTTAAGCAACAATGCAGCAGCATCAGTGGTGATAATAACAGTGAAAAATCTGCATCTCAGGTTGGTTTTGAGGAACAGCACAAAACACCATAAAAATAAACGTGCCTGGGATTACCTAGCTGTGCTTTGAAGTAGGAGGAAAGAAGGTGATTTAAAGCAAAATCTCAGAGTCTTCAAGTCTCTCAAAAATGAGAAGTTGCTAGAGGAAAAGGGAAAGATCAAGGAAACAAGAAACCTGAAAGTCAAGGGAGAAGAAGATTATAGCTATGTTGAAGTCACAGCTACAACAAGATTGAGAAGCATGAAATATTTGACAGTGACAAGATCACTAAGATACTCCATACTTTTATTGCTGACTCTGCAGGCAGTATCAGAAAGATACTAGAGTAGAAATGGGAGAAAGGACTTCAGATGTTGACTTGCAATGAGCATACTCAGTAAGGTTGAAAATGAAAAGGAAAATGAGAGGGTGAGGGGAGAAGCAGAGTCAATATTTTAATTTTGTTTTATTTTATTTTATTTTAGTAAGGTAAGAGTTACTATGAGAGAAGAACCAGAGGAGACTAAAGCACTGTAAAGAGATCACACAGGTGTTCGCGTCATGAAATGAAGCATCTTGGGCAGGAGGTATACTTAGACAAAAAAAGCAGACAAGAAAAGTTTGCAGATGAAATGAGATAAAAGATTTACAAGAGAGGAAGATATAAGAGAGGCCAAATTAAAAAGAATTAACAATTTGAAATATACATTGATAATTTTCTCAAGAGAGGAATTGGAAGGTTATGGCTGCAGGTAGACACAGATTATGGCCTGTACTGGGAACAGCGTGGCCAGTAGGACAAGGGAGGTTATTCTTCCTCTGTACTCAGCACTGGTCAGGCCACACCTTGAGTACTGTGTCCAGTTCTGAGCTTCTCAATTCAAGAGAGATGTTGAGATATTGGAACATGTCCAGAGAATGACAATGAAGCTGGTGAGGAGCCTGGAGCACAGCCCTGTGAGTAGAGGCTGAGGGAGCTGGGGGTGTGCAGCCTGGAGAAGAGGAGGCTCAGGGCTGACCTCGTTGCTGCCCACAACTACCTGAAGGGAAGCTGCATCCAGGTGGGGGTTGGTCTCTCCTGCCAGGCAAGCAGCAACAGAACAAGTGGACACAGTCTCAAGTTGTGCCAGGGAAGGTCTAGGCTGGATGTTAGGAGGAAGTTGTTGCCAGAGAGAGTGATTGGCATTGGAATGGGCTGCCCAGGAAGGTGGTGGAGTCTCTGTCCCTGGAGGTGTTAAAGAAAAGCCTGGCTGAGGCACTTAGTGCCATGGTCTGGTTGATTGTTTAGGGCTGGGTGCTAGGTTGGCCTGGACGATCTTGGAGGTCTTTTTCAACCTGGCTGGTTATATGATTCTATAAAATGAAGCTTGGGGAAGCAAAGGTAGCAAAATGGCCAGAATCTCTTCCTGCTCTTGTTTCTCATGGTCCCAGTATGCTGTTTACCACAATAAATGATCCTTGTCATGGGCAGGAGAAGTCATGAAGGAACAAGTGCAGTAAAAATATGAGGGAACAATGCATGAAACTAATATTGAGGTTATAGTCTTGGATGAAAAATTAGATTAAAAGAACCAAGAGAATCCGGAGCTAGAATCAGAGGAGGACGATGGTGAAAAGTGGGAAGGATAAGAGCTAACAGCATTGACAGTGGGAAAAAGAAGTATCTGCTACAGTGGTGCATGGAGGATAAAGAATGGGAGAGGGAAGGAGAAAGGGCTTTGAAGGGAAGCCCAAGTTTTCCACCACAGCCAAAGCCAGAAAGAGAGAGCGAGATGGGCTCTCTGTAAGTAAAGACAGCTGCAGACAACAGAGAGACACAGTCTTTGCCAGAGTGAGATTTCACAGCTCCTGCTAGGAAAGTGGGAAAGCCAACTTCCTCAGCTCACAGAGAGCAAAGGAAAGGAGTCAGACAGGATAAACTTATCAGTGTCTGTGAAGAGCTTAGGTACGAGATGATAGGAATGTTATATAAGGAAAGGAGGTAGGTTATATTCCTAAAGATTTTTTTTCCAGGATCTAATTAACCATATTCACAGTTAAGCTGTTAGAGATGGAAGCACAGACCAGAAGGTTTCAGGAGAGACTACTTTAAAATACACCTGTCAGAAGCCAGCCCTTAGGAAATAATTTTAATTTCCCCTGGTCTTGTCTGGATAGAGTTCAAAAGCCTTTTAAATTTTATTTCAGCCTTCTGCCTCCACAGCTGTTTATTTCCTATGATTTTATCCAGCTCAAACTTAGGGAGACTGATTTAAATGTAGCTGATACATCCCTTCATGCTCAAGCAATATATTGAGGGACTTGAACTGTGTTATAAGAGCTTTTCTTTGATAAGTGGAAGAAACTGGTGGTGCTGGTTGTTTACTAAGAGCCTGGTGCCAGACATGGCTGTCCAACCTTTAGATAATCTTCAAAGCACCTCAGGAGCACATGTCAAAAAGTCAGTTTCACACTGTGAGGTCGGCTGCAATTGTCTCAGTGAGTGCCAGTAGTTTTGGAGAAGGCAGGGTTTGTGTGTATGCTCTCTTAAGCATCAAGGCTTGGTTTAGTTTGATCCAGATGTTAACTAACATGCTGAAGTTACCTCACTGCTAAATCCTGTCTGGAGACAGGAAGGTTGTGTTTAGCACAAGGTAGAATCATAGAATCATAGAATCATAGAATCAGTCAGGATTGGAAGAGACCACAAGGATCATCTAGTTTCAACCCCCCTGTCATGAGCAGGCTGGCCACAGTCTCATCCAGCCTGGCCTTAAACACCTCCAGCCATGGGGCCTCAACCACCTCCCTGGGCAACCCATTCCAGCCTCTCACCACTCTCATGCTGAAGAACTTCCTCCTCACGTCCAGTCTGAATCTCCCCACTTCCAGCTTTGCTCCATTGCCCCTAGTCCTGCCACTCCCCCTAGTCCTGATAGCCTAAAAAGTCCCTCCCCAGCTTTTCTGTAGGTCCCCTTCAGATACTGGAAGGCCACAAGAATGTTACCTGGGAGCCTCCTCTTCTCCAGACTGTCTAGCCCCAACTCCTTCAGTCTGTCCTCATAGGAGAGGTGCTCCAGGTTGCCACAGGCTGTTCCTTCTTAAGCATAAAAAGCTTTGTCTCTTATCACATATGAGAGTTACTCCAAAATAAAAACACAGCAAAGCCAAAGAAGCCTCTTAAATTTTACCAGAGGAAAGCTCACAGAAGTCAGCCTCATATGGGGTACAGAGCTGATCTTAGTGAATTTATCTCATAAAAAGCTAACACACATCTGTGCCACGTTTTTAGCTCAGGCTACACAAATGTTTTACCTCTCTGGGTGGGTAACAGAAAGCACTAATAGAAAGAAAGTTGAGGTGAAAGCAGCAGTCTCTCCTTGCCTGGTTTACCGTGCAACAAAGCCGTCTTGGTCTCTGAGGGTATTTTTGCAGCAGCGTTGCAAATTCCAGTTAATTACCCATCGGCAAAAGCTTTTTTTTGGTCACGTGTAGAGATAGTCTCAGGCAAATAGGATCGTGGCTTAGGCAGGGGGCAGGAAAGCCTCTGTGAGGGGATTTCTGCTAAGACACAGTTGTGCATGCAGCACCTACATCTAAGTTCTTAGCCACGTTAGCGTTAGCGTCGGAAAGCCCGGCACACTGGGAACGTAATGTGGGCTGAGCTGTAATGCTCACCCTCTGCAAAACGCTGTTCTCCTGTGATTTTGCCTGAGGACAGGCTTAACCAAGCCCGCATACTTTATCCACGTGAACAGCAGGCATTTCATAGAAAGCAGGAAGCAAACAAGGTGGGCTTGCCAGCCAGGGGAGCCATGGCTTTGTTTACAAGGAGCTAGTTGGTACAGAGTGCCTCCCTCCAAATCCCCTTGCTATTTACATGTCTAGCTGTTTTTGCAGACACTTAGCAAGGCTTGTTGCTTGAAGCCTGCATGTTGCTGACATAGGGAAGCCTGGGATGGTGGCCACATCAGTTTGGATTATGTCAGCTTAGCTGCTGTTCACCTGCTACCACGAGTAAATGCACTTAGGAGCCTTCGCTCTCTTTCACCCCTCCACTGTTTTTTCCCCCTCTTGGTTGAGGACAGAGGAACCTTTGAAAGCTTTTGATAAACTTATGTAATTGGGTACATTCTCCAAAGCATGACTCTGTACTTTCCAAGGGCTTAGCTAAGAACATTATTCTGATTCTTCTCTAGGCCTTCAAAAGTGCCGATTCTTTCAAACATGGGCAGTGTGAAGGATTACAAATTTGTTTTTCAAAAGACCTCAAATCCCTGCTGCTTTCATCAGTTCCCATCCTTGTGCCCCCAGTTTTAATTTCTTACCCCCAGACTCCAAGCCCCAGCTCCAATCCATGGGATGCTGCCACTCCCTCTTCCCCTGGTCCCTCACATCCCACATTTTCATCTTCTTTTCAGCTCCCCCTGTAGCCCACAGCCCTCAATATTTTTTTCTATGCAAACAAAAGTGCAGAGAAACATTTCCATGGCAGCAGTGCCACAGTGGGCTCTCCCCTCCCTGTGGATGCAAGCTCTAAACTTTTAAAATAATGGCCTGAAAAGAACAGGAAGGGGACAGCTTGAGGCAGAAAAAGAGAGTGAGGGAGAGCGCAAAGGCAATGAAAAGTGGGACAAAACCATTGGAAATGCATTCAGGCTGACATCACCACCCTTTCCCACAGTGGTCATTCACTTAGGAGGCTCCAGTGTCCATTCACTGTCTTAAAGCTAGCTTTCTAGAGCCCTGGGAGACCATCTTTCCTGGCCTGAATGCCTTTTTTGTTGAGAAACAGTGAACTGTTTCTGAAACCCTGAATAAAGGGCTGAGTAATTCACTGCAGTTGCCAGGAAGTCTGAGCCACTTGTGAGCTAACAATAGTTAACTTTATCTGCCGGCCCAAGCCCCCCTTCCAGCTGTAGGTCCCGAATTCTAATAAGGGCTTTACTCATCCCTCTGAGGTTATGGTAATATTTTATACATCTTTTTTCATTAAGACACAGTCATAGCTACTGTTGAGGCACCGGAGGCAAGGGCTGTCGATTGTCGACAAGGAGCAGGGAAGCAGAGGAGGTGGGGGGGGAATAGAAGAAAGAAAATAGCTTTTTATATCAAGCAGACAGTTTGGCTGGTTTATACTAGAAATATACAATTGATTTAGGGAAAAACTGGGAAATGTAATTTTTCAAGAATCACATTAGTAACCCTAGAGTCAAGCAGGACCTTGTGATGATTTTCCTGTCTGTGAGACAGCCTTAGCTTCTCATCTTTTGAGATTGTTGCTTTTTGCTCTCCTCCTTTGCCCTTGCCCTGCAGACATGATGGTGACAGGGAAGTGGGTGAATCCTGAGAGAAATAGATGAATTTGTTTGGGTTTCTCTTTTAATCCAGATTTGGGTGTTGATGCTCAGGAAAAAATTCTGCGCAGTGACAGCACAGCTGTGTATAAGTGGTGACACAAAGCAGTGATTCACACAGCAGTCCTGCCGCACCGATAACCACAGAGTGCCTTGGAAAGATGTGGATCATCAATTTCCCCTTTACTTTCTGAACTAGTTGCTTTCCTGAGAACTAATGAAATCAAATTTAGTGCAAGAAAAGTTCTGAATTATCCCCTTGACCTCCAATGTTTGGGAAAAGAGAAAAAAAAAAAGAAATTGCTCATTCCTCACTTTTAAGAAAATGATCTGTCAGAGCGGAATTTATTTCAGAGCATCTCTTTGAACATTCCTATTTAAGGTAAAAGATGGCACAGCTTGAGCAACTCTTCCATGCCTTTGCTGTAGGTATCTTGCTCTCTGTGCCTTGAGACACAGTATTAGAAGCGCCTGGATGAAAATAAAAGCACATCTTGCAAAATCCCACTCAGTACTTTATTATTGTTTATAAGAAATGATTGAAAGATGCATCCAAGCTGTGTAAAACTAAACCACAGAGACGTACTTGATGTATTCCCCTAGTACAGCAATACTGTTTCCTTGATCTGTACTCACGACACCAACTGATGCCAGTGGGAGCTGCATATGTTATGGATGGGGTCACTACAGGGTCACTGCATAGTAAATAAGTTGCTTGGCTTTTGGGGTAAGTTCAAGTATTGAATTGCTTTCATATCTTCTCTCCAAGTGACCTTTATCAGGGTGGGGAATACCATGCTCTGATGGAGTGACAGATTTGAACTGGACCTTTTCCTGTCTAACAGCAATGACTTATGAACTTCACTGTGGGTCTGTCTTGACAAGAATGAAAAGCTGCTTTCAGAGGATGCAGGCTCGCAAGCTATGTGTTGTGCACACACATGTGGGCACACACACACCACCCCTCCCCAGATATTCTCTTCTCTTCTGACTGTGAGAGCCATTTTACAGAAGACATTTATTAATCATGAACTAGCTAAGTGATCAAAGCTACCACCATGGCTCTGACTGAAATCTCTGACCAACTTGCAGTGTAACTTTCTCTCAGCATGGACCACTTCTGCTCTTGAGCTGAAACATGTGAGCTGGAGCAGACTCTGTGTTGTATTTTGACAACCTATTTAAATAAAACTAATTTATTTACTAATCTTGCAGGGGGAAGGAGTATAAATTAGTGGGCATATAAAAGCATAAGAGCATATCATAAAGAGAAAAGGAATCCAACTCTCTAAATTACTGACCTTCAGGATTCTCCATAAACTGTTACCACCCTAAAATGAATATTTCATCTTATTCTGGAGATATGTTTTGATGAATGTAAAATATCTGACTGGGTTTTTTTACATGCCTAAATGCAGACCAAGTTCTTTTGAAAGCCATGACCTCTGATGCAGACATAAAATTTGTCCCTGAATATACCCACTTGTTGTATGGGTCTATATCCTCCCTAATCCTCCCTTCCTGGCCTGGATCAGGAACAGTGTGGACAGTAGGACAAGGGAGGTTATTCTTACCCTGTACTCATCACTGGTCAGGCCACATTTCAAGTCCTGTGTCCAGTTCTGAGCTTCTCAACTCAAGAGAAATGTTGAGATACTGGAACATGTCCAGAGAAGGGCGACAAAGCTGGTGAGGGGCCTGGAGCACAGCCCTGTGAGGAGAGGCTGAGGGAGCTGAGGGTGTTTAGCCTGGAGAAGGGCTGACCTCATTGCTGTCTACAGCTACCTGAAGGGACATTTTAGCCAGGTGGGGGTTGGTCTCTTCTGGCAGGAAATCAGCAACAGAACAAGAGGACACAGTCTTGGGTTGTGCCAGGGGAGGTGTAGGCTGGATGTTAGGAGGAAGTTGTTGGCAGAGAGAGTGATTGGCATTGGAATGGGCTGCACAGGGAGGTGGTGGAGTCGCCATCCCTGGAGGTGTTGAAGGAAATACTGGCTGAGGCACTTAGTGCCATGGTCTAGTTGATTGTTCAGGGCTGGGTGCTAGGTTGGATGATCTTGGAGGTCTCTTCCAACCTGGTTGATTCTATGATTAATCATCTCCTCCTCTTCAGAACACTGTAAATATCCTAAGCAACTATGCCTCAACTAGATGCAGTTCAATTTCATTATCTCACTCCACTGGGCTACCTACCCACCAAAATATGTGATGTTGAGGAACTACCCTCAAATTTGGGCATGGCAGATTACCAAGAAAAAGACATAACCAAATCAGAAAGGATTAAAACAGTAGAGAGGCCCTCCTGTATTTCAAACCAATAGGCATGAGTTCTTCTAGAAAAAAGGCAGTGATTGGGATTTTATCTCCCATTTTTAGATAACCAGATCAAATATTTACACCCTATGTTGTGAAACCTCAAAACCTCAGCTGTGGAGGATGGAACTGTGAAGTCTTTCCAGAGCTTTAGCGTTTTACTTCTGCTTTCAACTTCCATAAAGCAGTCTGTTTGATCTCAGTGGCCTGCTCGCTCCCTTTTGTCTCCTAATGCTTTTTCGTCTGCTTTTAGTGACTTCTTTTTTTTTCAGTATCTAAGCTGGCCTCTCTTTTCTTCTATTCTGGCAGACCTGTCTCTCAGTCCCTGAGTTTTCATTATTTAGTGTGATTTTTCACCTGGGCTGTGTCTCACTTGTTCTCGTTCTTCTCCTTCAAAGGCTTCTTTGTTTCCAAGGATCTGTTCTTGGACTTGGCGTTCCTTTTTATTAGAAAGTTCTTACTCAGAAAGCCTCAGCATCCTGTCAAGGACCATGTTATCTCCTGGTAAGTGTGTCCTACAACCCTACAGCTGCTCAGTTACCTTTGGGTCGAATACTCTGTGGAGAACAAATAGCTACAAGTGCACAGCTCACTCAGACTGTGCTCTGCTCTTCTCCTAACAGACTGTCCCGGAAGCAGCAAGGTGAAACATGCTCCGTATTTACATCAGAGTTTTGACTTCCTATGAGGCTTCTGTATGAGAAGATTAGACAGCTTTCCACCCATTTGTGTCCTGGGGATACCATGAAAGAAAGTGAGCTGCAAGAGCAGACTATAGCTTCCACTGTTCCACAGCTTTTCCACTGGAACTGCAATGGCTATCCAGGCTTTTCTTGGCTTAAGAGAGATCTTTGTCGAATGAGTAACGGTAGGGAACATTTAGCAATCATATCTGACCCTGAGGGCCACAGCATTCCTTACGCTTTCTCATGCACGGGCTGAGGAAAGGCAAGTGTTGTTAAAGCTGTAAGAGAGGTGTATACGTGAATAAAGGGATGATTCATCCCCATGCCAGTTCTCAGTTAGTATCCCTATTACAAGACAAAACTGAGGTAGGAGGTTTTCACATCTTTAGAGAGTAAATCTCTAACATAATATTGCAGAAGAGACAGCAAACCCCGTGCAAGTCTCTGTGATACGCAACGTTACGAAGTCAGCAGCATGACCCCAGCATTTGGAGTTTGCCTGCTCATTAGCCGGATTGCTCCATTTTGATGGTGCACTAGTTTAGCACTGAACTCACACTTTCACAGTCAAGCTCTGTGAGCTCAGTTTGAAAGATTGCAAGCATTTCCTTCAGGTGGCCAGGCAAGCTGAGTGAAATGAAAGCTGCTGGTGGGTGAAAGGAATGAAAAAAACAGGATAAGAGAGTATGATATTTGTCCATGCCACACTGGGAGCACTGCAGGAATCCTGAAGAACACATCTAAACTGAAAGGAGGGAGGAACATTTTTTTAGCTTGAGTTGGTGCAAACAATTACTGTGCAAGCAATGAGGGCAGGCCTGCCTCTTCCTTTAATGGCTCAAGGAATAGATTTGGTTGCAGTGTAATGGAAAGTAACTCATTTTTCCATTTTTTAATAGCAGAATCACAGAATGTTAGAGGCTGGAAGGGATTTCCAAAGATCATTGAGCCCAACCCCCCTGCCAAAAGCAGGATCACCTAGGGTAGTGTCCTGGTAGAGCATAAATCCTGCCAGGCCAGTTTAGCCCTTGCTGTCCTCCTCCTGTTACAGGGAACCCCAGGAAGTTGAGTCAGATGAGCAAAGCCTTGAGGGCTAGGGGCTTAGCACCACATGTCAGGAGTCTTGTGTTGCCCTTCAATGTGCCTGCGTGGTCAAGTGAGGCAGGAAGCTTTGAATTCATTGGCCAGAACAATGGTGCTAGTGCCTATCAGCCAGTTTGATTTTCAAACTGAAGGATTTAAAGGGGGGTGATTTAGAAACTGCCTTTCTGCATTCAGCCTTTCTACACTGAGCCTCTCTGCCTTTCTGTCATTTGTGCCTCGAATCAAGGTGGCCAAGTGTATGTAGCTTGCCCTAGTAGCTCAGCAGCAGCATCTCTTCTCTCCTTCCCTCTGCCTGGAATATATTGTATTTGACCTCAGCATCATTATCGTGAGTTTGTAAGCATCTTTGGTACAGGAGACATAATCAGGGACCAAAAGTGTTGTGAGCACATCTGCTGGAGTCAAAGCCAAGACTCCATAAGCATACTTAGCATTTTTCCTGGTTTTGCCTTCCTATTTTACAAGTTCTGATTGTTTAAACTGTTTAATTCTGTGCACCTACTTCCTGTTGACTGAAAATCCAAAGAACCTCAAGGAATTTTCCCAAATTTTGAGTATCAATAATAAAAATTAATACTCATACAGGAATTATGTGTCCAGAGAAGGGCAACAAAGCTGGTGAGGGGCCTGGAACACAAACCCTATGAGGAAACGCTGAGGGAGCTGGGGGTGTGCAGCCTGGAGAAGAGGAGGCTCAGGGCAGACCTCATTGCTGTCTACAACTACCTGAAGGGAGGCTGTAGCCAGGTGGGGATTGGTCTCTTCTCTCAGGCAACCAGCAACGGGACAAGGAGACACAGTCTGGAGTTGTGCTGGGGGAAGTACAGGCTGGATGTTAGGAGGAAGTTCTTCACAGAGAGAGTGATTGGCATTGGAATGGGCTGCTCAGGGAGGTGGTGGAGTCACCGTCCCTGGGGGTGTTCAGGAAAAGACTGGATGAGGCACTTAGTGCCATGGTCTGGTTGACTGGATAGGGCTGGGTGCTAGGTTGGCCTGGATGATCTTGGAGGTCTCTTCCAACCTGATTGATTCTATTCTATTCTATTCTATTCTATTCTATTCTATTCTATTCTATTAATATTTACAAGTCATAACAGATTATTCATTTCCAATACAAATAGCCCACATAGGAACACATCCAGGAACGCATCCATCTCAAAAGTCTCCAGAGAAGGATACTCCAAAACCCTCCCTGGGCAGCCTGTTCAGTGCTCTGTCACCCTCAGTGTAAAGAAACCTTCTATGTTCAAGTTTGCATCCATTTTTCCTTGTCTTGTTACTGTGCACCATCTCCCTGGCAGGCCTCAGTTCCAAGAGGACCTTGGCCTTTCTTGTTGCACCTCTGCATTCTCTGTCAATATCCTTAAATCCTCCCAACTGATCAGACTTTTTCCCACATATTGTTGACGTCCTTTTTCTTTTTGAGTTTTTCCAAGAGTTTCCTGCTTGTCCATGCAGCTCTTCTGCCTCCTTTACTTGATTTTTTTTTTCAAGGGAATGCATATTTCTTGAGCTCAGAGGAGGTAATGATTGAATAGTAACCAGTTCTCTTGGGACCCTTCCTTCTCAAGCCCTAGCCCACTGGATAACTCTAAGCAGAGTTGTGAAGAAGGCAAAATTAGCCCTCTAAAAATCTAGGGTCAGTATTTTACTCATCACCCTGCTTGATAAGGCCTTGAGCAGCCTGCTCTAGTGGGAGGTGTCCCTGCCTATGGCGGGGGGTTGGAGCTGAATGATCCTTGAGGTCCCTTCCAACCTAAACCATTCTATGATTCTATGATTCTATGATTCTTTGTCTACTGATATTAAATACTAATATGTTGTGGTCACTGTAGCCAAGATTGACCACAACCTTAACATCTATAGCCAGTCTTCCTTCATTTGTTAATACAAGGTCTAGCATTGTGACTCTCCTGTGTCCAGTTCTGAGCTCCTCAAGTCAAGAGAGATGTTGAGATATTGCAATGTGTCCAGAGAAAGGTGACAAAGCTGATGAGAGGGCTAGAACACAGCCCTGCAAGGAAAGGCTGAGGGAGCTGGGGGTGTGCAGCCTGGAGAAGAGGAGGCTCAGGGCTGACCTCATTGCTGTCTACAAATACCTGAAGGGACATTGTAGCCAGGTGGGGTTGGGCTCTTCTGGCAGGCAACCAGCAACAGAACAAGGGGACACAGTCTCAAGTTGTGCCGGGGGAGGTCGAGGCTGGATGTTAGGAGGAAGTTGTTGGCAGAGAGAGTGATTGGCATTGGAATGGGCTGCCCAGGGAGGTGGTGGAGTCACTGTCCCTGGAGGTGTTGAAGAACAGCCTGGCTGAGGCAGTTAGTGCCATGGTCTGGTTGATTGTTTAGGGCTGGTTGCTAGGTTGGCCTGGATGATCTTGCAGGTCTCTTCCAACCTGGTTGATTCTATGATACTATGATTCTTCAATTACCTGCAGGAGAAAGTTGTCATCAATGCATTACAGGAACCTTTTGGACTGTTTACGTTTGACTGTGTGGTCTTTGCAACTAATATGAGAGTGATAGAAGTCTCCCATGAGTACCAGAGCACTTGATCTTGAGGCTACTTCCAGCTGCCTGCAGAAGGCCTCAGTGATGGCTTCTTCCTGGTTTGGTGGCTTGTAGTAAATGCCCACAACTATATCAATCCTGTTCGCACGTCCCTTGACACTCACCCACAAGCTTTCAATGCTTGTTTCAATGCTTGTCTGTCTGCATAACACAGCCAGCAATCTGCACTTCTGCACTGGGAAATGCCACTTAAGAACCGAGCCAATAGTCCTTCATTCAGAAACCTGATTTTTGCCCATTCTCTCAAGCAGTCTTTGCCAGTGAAGTCTAATTTCAGCTGCATGTGTGCCTTTATCCTTTATGAAGCAGGAAATATTAATGGCTAAATCTGATTGGTCTCATTGCTGCTTACCCCAGGGCAGCTTATTTAGCTTAAGAAAACTGGTGTCAGTTGAAATTGTCATCCACATGGATTGATGAGTAAGAGCCAAAGCTGAGATATTTCCATTTTAACTAGACAATAAAACAGAGAAGCTGATAAATGCTGAGGTAGAGCAGATTTCAGCGGGGAAGTTGTATGAAATAAAGCTTTCTCCTTGGCCTCGTACCCATCCTATTACTGGAAATAGAGCTTCCTATGCTTATTATTTTAATGCTTTTATTAAGATATCTCATCAAAGACAGGAGAAGACTGCAGCCAACTGAGAAAATTAAGGGGAGGAAAGACTTATTGTTATATAAACTTCCCTTCCTCTCATTTTTGCAGAGTTGTTCCTGATCCTTTCAAAGCAGTCCTCCTTCAAGAAAAGAAGATGTTATTAGCTCAAATCATACAAAGAAATTGCAAGTTAGTCTTTCACATAAATATTTTAATCCATTAATGCCTTTATTATTTATCTAGTGCAAACTGAATGCTAGGGGCATTTCAGATAGGAAACTCAGCTCTCAGCATTGAAACGTGAGGTCTGATCTCATGGTGCATTAGTTTTCCTGCTGGTAAAAGAGAATCATAGAATCATAGAATCAGCCAGGAGTGGAGTTAGAATCATAGAATCAACCAGGTTAGAAGAGACCTCCAAGATCCTACCTAGCACCCAGCCCTAGGCAATCAACTAGACCATGGCACTAAGTGCCTCACCCAGTCTTTTCTTCAACACCTCCAGGGATGGAGGCCTCTCCTCTCCTTTCCACCTCAAGGTTTCCCATCATTCCACACACTCACCTCATTTTGAGGAGAAGCTCACATCCAGATGACAATTTTAGGTACACTTTCCAAAATCAAATTACTTGCTTAAACTCATGTAATGCATTGCCAGAAAAGCATAACTGCACTCTGGTAGTCTGAGCACTAATATTTTGTAGCCAGAGAAGACCTCTAAGGTCCCTCTAAGGAAAAGACAAGAACAGTTCCATGGGCAGCCTCTGTGAGGAATCTGTTGCCGTGGTGAAATGCCAGTTTTGATCATACTGTGTAAACCTCCTAAAATCCACATGTCAAGTGGCAAAAAAAATTAACCTCAAAATTAACCCCTACCAATCATATTAAAAGGAGAAGAATGATATATTTAATTTTGCTTAGTACTCACCAGGGAGAAAATGGACTCCAGCCTTGTTCATTAATATTTAATAAAAACTGTGTTAATTTTCTTAAATAAAGGGTTTAATGTCTGACTTACACCTACTTCTTGGATCCCAGAGGAACTCAGCTTTCTTATCAGCTTTTGCATTTCCTATGGGTTCATTTTAAAGCCAAATCTGTTTTTAAACTGAACCTCTCCCCAAAGCAGTTCATAGAATCATAGAATCATTCAGGTTTAGAAGGGACCACAAGGATCATCTAGTTCCAACCCCCCTGCCATGGGCAGGGACACCTCACACTAGATCAGTCTGTCTAGAGCCTCATCCAGCCTGGCCTTAAGCATCTCTAGAGATGAGGCTTCTGCCACCTCTTTGGGCAACCTGTTCCAGGGTCTCACTACCCTCATGGTGAAGAACTTCTTCCTAATATTCAATCTGAATCTACCTATTTCTAGCTTTGTTCCATTCCCCCCAGTCCTGTCACTACTTGACAGCCTAAAAAGACCCTCTCCGGCTTTCTTGTAAGCCCCCTTAAGATACTGAAAGGCCATAATAAGGTCACCTCAGAGCCTTCTACTCTCCAGACTGAACAGCCCCAACTCCCTCAATCTCTCTTTATAGGAGAGGTATTCCAGCTGTCTGATCATCCTTATGGCCCTTCTCTGGACACCTTTTTATCCCCTCCCCACCCTGAAACTGTGAAATTTCTTAAGATACAGAAAAAACAGGTTCTTCCTCAGGTTTTCAGGTCATCAAAAAAATCTGTGGTCATCTAAAATGAAATAATCATTGGCTTTTCCCTGGGTTGGTTTGTGATAAAGCCACATACAAGGAACATGTCTCATGCACCTTTGGAGCTTAAAGGTGAAGTTGAAGGAACGCTTCTGGGTTTATCTGCATCCAAAAGTAGTTAATCTGGTCAAACTCCTATGACTAGAGCAATAACAAATCATTTCTGAAATTGATTGTATTATTCAGTCACACAGAAAAGAGAAACTACAGGGTCACTTCTTTTTTTTCACAGGATGTGATTAATTCTTATGGATTTAATCACTGCTGGTGCAGGAGATAGAGCAGGGGGAGGAAGGAGGACTCAACAGCAGACCCAAACAAGCATTATCTCTGATTCTAAATTTTCCTGCCTAGAAGTTACTGAAAGGCCTTATCTACAGGAGAATCATAGAAACATAGAATAAACCAGATTGAAAGGGATGTTCAAGATCATCCAGTCCAACCTAGTACCCAGCCCTAGCCAATTAACTAAACCATGGCACTAATGCCTCAGCCAAGCTTTTCTTGACCACTTCCAAAGACAGCAATTCCACCACCTCCCTGGGCAGCCCATTCCAATGGGCAATAATGTTCATACACCTACTTTTTGTTTTTTTTTTTTTCTTCTGTAAAGAGCAACACATTTTCTGAACAGAGTGCAGAATATGGATAGTCAAGTCAGGAGTCCAAGATTACTTTGCTGCTTACGATAAAGAGCTGCGAGTGTGGATTTGAGAGGTTGTGACTATCTTGCTGCAGGGTCTCAACAAAACAAGCAAATCTCTGCAAAAACCCTTCCCTGTGACAGGAGCACTACTACCTATACAGCTATGGGCAGTTTGCAAAGCCTGTGTAATCTGTCATGGGGATAAAGAACAGAAATATTTCTAGATGCAGCACTTTTCTGATGATTTCAGGATTGCTCTGCAAAGCAATATGACCATTCTCACAAATTCAGCTCTTGCATGTCCCAAATTTTGAGAGCTATATCCTTCCTCCAAAAATGGATTCTGTCTGTCAAGGACACCTAAATGAATACTTCTTGCTCTCAGGGGGTTCATTCACCTAGCAATAAAGATCACATCTTAACTGAGTGGAAGTGGGCTGAGAGCCAAGGGCATTCTGGCCTGGATCAGGAACAGTGTGGCCAGTAGGCCAGAAGGGAGGTTATTCTTCCCCTGTACTCAACACTGGTCAGGCCACACCTTGACTACTGTGTCCAGTTCTGGGCCCCTAAGTTCAAGAGAGATGCTGAGATGCTGGATCGTGTCCACAGAAGGGCAACGAAGCTGGTGAGGGGCCTGGAGCACAGCCCTGTGAGAAGAGGCTGAGGGAGCTGGGGGTGTGCAGCCTGCAGAAGAGGAGGCTTAGGGCTGACCTCATTGCTGTGTACAACTACATGAAGGGAGGCTGTAGCCAGGTGGGGTTGATCTCTTCTGCCAGGCAACCAGCAACAGAACAAGGGGACACAGTCTCAAGTTGTGCCAGGGGAGGTCTAGGCTGGATGTTAGGAGGAAGTTCTTCTCAGAGCGAGTGATTTGCATTGGAATGGGCTGCCCAGGGAGGTGGTGGAGTTGACACCCCTGGAAGTGTTCAAGCATAGCCTGTTTGAGGCACTTAGTGCCATGGTCTAGTTGATTGTTTAGGGATGGGTGCTAGGTTGGATTGGATGATCTTGGAGGTCTCTTCCAACCTGGTTGATTCTATGATTCTATGATGTCCTAATTTTATTCCTCTATTTTCCTTTTTTGGTTTACAAACTATTTAGAATTAGAATCTTTCTTAGAAGATGTAATTCTCCTCAAACGGAGTTTCCATCAAAAAAGTAGGGACTGTCTCAGCATTCTTTAATGCTTTTAAAAAACTCAGAAAAATGTTTTGGTTTGACATTTTCCAGGTGAAATTTTCTAACCTTCTGTTTCAAAATGGCATTTTTTTTTCATTTTAAAACTGACCTAAACTGAAAGAAAAGTGATTTCAAGAAGAGAACTAAACACCTGGAAAATGAAGCATATATTTCATTTGAGTTGAACAGTGTACCCTGATTTACCTCACTGAGAAATCCAAAATCAGAAAGATATGTCCCTGATTTTTTAACATGAAGGAAAAATAATTGTCCTTTCTTCTCCCCCAGTCTGCAGGTTTGAATGGGGATGAGAAGAAAGTGCAAAAACTACTTTCCCTCCCTGGCCCTGCAGGCTTGAAGGGAGAACAGCAAAAGGTGCCTTTACACATATGTCTTGACCTGTGTGAAGCCCATGCTAGAGTTGGGCTGGTGCTTGGCTGGGTTTTCACATCCAGTATAAAATGGCAAATGGACACTTGGTCTAGAAAAGCATAAATAGAGCAAGGGAGAAGGTGTGAGGTGGTTGCCACTTTGAAAGAGCTCCTGCCTTGACAGACCTCCCGACAGGACAGGTTCCTGCCATGACAGAATTCTTGTTTTGGACCAACCCTGCTTTTGGACAGCTCCTATCTTTTTGCATGGCTCTCAGTTTTACACCATCTCTGCTTTTTGGTGGTTCTCCCCACTTTTGCACCATTCTGTGCAAACTTGCAAGCTTGGCAAGATCTAGGGTCCATTTGAGAGAGCTACCAGCAGCACCCGGACCCAGCTACTCTCGGACTATATCACAGGCAATTTGCTGGCTGCCATTCCGAGCTGGAGAGACCCTAGCAGTTTGGTTCTCCCCTGCCACTGCTGAGGCAGCATCACTTCCATGAACCCCTGTCTTGTGTAAGCCTTTTCTCAAGACATTTCTGAGTTTGGCAGCTTTTCCACCTGCCTTGGGCTTCTGTCGTCTGGACCCAGACTATTGGATATTGCTTGCAGCGTCAGAAGGCAGTGGAGCAGCAGAGAAATCCAGCAAGGGATCACTACTGAATACCTCTCTCACCTCTCTGAGTAAAGCCTGCTGTTCCCTTAATTCTCTGCTCAGCCTGATGAATAGTGGATTAAAGCTGTGTTTATAGCTTAGCCTTTTCCATTTCCTGACTTCCTAAAGCTCTAAATTTGTCCATAACATTCTTTGAAGAGTTCCCAATCAAATTAGAATCTGTAAATAAACCTAAACTAGTTGTGTATATAGTATGGGGGTGGGGTGTTCAGGAAATAAAATAACTCCATGTTTGTAATTCCTGACTCAGCCACATTAATTCCCTGCCTCCACAACAATAATGAAGACATCTCTTAGATGCTTTGGCTTTAAGTTCAGCACACTGTTGGACAAAGTAGGCATTTTTTAATTTGATGTGTAACGAAAGCAAAACCTTGAACTACAAAAGAGCTGCCTACATTGTTTCTAATTTCTCTGTTAAGTTGGAGAAGGTCAATTGCAAAAAAACGTGGTAACAGCAAAACTCATCCTGGTAATCTTTGTTGATGTGAGAATCACAGACACAGATAGTTAAGCAGACAGTGAAAAATAATTAGTTTGATAGTCAGTCCTGAAATGGGCCAGCTGCAACTAAATTTCTGAGCCAAGAGATACAAACAGCTCCTTTGAACTGGCATTATCTCTCATCTAAACACAGCCCTAAGACCTTTGATTTTGTTGCTGAAGCATTGCATTACTGACCAGGCTCCCCCAAACAGCTTCCTTAGAGCTATTACCACATTTCCCTCAGTGCTGCAGTTGCTGCCCATGTGCACTGAGCATGAAGGCTAATTATATCCCTGGGTATGAATGCTAACACATAGCAAGAACATTTCTTTCTCTCTACAAAATCCCTTCTTGTGGCTTGTGTTACCATCCCACCTCAGCTAGTACATGCCATCTGCAGTTAACCATCCCTTGAAACTGAAACCTGCCAGGGGCCAGTGCAAACCCAATTCTGACACCAGACCAGACCCCCCAAATTGAAACTCAACTCAGGTGCCCTGTCTGGGAGTGGTTCCTTCAGAGGAGTTGTCATCTCTTTTATTTCCCCTCTTCATGGATAGGCCAGACTTGAGAGGTGGTGGTCAATTTCTCTCTCCCTACCTCCCACAGTGACTTCTTCTCCATACTCGCTGGCATTTGAACTCTTGCTGTTGCCTTGCTTAGGGCTGTTGCCCAAATCCACCTATTACTCCTTCTTTTTCCTCCTCCTTTCGTTTGGGAAACCTTTAAAATCTCATAGAGGTTGAGAAGGGGCTTGGTGAGGCCTCTACCAGCAGTTCATAGATAGATCAGGGGTTGAGTGCGTAGGAAACCTAACCCTGTGTAGACTATACCCTGCAGACCATTTGGCTGTTGCCCCTGACCCTGTAAATCCAGTACAAGCTTAGCAGCATGAGTAGAGTTTCCTTTTTTATCTGTGCATGAGGTCAACATTTGGCTTAGAGTCTGCCCTTGCCATTGTATGTATCTATCTATATATGTGTGTGTATTAAAATAGCTATACAGATACATATATAAATTAAAGAAGTTCATCAGTGCTATGAAATTAAGAACACAAATCGCACTGTAGTAGCTTGAAAAATTAAGTGATGCAAGGCTTAATCCTTTCAGTCTACTCTTCCATGCTAACAGAGGCTTCTGAAATCAGGATGTCAGGAGGGACTGGGTGACTTCAGAAGTTTGTGATGAGGCATAGAGCCCTTATTCTTGGCTGTCTGGTGGAGATGTGATTCCGTCCAACACTGCCTGGGGCTTGCTCCCATTAAGAGCAATTTGTTAATTGTGAAACTGCCAGAACCTTCAGTCTGAGCTGAGGTATCCATTGGAAAAAAAGGCTGCAAATAGAATCATGGGATCATGCAACCACAGAATAACTGCAATTAGAAGAGACCTTTAAGTTCAACCATTATCTAACTCTACATAAAGTTAGAGTACTCTCCTTGAGTATGTGTAAGGTGGCATTTCTTTCTTTATCCTAGTTCAGAGCCAAGATAGCCTGGCATGACATAGAGGCTATGGGCTGCTCAGGGAGGTGGTGGAGTCACTGTCCCTGGGGGTATTCAAGAAAAGACTTCATAAGGCACTTAGTGCCATGGTCTAGTTGACTGGATAGGGCTGGGTGCTAGGGTTGGACTGGATGATCTTGGAGGTCTCTTCCAGCCTAGTTGATTCTATTCTATTCTATTCTATTCTATCCCTGCCCTATGCAATGAGGGCTTTGGGACCTTGAATATATTTGCAGCATGTTTCATGGGCACTGCTGCTGGGCATAAAAAAGTGCAGTTTATTACAGCTGAAGCTCTGATATCCTGGTGCCCACAACGGACTCATAGGGATGGCTGGATTATTAACTGATGTAAAAAGAACCTTTTAGAAGCCTCACTCCTAAGCACCAGGGTACAGCAGGAGGTACACAGAGACAGTCTGTGTGTCACTCACAGTGGGGGTTGCTGGCACAGTGACTGCTGGGTTTGCTCCCTGTTCAGTATTATTTGTTTTATGTTGATACTGTTGACGTACTTAAAGGAATTATATATTTTTCCTGTGGCATAAACAAAATTATTTGTATGCAGAGAGTGATGGTAATGAGAAGTCAGGCTTCAAGAGGGAATGATAGTAAGGCTAATGGTGAGAAGAAATCAATCTTCTATGCTCAACTTGGGCTGAGCTGACTGGATTTCCTTAGACAAATTAATAGTCAAGTACCCACGTTCTTATCTTACAGGGAGTGGGGAGAAAGGAATAAGCTGTGACCTCACAGCCTGCAACTTTTTTTAGTAACTAATCTCTTACCATTAGCTGAAATCCAGCTTCAAACAAGACATGAGTTTGGTGGTTCTCTTCAGGTCAATGTCAAACCTTTGCTCTCCCCTTTCTATCCCCTGCCTTGAAGCAGCTCAAAACTAGACACGATCACAGAGATGAAGGATAGTGTAAGAACTCCTCTGAAGACAGGCAGGCTTAAAAGGTCACTTTTGGAGCAGCTCTGGCCCTTCTTCCCCTATCCCACACGTCCCAATCTCTGCTTGAGTGCGTAGCCATGAACTAGATTGAAATGGGAAGAGGGAATCATGCTATTAATAAGTCCAAATTGCTGTTCCCTAGAAGGTGCTGAGCATTCATTTGTCCTTTGTTTCCCGAGGACAGCATACTGTACATTACAACCATTTATTGTTTTGTTCTTTTGGTTTGGATTTCTTTTTTTTTTTCTCTATTTTTTTTCCCCACCCAAGTACAGAACAGTAGCAGCTGAGCTGCTGTGCGAGAATAGCATTAAAATGTGTAATGCACCATAAATAAACAGAAATAGACAGCCAGGAAGCTGTGGTAATCACTGCTTTGATGTAGCATGAGTTATGATGTGTGTATATATGCGAGTGTGCAGGAGGAGGGGGGACGGGGGGTGGGGTAAAGGCTTCGTGTTTCTGACTGTGCTTGTTTTGACTCGGCTGCTGTTGCTCCGGGAAGAGAGGGAACCCAGGCTGCTATTTACATATCTCTGCCTTCGCACTGACAGCTGCTGTCCCTTGACTCAGAGGAATGGGATCTCAGCCTCCACTGCCTGTTCCCTGGGAGTCACTCCCTCCTCCTCCTCCACCTTGTCCCCTCTGCTCCAGTAGCAAGGCAGAAGGGGGAAATCCTAGCGTCTCCCAGGGACTGGGTGGCTCCTCCTGCCACCTAGAGAAGCTCCTGCAACATTATAACCTTCAACATTACCTTCATAGAATCATAGAATCATAGAATCAACCAGGTTGGAAGAGACCTCCAAGATCATCCAATCCAACCTAGCACCCAGCCCTAAACAATCAACCAGACCATGGCACCAAGTGCCTCATCCAGGCTTTTTTTTGACACCTCCAGGGACAGCGACTCCACTACCTCCCTGGGCAGCCCATTCCAATGCCAATCACTCTCTCTGGCAACAAATTCCTCCTAACATTCAGCTTATAGCTCCCCCAGCACAACTTGAGACTGTGTCCTCTTCTGTTGCTGCTTGCCTGGCAGAAGAGACCAACCCCACCTGGCTACAGCCTCCCTTCAGGTAGTTGTAGACAACAATGAGGTCAGCCCTGAGCCTCCTCTTCTGCAGGCTGCACACCCCCAGCTCCCTCAGCCTCTCCTCACAGGGCTGTGCTCCAGGCCCCTCACCAGCTTTGTTGCCCTTCTCTGGACACATTTCAGCATCTCAACATCTCTCTTGACTTGAGGAGACCAGAACTGGACACAGGACTCAAAGTGTGGCCCGACCAGTACTGAGTACAGGGACAGAATAACCTCCTTCTTCCTACTGGCCACACTGTTCCTGATCCAGGCCAGGATGCCATTGTCTCTCCTGCCCACCTGGGCACACTGTTGGCTCATCTTCAGTTACTATCTACCAGTACCCCCAGGTCCCTTTCTTCCTTGCTGCTCTCCAGCCACTCTGTCCCCAGCCTTGTAGTGCTCCTTGTGATTGTTGTGGCCAAAGTGCAGAACCCTGCACTTGGCCTTGTTCAGTCTCATCCCATTGACCTCTGCCCATCCATTCTTTTGTCTACATTAGGCTGTTGGGGTTTTTGTTTGTGGTTTTTTTGTTTGTTTTGTTTGTTTGTTTGTGTTGAGATTTTGTTTCTGTTGTTTGTTTTTCTCCAGTCCACTCTTTTCCCACTGCTATTGGGACAGTGAAGGCAACAATGGATGTTTAGAGTGGGCAGGTGATATCATTAAGCACTCGACATCATGTTTCCCTCGAGGTACTGAACATCAAAGTTGATGACTGGTGAATTCTAGTGCTCTGAGATCAGTAAGATACCCACAGTAGGTGGAAAGAGAAGAAAGCCAGCCAAAAAAAATATATAGAACATGGTGTCTCCTTGTTGATTATCTCCTAATGGTGTCCCAGGGACTCCTTTTAGCCTGCACAGCAAGCCTCTTGTTTGGAATGGTCTCCTGCTCATCCCTGCTACAGCAGGAGGACAGCCTATTAAAACAGCCTAGCTTTTTTTGTGCTCTTTGCATTAGTGTTTTACCTGGAGCCAGTAGTCTCCCTCTGAAAAAAAAACCACTTGTTTGGCCTGAATAGCCACAAATGAGTCTAACAGTGCTTAAGTGCTGCTCAGGTTCAATGAATTCTCTGACCTCTGATAATTTAGGTGTCACAGGGCACCAATAAATGCCAGAACTGTCTTCCAGCCTGTAACTAGGCTGCATAACCACTGCAGAGCGCCACAGTGCTCAGCCAGCCTGTCAGGCCCATTAATGAACTGTGAGCCCCAGAGTTTCCCTGGACCCATGTCCCTCTGTGCCCTCTTGTGGATCCCCAGCAGTCCCTTGTCTCACCCACCTGCTTCAGCTCTGGGCTCTACCCTCAACCCCGGAGTGAAAACACCAACTAAAACGTTCATTCTTCTTCTTCTATCAGAAGCACCACCTCCTAGCTTGGGGGAGGCAGAGAAAGCACAAGGCTTGGCTCTGCTCACAAGCGGTTGTCTCAAGTGGGGAAAGGCTTTAAGAACCCAGAACTGGTAACCTTGCTGCGAAAACTTGCTGCTTGCAAAAACCTGCAAGTTTTTCAGCCGAGTCAGTCACATCTGACCAGCTTAGGTGGTCATAATGAGCTGCTGAGAATGGGTAAATATTTCTTAAAGCAGTGATAGATTGCCATAACCAAAGGCCATCCACAAACTATCCGAGTGAAAGAGTTGGAATTTGGTGCCTAAACATCTCTAAACATCTGAATCTGTATTTTTTCCTGGTGTTGCTAGTTAGCACAGTTACTTTTTATGATCCTTTCAGAGAAGAGGAAAGGTTGTGCATTGAAGTCTTTCTATGTGTAGGAACTGCAATGCATAAAAGCAGCTATTTTTCTCCAGGGAATAAAGATGCACCTTGGTGGACCTGAGTTAAAGCTGCAACTAATCTCTTCATGACACAGCAAGGAACTGAAGGATATGTTTAACTTTATTCACAAGCTTTAAAAAGTTTTGGAAGCAGGTGAAGCATTGCTACCACGTGGCATAGTTGCACCATAATGCATGCAATAGCAAGTGCTGTCACAGCACCCATATATTGCCACACGTGGTAATTACTCAGATCACAGGACAAGTATTCCAACACTGAAATAGCTGACTTGTACTTGCTTTACAAATGCTAGAAACACCTTCCTCATTCAGACCTAGCAGGCCTAATTTTGTATTCTGTTGTAGCTCTATTGCCCTCCAGCAACACAAAAGGCCTTAAGAGGCCAGAAATAGCCTCCAGGGAGCAATCTCTGACATAAGATGTTCATCCCAGCCCATCTGTTGGCATAATCGCAGTGCCTCGACACTAGCTCACTCCAACTGTCTCATAAACCTCTGCCCAGGGCCCTTGTTGGGAGGAGGCCATGTGTTTGACATGAACAAGCACAGAGCACTGCCTAGCTGTTACTCGAAAGCAGCGTACAGTTCTAGAGGTTAAATTGAACTCAGTTCATGAGATGACAATAATTCATAAAGCGCCCTTTTGCTTTCACCCCTCCTAGCCCTAAAAATGTGATCTCCTCCTCACCACCTGCTTGCTGGCTCTTCTCTGGCAGACCCTTGTTAGCCCTCCTCCCTGCAGAGAGGTTGTATCAAAGCAGCAGGGGACAGTGCAGGACTCAACAGTTCTGTTGTGCATAATATTTTCAAAGTGTTACACTGCTGCAAATATTATATAAGCATGAGATACATCAACTGCCCTTATCTCGAGAGGTGGTTGAGGGCCTGTCCCTGGAGGTGTTTAAGGCCAGGCTGGATGAGGCTGTGGGCAGCCTGCTCTAGGGTAGGGTGTCCCTGGCCATGGCAGGGGGTTTGGAACTAGATGATCCTTGTGGTCCCTTCCAACCCTGACTGATTCTATGGTTCTGTGATTCTTTGTAAAGACCATATTTAGCAAAGTAACACAAAATGGTTTCTGCTAAGTAATTTCTCTTTTTTGATAACTTTAGAGGCTGAAACCATCTGTTTTGGAAGGCTAATAGAACTATTAGATGTCCTTCCTTGCCCCATCCTTCTGCTGATGGGGGAAGCAAAGGCCAGAGGAAAACAAAGGCTTGGGCCATTATGTCCCCTTCCAAAGTGATAAACAGCTACCCAGAGGTGTTCAGGTACTTGTTAGTGTCTTGCCCAAATAAGGATGAGCAAGACCTGGGTTCACCTAATATGGAGAGTTTTGCAAGTGCCATTTTGATTGGTGAATCTGTGGCCAAAGGAGCCTTTGCACTCGAGCAAGTAACATAAATTGAGCTAAGTTGCAAGCAGTTGAGCTGCTTCTGCCTCACTGCTCTGCCTCAGTGCGTTCCACTTCTGCCTTGCTGCCTCTGCCTCACAGAGCTGCTTCTGCCTCACTGCTCTGCTTCTGCCTCACGGTGCTGCCTCTGCTGCACTGCTCCTGGACACCATGTTCTGCTATGCTTCGTGCTTCAGACGAGCTTAGTCCTGATATTTTGGGCTTGAACTACCTGGAAACTTAAGTGTCTCCAGTTTCCCAGGAGAAGGCACTTAAGCACCTTATGACGTGGCAAGAAGTGCCACTGACATGGTGCTCCCTGCACATCTGCAAGAGATCCTGCCTGCACCTCTGCAAACCTCCATGCCAAGAGGAACCAGGATCAGATCAGAGATCGTCTGCCTCTTTCCCAGCACCCTGAGCAGATCTAAAAGCCTTTCAATGCTGAACAGTTCCAACATTGCCACAAAGGATCTAGGGACAATGTTGACATTCCTACTCCACCGCAGTGAGTAGCACAGACTTTCCCTAGGTCTCCAGGCTACCTATTTATAAGTGAGGCAAAGCCATTTTGTGCCTAAACTTTTCCAATTTTCTGATTCTCCTAAATGAATGAATTGCCCATGAGCATCCTTGGGAAGATTTTCCTGACTGAATTAGAACCCAAGTGTAACTAATTAGTACATAGTTGTGGGCAGGGATTTCCAGAAATAAAATTAACTACATATTTCATTATTCCTGCCTCATTAATTGCCTCAGCTAAATCATCATCCAGTAAGATCTTGAGGTTTTTTAACTCTCCTTCTTGATGAGGGAAAAATAGATGTTAAACTTCAAATGAACATAAGGGGCTTCTCCAATGCAAGAGACAATGACAATGAAGAAGGGCTTCTTCAGTGACAATGCAAACCAGACTGTAGCAAATCATTCTGGTAATTTCTGTGTGTAAAGCATGCTTAAATCAGCCCAAATGCCAATATATCCAGACTCCTGAGATTTATATCTTTGTTTTGCATTGCAGAGGAGTTATTTTTTTTGATGAAAACCTACTGACACTTTAATTCTTCCCCAGTTAAAGCTAACAGAAGGTTTATCGTCATCTTAAATGAAGTTAGAATTGCATCATTGCAGCCCTGTTTAGTGTCCTGAAATTGCCAAGCTGCCAATTTTCTCTTGGCTTGTTAATGGCCTCTTTTATGACATTTACAGCACATCAATTATTTGTATGGTGATTTATTCCACTTTGCAATTAATTTCCGTTATTAGAATATATTTTATCTTACACTGGGGTTTTATTTTACATGACAAGGTCATTATGTTTTCATTTTTTAGTGGTATTTGGAACCTTTGCATTTGTCCATGTGAGGGTTTGGGGTTACCTGCCCCTCCACTCTTATGAAATCACCCAGAGTAGACTCAGGTGAACTGGAAATTAGAATCATAGAATCAGTCAGGGTTGGAAGGGACCACAAGGATCATCTAATTCCAACCCCTCTGCCATGGCCAGGGACACCCTACCCTAGAGCAGGCTGCCCACAGCCTCATTCAGCCTGGCCTTAAACACCTCCATGGATGGGGCCTCAACCACCTCCCTGGGCAACCCAGTCCAGGCTCTCACCACTCTAATGCTCAAGAACTTCCTTCTCATGGCCAGCCTGAACCTACCCATCTCCAGCTTTGCTCCATTCTGCCTAGTCCTGTCACTCCCTGAGAGCCAGAAAAGTCCCTGCCCAGCTTTTTTGTAGGCCTTCTTCAGACCCTAGAAAGCCACAAGAAGGTCACCTGAGAGCGTCCTCTTCTCCAGTCTGAACAGCCCCAACTCTTTCAGTCTGTCCTTGTAGCAGAGCTGCTTCAGCCCTCTGAGCATCTCTGGACATGCTCTCTTCCAACCTGGTTAATACTATGATTCTATGATTCCCAGAAACCAAAGTCCCCAGGAGGGGCTCCAAACCACCCTTCCACCTTCTTTCCACCCTTCTACCTTATCCCAGAATATACCTCACATGCAAGGTGAGTTTGGAGGATTGGCAAAGGGGGTTAGAAAGCAGAAGGATTAGTTACACAAAAGCAGCCCAGGGAGAAAGCACAGGCTCCAATAGAGACCCCCCCACACACTGTCTTATCTATGTTTTGTGTTCTTGTTTTTGTACATCTCAGCAAGCCTATGAGTGCAGCAGACATCACCATTGTTTCCTTTTCACAGCCTATCATCTAATTCTTCTCACCAAAATATTCCAACTAGCTTCAAACTGGCGCAGTCCAAAAAGTATAAGTATGCCACTGCCTGACTGGGTGCAAACTCAGTGTTCTGCTTTCAGACAGTTTAGGACATTCTGTCAGTGGAGAGGTCTATATTTTAAGGCTGCTTTTGCTTTTGGGGAGGGAGGTTAGCAAAATTCTTGGCATATTATTATGCCAGCAGTATCATCAAGCAAATGTGATATGTTTCATGATGCACCATGGTCTTATATACATATTTAATTCTTGTTATTCCAAAACAAAGCAGCAAATATTACTTTAAATAATGTGAAGTGCTATAATACTGGATTTAACTGGAAGCCCAGCAGAAATGGGTTATAAATCCATCTTCAGTACAAATTACCATATTCCTGTGCATTCACTCAGCTATTCATTAAGCAGAAGGACACTTTCTCCAACTGGTATAAGTTTAAGGTCATGCATATCCTTTTAATGGCTTAGTCTTTGAAGAAGCATTCTTCCAGTTTTTAAAGTAGCCCTCAGTATAAAGTCTTTTCTACTGTTTATGAGCATGAGGATGAAATTTGTATTCACACAGAGAGCTGAAATAAGAATTATGTCACAGAATGTTAGGGGTTGAAAGGGATCTCCAGAGATCACCGAATCCAATCCCCCTGCCAAAGCAGAATTACTTTGTTGAAAAACTCTTGACTCTCTCCTTTGCCAGACAGAAGGGGGTATTTCTATATAATAAAGCTCAGCTGTGTGACAGCAACTGATGTCTGAATGCTGTCACAAATGGATGCCCTCTGAATTACAGAAACTAAAGGTCAGTTATTCAAACTCCAGTTATTTTATCTGACTTACATAATTAGTGGCCATTACTACCCCTTTCGGCTGGCAAATGTTTACTTTTGCTTCATGCCCCCAGGACAGCAGAAAACAATCTCAACTTACTGATCTGTCTTGCAGTGAAAAACACCTACACTGTAATCAAAGATGTCATTGGAGCAAGGGCAGACACCTCTGGGGTAGGAAGTCTGGGTACCACTAAAATGATGCTCTACAGTACTGTTCTGAATGCATAACAGCTGCCTCAGCATGTATGTATGAATTCCAGGCAGATCTGTCTAATTTATTCTCAATTTCCAGTGCCATAGTGAGCTGCTGTTTACTTCTCAAATTTGGTTTGCTCAGTACTAGTGCATATACATCTATTTCTGCTGAAATCATGACTCTTGCTTTTGTGAACTTGCCCATGGAAACAAGGATGTACCAAGCATCCTTCTCAGAAATGCTTAGGTAAGCTTTGCTAACTTTGCATGGTGGAGACTCCTCATGAACAAAGTTCTCTGCTATGCTAGTTTGAGCCTAGCTGGGATATAATAGTGAGAGGAATTACATTATAGGCTGCGAAATGGAAACAGTGGTGATGTCTACTGCACTCATAGGCTTGCTGAGATGGATAAAAACAAGAACATAAACATAGATAACAGAGTTGCTCTTGGGCTCTGGCTGCCTCGCTTCTCTCTCTAACCTGCTGTCTGACTAATTTGTCTGCTTCCTAACCACCCTGGATGACTCTCCAAACTCACCTTGAACGTAAGGCAAAGTTTGGGGTAAGGTAGAGGGGTGGAGAGGAGGGGAAGGGCAGTTGGGAACCCCCCCTGAGGACTCTGGTTTCTGGGAGGGCTGTTGTGTTTCTGTATTACTTTTTAACTTGTCTATTTCTGTCTATACCTGTAGATATTGTAAATATCTGCTTGTATATTGTGCTAAGCTGGAAATATAAAGCTTTATTATTTAATTTCCAGATCATCTGAGTCTAGTCTGGGTGATTTTTCTTAAGTGTGTGGGGCAGGTAACACCCAAACCATCACATCTGCCAAGTGACAAAGCAGAAAACAAAGGCAGAAGTGCACATGCAGGAACTGCAGCCACACTTGTGCTCTGGGGAGCACAGTGATTGCCCAGCTGTCCATGCTAGCTCGATCTGTGACAGGCAGAGATTGCTTGCTTACAGGGTGGGTATTTTGTGATAGAGACAGGTAAAATTTAGGAAATGAACGGACTCTAAAGCTGCATGACACAGATGCAGTTGGATGTCCAATGGATGAAACAAGTTGAAACCAAGGGCTACACTCGGCTGACAACTTGCTGTGAGGACACAAGGGCAAGGCATACACAGAGCTTATTCTTTATACATATATGTAGAATCATAGAATCAAGCAGGTTGGAAGAGAATTCCAAGTTCATCCAGGCCAACCTAGCACCCAGTCCTAGCCAATCAACCAGACCATAGCACTAAGTGCCTTATCTAGGCTTTTCTTGAACACCTCTAGGGACAGCAACTCCACCACCTCCCTGGGCAGCCCATTCCAATGCCAATCACTCTCTCTGGCAAGAATTTCCTCCTAACATCCAGCCTACATCAGATGTTTTGTTGTCTTTTGTTTGTTTGTTTTTAAAGCCTCAAAAAAAACCAAACCAAAACCCAATCAGTTTAAACAACAGACTAGAAAAGGCAATTAGAAATAAAATACTCATCCATCTGAACATTGATATTCTCTCCAAATGAGGAAAATAAAAGACAAGTTAAACTCATCGTCTCGAACCTGGAACTCTAATGAGGCAGGCCAAAATAAGATTTTGAAAAGCAGCTTCCCACAGGCATAAAAGTGACTAATAAGAACTTTCTCGGAAACCAGAAGCCTGTTGGAAAGTCAATGGGCTGAGAAATGATTAAGGTGCAAATGGAATACTCCAGGAAGCTAGGGCCATGGTGAGAAAGCCAAACGAACGATTTGCATCAATGTTCTCTTCAGAAGAGGTTACAGAAGTTTCCACACCTGAACTGTTCTTTACAGGGACAAGCCTGAAGAGAATTCTGACATCGAACTATCATCAGAAGAGACCTTCAGAGCAATTCAATAAAATGAACAGTAGCAAATCTCAAGGACCAGGTAACATTCAATCAAGCATTATAAAGGAGCTAAAATATGAGGCTGCTAAATAATAATTTCTGAAATCACTCTTGAAAGCAGAGAAATAGAAAGTGGCAAATGTGATGTTATTAAAAAGCAAGAAAAAAAGTTAAAAAAGCAGAGCTGAGAATCTACTGACCAGTAAAATTGATTTCTGTACCAGACAAATTGGTACAGATCATAGAAAATAGAATTGGTAAACACTTCATTTTGTAGAGGAAAAACATGCCACACAAATCCATTATCATCCTTTGAAGGAGATAATGAGAATCAGGCTAAGAGAGAATCAGATGGCCAATGAGAATCATGTGGCCAAGAGAGCCAGTGACATCTTGGCCTGGATCAGGAACAGTGTGGCCAGTAGGAGAAGGGAGGTTATTCTGCGCCTGTGCTCAGCACTGGTCAGATCACACCTTGACTACTGTGTCCAGTTCTGGGTGCCTCAATTCAAGAGAGATGTTGAGATACTGGAATGTGTCCAGAGAAGGGCAACAAAGCTGGTGAGGGGCCTGGAACACAAAATCTATGAGGAGAGGCTGAGAGAGCTGGGGTTGTTTAGCCTGGAGAAGAGGAGGCTCAGGGCAGACCTCATTGCTGTCTACAACTACCTGAAGGGAGGCTGTAGCCAGGTGGGGGTTGGTCTCTTCTGCCAGGCAACCAGCAACAGAACAAGGGGACACAGTCTCAAGTTGTGCTGAGGGATGTATAGGCTGGATGTTAGGAGGAAGTTGTTGCCAGAGAAAGTGATTGGCATTGGAATGGGCTGCCCAGGGAGGTGGTGGAGTTGCTGTCCATGAAGGTGTTCAAGAAAAGCCTGGATGAGGCACTTAGTGCCATGGTCTGGTTGATTGTTTAGGGCTGGGTGCTAGGTTGGACTGGATGATCTTGGAGTTCTCTTCCAACCTGGTTGATTCTATGATTCTGTGATTCTATGATTCCAAGGCCACGGTACCTGATATATAGTGGACTTGGGCTTTCAAAAAAGTGCTTCACATTGCCAAAGGATCTTAAAAAAATTAAACATTTATGAGATAAAAGGAGGTCCACTCGCGTGGTTTAATACATGACTAGGAGGAAAGAAACAAAAGTTATGGATAAACTGCCATCCTTACACAGTGGAGAAGTGATACCAGCTTTAATCCCTCAGGGCTTCTGCTGGGGTCCATGCTGTTCTAAATTAGACTTGATATAGAAATGGGGATGGAGACAAGCTATGCTCCAGTTCCATAGTTTTTGATTTCTTCCTTTGATCAGGAAAACAATTCAATTTGATTGTAGATTGAACAGCTTGGTGCATAGGCCTTTATGACCAGGAGATCATAAAAGCATTCTTTCATGCATAGGTTAGAAGCTGCAATGGTGACAGGTATCAGGGAATATACCACATGCGCCTAAGACTTGACAGAGCTGGCAGATATTTCTTATGTGCATGTCAAGCAAATGAAATGCAAATATTGACCCACCACCGCCAAAGACATTTGTTTTCTGAGGTTGAGAGAACAGAAATGTTCTGCCAATCTGTAGGCTAAGAGGTCTGAATTATGGTACCACAATAAGGAGCTGCTTTTTGTCATTGAAACCTCAGATTTTCCCATATTGTGATGGCTTAAGCAGTTTTATTTATCCTTTTGTATGATTTGAAGCTCTCTTTATGTTAAATTTGTCAATACAAGAATTCTAGGTAACTTTTTACTGTAGCTGTGTGGAGACTGTGGGAATGCAAGAAGGAGAAATGTGAGAAAGAAAAATAATGAGCTGTGTAGAGAGTAAACAGCCTTGATTCACAGAAGCTACAGCATGTTTCCCCTCTGGGAGAGAAGCAGCAGCTAAGATAATGGGCCAGGTGGCCCAGGGAAAGCAAGACATGAAAGGGAAAAGTCTGTTAAAAAAAAACCCAAGGTTGTACATCGTTTGTATTATGCTAATGCTCTGTCTGGATTATGGTATAAAAAGTAGCTCTGGCTGTAGTAAATAAAGGGGGCTCCTGCATGAAGCTGAAAGTTGTCACTGCTTTGTCCCTTACTACTGCACAATGACAGAGAAAATTGAATGTGAAAAGTTAAACATACCTGGTCACAAATAGAAAAGGTTTTCTGTTGTAATTAAGGAGTGAGTCTTTGCAGACACTCCCAAACTTCAACCCAGTAGACTTCTAGGGCAAAGACAACCTTTTTATTGGTGCATACGCATCAGTGTCCCCTCTTTGATATTAAATAACTGTAACATTTATCCGTTGGAGCTGCAATGGTCCCATTAAATGAAATGTTTCAAACATTTCTTTCAAATAAACTTCACTATAACTGTTGCATACAATGACCATAACTCTGTACTAAGAATCTGTTCTTAAGGTTATATTTTATGTCTTTTACTTAGAATCATAGAATCAACCAGGTTGGAAGAGACCTCCAAGATCATCCAGTCCAACCTAGCACCCAGCCCTAGACAATCAACTAAATCACTTGCCTCAGCCAGGCTTTTCTTCAACACCTCCAGGGACGGCAATTCCACCACCTCCCTGGGCAGTCCATTCCAATGCCAATCACTCTCTTTGGCAACAACTTCCTCCTAACATCCAGCCTAGACCTCCCATGGCACAACTTGAGACTGTGTTCCCTTGTTCTGTTGCTGCTTGCCTGGCAGAAGATACTGATCCCCACCTGGCTACAGCCTCCCCTCAGCTAGTTGCAGACAGCAATGAGGTCAGCCCTGAGCCTTCGCTTCTGCAGGCTGCACACCCCCAGCTCCCTCAGCCTTTCCTCACAGGGTTGTTTTCCAGGCCTCTCACCAGCTTCATTGCCCTTCTCTGGACATGTTCCATGCCTAACAGCATAACAGGACTTGCATAACAGCTGGTCTGGGGCATTATGGAATTTTTGCTTCCAAGTAGATACACAGCAAGGTAGTTTTTTGCATAAGAAATGCCTGTATCTCACTCTCAGTGGAGTTGTGAGTAAAGAATAGGTAAATAAAGCTTTGTGTGGTTTACTGTGTGTTGCACGCATATACACACTCATATCCTTGTACATGCTATTCATCTTGGAGGTAGCAGGACCTAAAGTATATAGCAGTACTTCCAGAGACTGAGATTCCTAAGGGCTGATCTTAGGAGGAAGTTCTCACCAGAGAGTGATTTGCCATTGGAATGGGCTGCCCAGGGAGGTGGTGGAGTCACCACTGCTGGAGGTGTTGAAGGAAAGACTGGATGCGGCATTAGTGCCATGGTCTAATTGATTGTTTAGGGCTGGGTGCTAAATTGGACTGGATAATCTTGAAGGTCACTTCCAACCTGGTTAATTCTCTATGATGATTCTATGATGATATGTGCATTGGGAAAACTCTTCTGTTGGGGAAATAATGATTTGCAGTTCCCAGGAAATCATAGCACAAGACTGTTATAATAGGTATAAAAATCTACTTTCTCTTTCTTACCTTGATGGTGAAATTAATGCAATTGATGAAATTAATAGTCCTCCAGTTGTGCTGTTCAACACTGCCTCATGCTTTGTCTAATAAAAGGCACTGCCATCAAGCTGCTTCAGGCTCTAGTTAGAGCAAATCAGTTCACATCAATTGACATGAAGAGTATTATGACAGGTTACACCATCTGAAATATGGAGTTAATGTGCAAGGCAATAGCAACCTGATTTGACAGTGGTTTATAGTAATGGTGAGTGGCTGTCAACAAGGACATGAGCACATAGACACAGAAAGCCTGGAACACCCACCAGAATTCATTTCTTAGCCTGATTTTGCACAAGTGCAGTAAAATTGCTTGCATTTTCAAGAATACCAGGAAACAATTAGGTCAAGTAGCACCATTTTGCCTCTGAAGTACTTCAGGATAGAAAGATAAGTGCATCTTTCAGGGCTACATTCAGGCCATTATTGCTTCTGAATCTTTTTGCATTAAATGAATTAATGAGTTCATAGAATCATAGAATCAGTCAGGGTTGAAAGGGACCACAAGGATCATCTAGTTCCAACCCCTCCTGCCATGCCCTGGGACACCCTACCCTAGAGCAGGCTGCCCACAGCCTCATCCAGCCTGGCCTTAAACACCTCCAGGGATGGGGCCTCAACCACCTCCCTGGGCAACCCAGTCCAGCCTCTCACCACTCTCATGCTCAACAACTTCCTCCTCACATCCAGTCTGAACACAGCTACCCATCTCCATCTTTGCTCCATTCCCCCTAGTCCTCTCACTCCCTGAGAGCCAGAAAAGTCCCTTCCTAGCCTTTTTTGTAGGCCCCCTTCAGATCCTGGAAGGCCACAAGAAGGTCACCTGGGAGCCTCCTCTTCTGCACACTGAACAGCCCCAACTCTTTCAGTCTGTCCTTGTAGCAGAGCTGCTCCAGTCCTCCCAGTGGCCCTTCTCTGGACGTACTTCAGCAAGCCCACATCCTTCTTCTAATAGTGGCTCCAGAGCTGGATGCAGTACTCCAGGTGGGGTCTCACCAGAGCAGAGTAGAGGACGAGAATCACCTCCCTTGACCTGCTGGCCACACTTCTCCTGGCGCAGCACAGGATCAGCAACCCAGGGACCCAGTTGACAGGTTGAGAACAGGAAGAAGAAAACAAAATGAAACAAAGCAAACCACCAATCAACCAAAAAAACCCAAACCATGAATCTATTTCATGGTTTTCCTGAGCTATATTTTTCTTGAGAATGAGAGAAACTTCACAGTCCATCTGTATCTTTGTCCTGTTCCTGTAGTCTCTCAGAGGCACCAGTTGTCATTCACTGCTGAAAGCATGATGCTAGAGGAGCTGATTAAGGCTATTCCTATAAGTATGATGAAAAGGCAACACCATCACCCATTACTGCATCAAAACTAAGATACAAACCCCATGTAATTTTAACCAATTTGCTTTATATTTCTGAGAGATTAGGAAGTGAGTAAAGCAGACAACTGCCTGAACTGATATCACATCATTGATTTTTTTTCACCAATCTTCTTCTCTTAATATATTTGTTAAATCTTGTCCCAGCAAGACTACAAATGAAGCTCAGCTCAACAGTAGAAAATCAGAATAAATGTTGACTTAGTAGAATATAGACCATATAACAGAATATTTCTTCTTAAACGATGTCCTTACCATTTGTGGCACGAGGTGAACAGATAATAAGTAGAAATCTTTGTTAATGTAATCACAAAGTTTTACAGATAAAGTTGAAAACTACAAGCAGTGCAAGAATCAAGTTTTCTCTAAGTGATTTTAGACTTGGCTAAAATCAGGTGTTGAAGAAAAGCCTGGCTGAGGCACTTAGTGCCGTGGTCTAGTTGATTGTTTAGGGCTGGGTGATAGGCTGGGCTGAATGAGTTTGGAGGTGTCTTCCAACCTGGTTGATTCTATGATTCTATTATTTCTTTCTTTGTTAAATGCATCATACAATACATTCTTCTTCTATATGAAATGTAACAGGTACACAGGTAATAAAGATAATTGTTGCCATGATGATTTTATTGGGAATAATTTAACAAGGCATGAATTAGAAGAGTCTAGTGAGTTTTACTTCCCTGAAAGCCCTGCCCCAAAACTATACACAAAACTACTTAAATTTTCTTTACAGGTTCTAACTCAGTTGCAAAATTTCCCCAGGATGTTTGTGGTAGTTTGAGGCTAACTGAATATCTTAGTGAGAGAAATTAGATTATAGGCTGTGAAAAGGGAACAATGGTGATGTCTGCTGCACTCATAGGCTTGCTGAGATGTACACAAACAAGAACATAAACAGAGATAACAGAGTTGCTGTGTGTCTCTGGGTGCCTGTACATTTCTCACAGGATCACAGGCTCACAGGGTGTTAGGGGTTGGAAGGGACCCAAGGAGAGCATCCAGTCCAACTCCCCTGCCAGAGCAGGACAATACTATCTAACACAGATCACACAGGAACACATCCAGACAGGCCTTGAAAGGCTCCAGAGGAGAGCCCAGAACCTCTCTGGGGAGCCTGTTCCAGTGCTCTGTGACCCTTACAGTAAAGAAGTTCCCCCTTGTGTTGAGGCAGAACCTCCCTGGCCTGCTTTCTGTGTAACCTGAGCACTAACACTTGCAGCTTCCTAGAGGAATGAAGTACACAGAAGCATTATTTATGTCCTTTTCCTAACCTAGTCCTAAAATGGGAATTGCTGCCTTGCTGAAACCCTGATATATTAGTGTTTGTTTATTCCCAAATAGATCTTAAACCATTGAATAGAGCTGCAGAGTGAAACATCTGCCTGGAGATAATACAGATGCTCCTTTCATCAGGCTTTGGAGAGGCTCATTGTCTTGTAGGATTTTTACCTAATACCTTATATTTTTTGCTTTCCTGTGGTCCAGAATCCCTACCTGAAATATAGTTCCTGAGGAATCTCAGTTTGTAGCTTGTAGAAGCCCAAACACAGTGTCCATTGCATGCTCCTGTCAGCCTCGTTGAAGGAAGGTCCAAGCAGCAGTGATATAGGAATTGTGGAAATTCTCACTCATTGGTGAGACATTTTCACACAAGCTCGTGAGATAGCCTGGGTCCCCCCAAACTTCTGTGGCTGCAAACCACTTCGTTTTCAACAGTTTCTTGTGGAAGGAAGGAAGGAAGGAAGGAAGGAAGGAAGGAAGGAAGGAAGGAAGGAAGGAAGGAAGGAAGGGAGGGAGGGAGGGAGGGAAAGCAAGAAAGAAAGAAAGAAAGAAAGAAAGAAAGAAAGAAGAAAGAGTGAGTTAGTTCTACTGCTTCTCCAAAACACACAATCCTAGAAAGAAAGTGGTAGTCACTAGGAGTTAAAAGGTAGCTCCTCAAACAGCAGCCTTGTGTGTCATTAATTGATGAACAAAGTGTTTATTCTTTCTCTCTGGATGACCACCCGTGCCAAATATTCTGGCACATTCCTGAGCCTGCTGTCCAAATTGTATTCACTTACTAACAGGAGCATTTGTTCCTGGGTAATGCTCTAAGTTATACCACTGGGGTTTGCAGGGCATGAGAATTTTCAGTGCTGGAAAGAGCATAAAAGGCCACCTCCTTTCTCGGCAGGCAAGCAGAGACTCTTCATTCTCCCTGTGTAGGGCTCTTTGTCTTTATTCCAGAGATTGTCTTAGATCCAAGTTAACCAAACAAAAGCTGATTATCTTACCTTTAAATGGGGGGATTACGGTAGACAAGGTGAAGCTGGGTAACTGATCTCCCACTTGAGCTGCTGAGGGGGGATAACACTTCAGATGAAATGAATTTGAAGGAAAAAGTAAGAAGAAAGAATTGGCAAGCTGAAGATGAATGCAGAGCCATAGCTGCAAGTGTCAAGGCTGACATTTGACTCATCAGTCATAGTTATTTCTATCTATATAAAAAGAGAGGACAAATAAATAGTCATTTTAATTCCCTTTGCAGCAGCAAACCACTTTTTCCTCTAAAAGAGGTTCACCATAAGGTAAATCCTTTAAAAGCATTAAAAAGAATAAAAAAAAGCCAATATCAATACTGATTTCTCTCTCTTTTCTCTTCCTTCTGTCCTACAACAGGGTGTTTTTTTTTTTTGTTTTCTGTTAGCAAAATATATTTTCTACTATTTATGGCAGAAATCTTGGAACTAAATGGGCTACAACTTAATTCTTGGAAATAGTCTCTCTAGAAACTGTCTTCCAGGAATACTGTAGAACTGGTCAGGAATTAGTACAAAGAAATGCTCAGTGGGATTCAGACGTTACATGTGTGCAAAGGTAATTTTAAACCCTGTTATTTCCTCAGTCCTTATCTACTAATAGAACAAGGGGACACAGTTTCAAGTTGTGCCAAGGGAGATATAGGCTGGATGTTAAGAGCAAGTTGTTCCCAGAGAGAGTGATTGGTATTGGAATGGGCTGCCCAGGGAGGTGATGGAGTCATCATCCCTGGAGGTGTTGAAGAAAAGCCTGGATGAGGCACCTAGTGCCTTGGTCTAGTTGATTGTCTCGGGCTGGGCGATATGTTGGACTGGATGATCTTGGAGATCTCTCTCAACCTGGTTGATTCTATGTTTTTATGTAACTGATCCTCTCTGTCCCAAGTGCTTTTGCTTGAAGCAGCCACTTGGTTCACTGGTACACTCAGGGTTTGCCAGATGAGCACCATGCATCAATGATGACCTTCACTGCAAGGATAGCTTTAAAGCAAAGGCTTTTACTTGAAAGAAAAAATGATCTTCCAGTTTATTGGACAGGGCTGGGTGCTAGGTTGGACTGGATGACGTTGGAGGTCTCTTCCAACTTGGTTGATTCTATGATACTTAGGCTGGTTTCATTGGCACAGGCTAAAGTATCTTGAAAAGTATATTTCATCTTCCCTGGTGAAGCACACAGCAGGAGTGCTGATGGCAGCCTGGGCTTGCTGAGGGAAATTTGGTGGCTCCAGGGACTCGCTTAGACACAGGCACATGTAGCCTTTCCCACTGTCTGGCCACATTCTTTCTGCAGTCTCTTCTAGCAGAGGTTGCAAGTTATTTGAGCATTACTGCACTCACAAAGGACTTTCCCGCTCTGGTACAATCTTCCTCAAGCACTGGGTAGCTTTGGACTGGCAGAAAGATGGAGTCTTTTGTTTCAGGGGGGCATAAATAGCACCATTCCAACTGAAATGTGTGTACGTTGTGGATTAGAGTCCTGGCAGCAAGAGAAATGAGGCTGCACAGGAGCCTGTTTCTGATCTTTAACTAACCCATAGCATTTATTTCTTGGAAATTTAGCTGCCAAAGACAGCTTTTTGACTAGAGCACCACATGTGTATATGAAGGTTGGACCCTGTTGGTCCCCCCCAGCTGTAGCGATTCCTAGTGATGAGATGTTGTACTGAGAGATTTGGTTTAGTCAAAGACTTGTCAGTGTGAAACTAATGATTAGACTCAATGATCTTGAAGGTGTTTTCCAACCTAAGAAATTCTGAGATTCTGTGATTCTGTGTAGGAATGGGCCTGATTCTGCTTTAAACTGGCAGAACTTCAAGAAGACAATCCTGATTTGTACTTCAGTAACTGAGAGAAAAGTCAGATCCATCATATCCATAAGGGTTCTGTATTATAAAAAGGTTAGGGTTTTAAACTGTCGCTTTAGCCAAGACAAATAGATTTTCTTGTCATCCATCCTCACATCCCATGACAGATCAGAGCTCTTGTAGATGGATTTTTGAGCTGGAGGAGGCTGGAAGCAACAAGCTATGCAAACACATCAGAGTGTCTCTATGGCATTTTACTTTTTCCTCTGGCCTTCTTTATCTGCTTCTTTAACTCTGCTCTGGTGAGACCCCACCTGGAGTACTGCATCCAGCTCTGGAGCCCCTATTACAAGAGGGATATGGACATGCTGGAGTGTGTTCAGAGAAGGGCCATGAGGATGCTCAGAGGGCTGCAACACCTCTGCTATGAGAACAGACTGAAAGAGTTGGGGCTGTGCAGTCTGGAGAAGAGGAGGCTCCCAGGTGACCTTCTTGTGGCAGTCCAGGATCTGAAGGGGGCTTACAAAAAAAGCTGGTGAGGGACTTTTTAGGCTCTCAGGGAGTAACAGGACTAGGGGGAATGGAGCAGAGCAAAAATGGAGGTGGGGAGATTCAGACTGGACGTGAAGAGGAAGTTGTTGAGCATGAGAGTGGTGAGAGCCTGGACTGGGTTGCCCAGGGAGGTGGTTGAGGCCCCATTCTTGGAGGTGTTTAAGGCCAGGCTGGATGAGGCTGTGGCCAGCCTGATCTAGGGTAGTGTGTTCCTTGCCCTGGCAGTGGGGTTGGAGCTAGATGATCCCTGTGTTTCCTTCCAGCCCTGACTGATTCTGTGATTCTATATCAGCATAATCTAGATAAGAAAGAGCACTACACAGTATGAGTAGCATTTTGATGTCACGCAGGGTAAAGAAGAAGTGGAAGATACAGTTTAGTTCAAGTGCCAGGCATGCATTGGCAAAATCAATCTACAACTGAAAGTCTGGAAGAAAAAAGAAAGGAAAAAAAATCACTGTGGAAATTGATGTGACATAGTGCAGAAGTGAAAGAAGAAACCAGTTTCATTTTACTTTAAAGATAGCATCACAGCCTCTTATTAGGCCAAACTAATATGAATACCTAACACTGGTGTTAGAAGAGAAAGCTAACTATCTTCCCATGTCAGGCTAAATTCTCCTTTTCTTTAATTGCTCTGGGGAAATAGGGATTTACACCTGAACTGATAAAATCAGGATGAAGTCCTTTTCAGCATGCAAGAAGAGAAGGAACACAAATCACCCCCCCCAGAGCAGAAGGATAAAACTGCAAAATAACTTTCCCCACCAAAACACATTTTCCCCTCTGGTATGAAGCAGTGGGGAGCAGCAATCAAAATTGATTGTTCCAGTTAAATTTCTGCTTCACGATGTTACTGAAAAAGTATCATGATGAGCTCAGCTTTTCTGACAACATGTCACAGTAAATATAGACAGGAGCCTGTTAAGATTAAAGAATTCCTTGGCACGTTGTACATTTGCTTGATTCACTGTGAATCATTTCACTTACTTCTTTAAAAACATTTGTTATAGAATCATAGAATGGTTTAGGTTGGAAGGGACCTCAAGGATCATCCAGCTCCAACCCCCTGCCATAGGCAGGGACACCTCCTACTAGAGCAGGCTGCTCAAGGCCTCATCCAGCCTGGCCTTGAACACCTCCAGGGAGGAAGCATCCACAACCTCCCTGGGCAACCTGTGCCAGTGCCTTACCACCCTCACTGTAAAGAACTTCCTCCTAACATCCAGTCTAAACCTCCCCTCTTCCAGCTTAAACCCATTCCCTCTCGTCCCGACAGACCGTGTAAATAGTCCCTCCCCAGCCTTCCTGTAGGCTCCTTTCAGATACTGGAAAGCCACTCTAAGGTCTCCTCGAAGCCTTCTCTTCTCCAGGCTGCAGAGCCCCAACTCTCTCAGCCTGTCCTCATAGCAGAGGTGCTGCAGCCCTCTGAGCATCTTGGTGGCTCTCCTCTGGACCCGCTCCAGCAGTTCCATGTCCTTCTTGT
>WAAF01008379.1:47402-136533 GCA_013400475.1 Tricholaema leucomelas
TAGTTTCCAGGGTCATCCTTTTTCCCTTTCTTGAAGATGGGTGTTATGTTCGCCCTTTTCCAGTCAGCAGGAACTTCACCAGTCTGCCATGACCTTTCAAACACAATGGACAGTGGTTTAGCAACTTCATCTGCCACTTCCTTCAGGACCCGTGGGTGGATCTCGTCAGGCCCCATGGATTTGTGCACATTCAGATTTCTTCTTTATGATGTTTTGTTTATTCAGTTCTGGGCTCCTCAATTCAAGAGAGATGCTTAGATACTAGAACGTGTCCAGACAACAGTGATGAAACTGGTGAGAGGCCTGGAACATAGCCCTGTGAGGAGAGGATGAGGGAGGTTGGGGTGTGCAGCCTGGAGAAGAGAAGGCTCAGAGCTGACCTCATTGCTGCCTGCAACTACCTGAAGGGAGGCTGTAGCCAGGTGGGGGTTGGTCTCTTCCAGGTAACCAGCAATAGAACAAGGGGACACAGTCTCAAGTTGTGCCAGAGGAGATCTAGGCTGGATGTTAGGGGGAAGTTGTTGGCAGAGAGAGTGATTGGCATTGGAATGGGCTGCTCAGGGAGGTGGTGGAGTCACTGTCCCTGGAGGTGTTCATTAAAAGCCTGGTTGAGGCACTTAGTGCCATGGTCTAGTTGACTGGATAGGGCTGGGTGCTAGGTTGGACTGGATGATCTTGGAGGTCTCTTCCAACCTGGTTGATTCTATGATTCTATGATTCTAAATAAAAGACTTAGAAGTATACCTCTAAGAACAGATTCTTAGTACAGAGTTATGGTCATTGTATGCAACAAAGTGAAATTTATCTGAAAGATATGTTTGAACCATCTCTTTTAATGGAACTATCACATCTCTAAAGGAGAAATGTTACAGTTATTTAATATCGAAGTGGGAACATTGATGGGTATGGTTTGTCTTTGCTCAACCAAGTGTCTGCTTGGTTGAGATCTCTTCCAACCTGGTTGATTCTATGATTCTATGAAATTAAAATTATGTATTGAAGGAAATTTACTACTTTTGGTTCCTACTGTGCAAACCTCTCATTGTATGTATTTGTATTTCTGATGTGGACAGTTAGGTAAGGTCTTAACACAAGTCAGACAGGTGAGACACAGCAATAAGTAGCACGACTCTTTTCTGCATTAGCAGTCTACTTGTGCCTTTTCTATGCAGAATGTGCAAATATTTATGTATATATGTAAATCATGGTGATAAAAATGATAGAAACCTTTCTTTTCCTCCCCTCCAGCTCTTAAGCCATAATTTTTGTGTTTTATTGCTGATTATGGTGATAGTATAGAGTCAGTAAACCAAGTGTATCTGCATCACACAGTGTATAAACAGCAGTTTGGATGAGTGTCTAAGAATCTTAAAATTTTCCAATGGCATAATATTTAGACTGGGTTTTAGGAAGGGCAGGTCCTGCCTGACCATCCTCATCTCCTGTCATGATCAGTTTACCTGCCTGGTGAATGTGGGGCAGGCTGTGGATGTAGTCTACCTGGGCTTCAGCAAAGCCTTCGACACTGTTTGCCATAACAAGCTCCTGGCAAAGCTGGCAGCTCATGGCTTGGACAGACTCATGCTGATATAGGTCAAGACCTGGCTGGAGGGCCAGGCCCAGAAAGTGGTGGTGAATGATGCCACATCCAGTTGGCAGCTGTCACTAGTGGTGTTCCCCATGGATCAGTGCTGAGCCCAGTCCTGTTTAAACAAGGGGACACAGTCTCAAGTTGTGTCAGGAGAGGTATAGGCTGGATGTTTAGAGGAAGTTCTTGTCAGAGAAAGTGATTGGCATTGGAATGGGCTGCCCAGGGAGGTGATGGAGTCATCATCCCTGGAGGTGTTGAAGAAAAGCCTGGATGAAGAACTTAGTGCCATGGTCTAGTTGATTGGCTAGGCCTATGTGATAGGTTGGACTGAATGATGTTGGAGGTCTCTTCCAACCTGGTTGATTCTATGATTCTATGAAAATTGTACCCTTCCTTAGAAATCTCTTTCCTTCTTTGTCTGCTCAATGATACTGAATTTTATGAGTAAAGGGCTAGAGCTGTGTAATCAAATTCATTATACCGAAGTAGAAAGACTTATTTGCCATTAATTTGGCAATAAGTTGTGTCTCTGTCTCTCTCTTCCTTCGTTGAGAGATAAGCTTTTTTGTAACATTTAATGAAGTGCAAAGGTGAGTGCTCAGCTGAAGGTCTTGTGCAATTTTTGAATGCCTTGTAAACATTAACACATTTTCTCTAATGAGTTTTTGACTTCTGCCCCTTGGGAATCCTCCTTCTCCTCCTTCTGCCCTTAGGTTAGGATTTGCCTTCTGCAAATAGTACAGCAAATAAGCCTAGCTCAAAATTAGAAGCAGTATTTCTAGTTTTATGACAAGAGCATTTTGAAGTGGACCTCGTTTAAACCTTTACTGGATTTTGAGAGACCAGTGATGAAAATGGTTTCTGGTGGAGGTTGGTCTCTTCTGCCAGGCAGATTCTGTGAATACAGAGCATCAAGAGCATAGAGTCTGAAAAGTACATCTCATACTCATGAACGTAGGCCAAGATAGCACTGCAGGAAAGGCATCTTGAATCTGTAGAGTTAGGAAGTTTCTCGTTTTCATGATGTTCCTAGTACTGGAACATTCCTGGTACTGGAATGTATTCAGAGAAGGGCAACATAGCTGGTTAAGGGCCCGGAATACAAACACTATGCAGAGAGGCTGAAGGAGCTGAGGTTGTTCGGTCTGGAGAAGAGGAGACTCAGGGCTGACCTCATTGCTGTTTACAACTACCTGAAGGGAGGCTGTAGACAGGTGGGAGTTGGTCTCTTCTGCCAGGCAACCAGCAACAGAACAAGGGGACACAGTCTCAAGTTGTGCTGGGATATAGGCTGGATGTTAGGAGGAAGTTTTTCACAGAGAGAGTAATTGGTATTGGAATAGGGAGGTGGTGGAGTCATCATCCCTGAAGGTGTTGAAGAAAAGACTGGACGAGACACTTGGTGCTATGATCTGGTTGATTGGCTAGGGCTGGGTGCTAGGTTGGACTGGATGATCTTGGAGGTCTCTTCCAACCTGGTTGATTCTATACTTCTGTGATTATCCTGTTTCAACACAGAATGTTTTGTATGTTACTTTTCCCTCACTTCTGTATAGGTGTGATGATTTGGGAATTACCCATCCCCCACACTTGAGAAAATCACCCAGACTAGATTCATCTGGCTGGAAATTAAAGAATGAAGCTGTATTTACAGCTTAGCACAATGTACAGGCATATGTACACAAATATATACAGTCATATAGAAATTAAATTAACACAGAAACATAAAAAAAGACCCCTCCCAGAAACAGAGTCCCCAGGAGGGCTCCTGACCCAAACCCTCTTCCCCCCTCCTTCTTTCCCTCCCTTCAGAAATAACCAGATCAACCCACATACATCTCACATGATAAATCTAGAGATCTGATTTGTATTGTTCTATTAAAGCTCCTTATCTCAGCCCCCAGCCTACAGCCTTCTCTCCTGATTCCCTTACCCACCCTCATCCAGCGAGATAGTGGGGGGACAATTGTGTGAGTGGCAGCATGGGGCTCAGCTGCTGGCTGGACCTGAAGCACAACATGACAGTATTATCTGGGCTGCTTTGCTGGCTGTGTCTCATCTCACTGTGTCTCAGCCTTATATCTAGTCAAGGACTGGAAGGGAACAGAAATAATTCTTCTAATGGAGACAGTCAGGGAATAGACTTCTTGTCACCCTCTGAAGTAATTTAGCCCATCTCTAGTCTCAATAATGGCATTACATTTTTTTTTTTACTTTCTCTGCTTCTCCTATTCATTAGCAGACATGATTTGCTGCTCTGGCACACCAGATGCATTCCATTGGCCACCACAAGGTGCCATTGGCACTGATCATAGAATCAATAAGTCTGGAGAAAATCTTTAAGTCCAACCGTAACCCAACTACCATGATCAATAAACCATATCCTGAAGTGCCACATCTACTTCTTGATCACATCCAGGAATGGTGAGCCTACCACCTCCCTGGGCAGCCTGTTCTAATGCCTCTCCACTCAGTGTGATGGATCATGCAAAATTAACGATCTGTATTAATTTTGGTATCCGGGTGAAGATTGTTAATAACTATGAAAACTGTTTGTTAACATTAAAACTCACCAGAAAACTTATTCACCAGGTTCAAAACACATGGTTTGGAAATTTATACAGGCAGGGAACAGGCAAAACTAGAGCACTTATTTCTTAAAGTGGCAAATGCAAACATAGTATCACCATAGTATCATCAGGGTTGGAAGAGACCTCACAGATCATCAAGTCCAACCCTTCACCACAGAGCTCAAGGCTAGACCATGGCACCAAGTGCCACGTCCAATCTTGCCTTGAACAGCTCCAGGGATGGCGACTCCACCACATGATACTGGGAAGAGAAGATTCCTACGGTTGATTATACTGCCTGCAGTTAATTTTACTGCTTATCCACTAGAGGACACAGGAAGTCCCTTTCTGCTTATGGCAGAAGGCAATTAGTGAATTACAAGAGGTTTTTTTAGTATTTACTCACAAAATATTATCAGACAGTACCCAAGGCACATGGAGGGGTTGCTGTTGGCAGTCTCAAAGCTGTTAGAGGCTTATGGAGTTTCCCAGGCTCTTTTCTCAGGAAGCTGGGAGTCTATAGCACAGTTTCTGACCCAGTTCCTCTTGATTCCCAATGCAGCAGAAGCCTTGCAGAGGGGCAGGCAGGATGCAATGTGATGTGCAGTCTTGGCACAATGCTACATTGGCTGTGCAGGCTGATCGTGTAGAGTCTGCTCCTGATAAGCTCAAGGCAGTGGTTTCCAGACAATTTCAGCATGCAATGAGGAGGCAGCACCAACAGCAGCCTGCAACTAGACCATGGCACTCTGTGCCTCAGCCAGGCTTTTTTTGAACACCTTCAGGGATGGCAACTCCACCAACTCCCTGGGTAGCCCATTCCAGTGCCAATCACTCTCTCTGGCAACAACTTCCTCCTAACATCCAGCCTATGCCTCCCCTAGCACAACCTGAGACTATGTGCTCTTACTCTTTTGCTGGTTGCCTGGCAGAAGAGACCAACCCCCACATGACTACAGTCTCCCTTCAGGTAGTTGTAGACAGCAATGAGGTCATGCCTGAGCTCCTCTTCTCCAGGCTAAATGACCCCAGCTCCCTCAATGCCTCCTTGTATGACCTGTGCTCCAAACCTCTCACCAGCCTTGTTGCCATATGCACTCCAGGACTTCAATGTCTTTCCTATACTGTGGTGCATAGAACTGAATGCAGTACTTAAGCTGTGACCTTATTGTGTCAAGTACAGGGGCACAATCACTGCAACATCAGAGATTGATCCCTGAGATTCATTGGGCTGATCTTCTTTAAAAATAAATCCTGATTTGTATTCCACTGTAAGATGACTTCCTGGGGAGGTGGTGGAGTCACCACCCCTGGAGAAATTCAAGCAAAGACTGGATGAGGCACTTAGTGCCATGGTCTGGTTGAATGGATAAGGCTGGGTGCTAGGTTGGACTGGATGATCTTGGAGGTCTCTTCCAACCTGGTTGATTCTGTTCCATTCTATTCTATTCTATTCTATTCTAATATCAATAAAATCACCAGATCTCAGAAACTGAGAGAAGTTTGTCAGAAAAATCATAATGTCTCATTTCCTGCTGTTGGGTCTCCCAAATATACTTGCTGTTCTTTTCCAGCACTCAGAATGCACATCTTATTTTACCACTAACCATTAGTCAGAAATGAGCTCTGTTTAATTCACTGGGCTTTTTGCAAAATGTTATATTTATACTAGACTGCTCTCTGATATTTATACTAAGGCATAAATATTTGTGCAAGTGTACTGTAAAACAGATTGCCTCTCCCCCTCGCTGTGACTTCACCTAAAGTTTTCTATATTTTTCTGAATGTAGTGGTATCTTCCTATTGTTTCCGAGGCCTCTGGTTCCAGACACAATTATTCAGAGACATAGAGATGCACTTCCAGATGTATATAGAAGAGGAAGCTCAGGGTGATCTGATTGCTGTCTACAACCACCTGAAGGGAGGCTGTAGCCAGGTGGGGATTGGTCTCTTCTGCCAGGCAACCAGCAATGCAACAAGGAGACACAGTCTCAAATTTTGCCGGCGAAGGTCTAGACTGGATGTTAGGAAGAAGTTCTTGGCAGAGAGAGTGATTGGGTTTGGAATGGGCTGCCCAGGGAGTTTGTGGTGTCACCATCCCTGAAGGTGTTCAGGAAAAGCCTGGATAAGGCGCTTAGTGCCTTGGTCTAGTTGATTGGCTAGGGCTGGGTGATAGGTTGGACTGGATGATCTCTCTCAACCTGGCTGATTCTATGATTCTATGTATCTGATCCTCTCTGTCCCAAGTGCTCTTGCTTGGAGCAGCCACTTGGTTCACTGGTACACTCAGGGTCTGCCAAGTAAGCATCATACATCAGTGATGAGCTTCACTGCAAGTATAGCTCAAAAACAAAGGCTTTACTTGAAAGAAAAAGTGATCCTCTAGTTGATTGGACAGGGCTGGTTGATAGGCTGGACTGGATGATCTTGGAGGTCTCTTCCAACCTGGTTGATTCTATGATTCTATGTTTAAGTCATTGCTAAGCATAAGAAAATGTATTCTGTGCTAAGGGAACTATGGAACTTTAAAGGTTTTTTCATTGTTTGATTCAAAGACCACCAAAATCTGGATGATTCTCAGTGTTACTGCAGAGATTTGAATCTCTCTCTCTAGGCTCTTTCCCCCCCACATGCATAGCAATGAAGTGAACAAAAGTGCACGTCATTTGTATTGGGAAGGCTATTCTCACAGCTAGAAACATTTCTTCTAAAGAGCACAGAGCCTGGAAGTGGAGAAGAAGGTGGTCTACAGAACAAAGCAAATTCTGCATTTTTTGGTGGCATTTTCAATAGTGCAGTGTAGGTTTTCCTTTTCTTAGAGTGCAAAATGTGTGGTCTATTGCACAGAGCAGGACACAGCCTTCTGCTCTCCATTCCTAGAGGCAATTAGTTGCAGTGTGTGGCATTTCCTTGTTTTCCTGGAAGTCCTAATTGTATATGAAAATCAAACTCCAGGCCATTTGTTTAATATGCAAAGAAAGTGTTTAAGTAACCTGAGAGTGGTACATTTGGAGACACCTGTAGAAGGTCTTGATTTCATGTGAATGATGATCAAGCGATCCAATGCTAATTGCTGTAATAGTGTGCAAGACTTACCTTGAAATTTCTCTGTAATGCCATTTTGTTCCATCATCCAAAATGAAGTTATCATGAGCTCTCGTGGCCATCTGTGATATATTTTATGATCACAGTGTTGCATTTGTATGTATCCCCACAGTGTGGGAAGGGTAATAATTAACAGGACTGATTCCACACTACTTAAGTAACTAGGAGGCTTTCCATCAGCTTTAATGAGAGCCGAAATGTGCCTTAGCCGAGATATATGGAGAAGGAGAAACTTTCTAAGGTACATATTTCTTTAGCTCTGCAAAAGGTTGTTTGGAGGTCATTGTTCTGTGCAGAACATACATTTCCAAACACATACAAAAAGACTGCTCATCCCACCTGACAAAGCATGTTGGCAAGATAAGGAGACAATGAAATAAACTTCAGCCTTTCTAGCTCTCAGGCTATTTTTTTCTCAAAAGCCAGGAGAAAAAAAAAAGACACAGTTTGTGATATGGCCAAAGGTTTAATAACTTAAAACTCCTGCAGTCCCAAAGGCCTTGAAGGAGAATAAATGCCAAACTCAGGGATACATATTCCCTCAGCAGTTCTCTGCTTTTATAGCAAAGGCGCTCCAGCTCAAAGGGATCAGTTAATCATAAGTAGGGGCACAGGATCCCTCAGGCTGTTGAAACCAGGGATAAAAGCTACAATAGACTCCACAGCAGGTTATCAGGCAGAATTATGGCAGCCATCTCTCCAGGCAACAAAGGTACAGATAGTAATTGGAAAGTCTAACTGGAAGGAGAGGAGTTGTGTCTCCTTCTCACACAGAAACTAAAATAGATTTCTTGGGGGATGTCCAGAAGAAGCCCAAACTCTTGACACACACCTAAATTCTCCCTCTGCCTCACCAACAGCAGTCATGCTCCTCCAGCAAGCAGCAGGCATGGAAATTCTGGCAGGACTTCTTCCTGCCTCTCTTCAGCCCACTAAAGCTTCCTCAGTCTCTTCCAAACTCATTTGCAACTAGCCAGCTCCCTTGCAATTCTCAAGTGTGTCTAGACATTGGCTAATCCCTTCCCTTGTGCCAGCTGGGTGACATCAGTGCACAGAACATCGCTACAAATCTCTGCATGAGCCAGGTCTCCTACACATATATCATATGCCTTTCCCATGCTACTTTGCTGGAATCACTGCAGAAAGAGAAACACTGCCAATGGTTACCTGTTAGGATCTCTCTGGAGCATGGAGGTGGCACCTTCAGAATGCAATTCTGGGCATCAATGATGGACTCTCCAAATAAGTAATCAAACTGCTGCGGAGTCTGTTTCTTTGTCTGTACATAGCAGAAGTCAACTGAGCTATTCCAGGTATATTTATATCACTAATATTAATTTCCTTGGAGAGCTATATACTTCGAGTGTGTCCAGATAAACCTGGAGATTCTGGAAGCTGCTGTTTGCCACAATGGTAACTTCAGCAGTCTCCTGCTCCTTTGCTAATTGTTTATCACTACACAAGGCTGTCAGTATCAAACAGCCAGCCTGCTAAGCACTGCCTTCCTTAAAGCTATTCTAAGTTCAATGGCATTCTCAGCCTCTGTTATGTGTAAAAGAAACAAGAGAGCTTGTCAGAATAAAGCCATTTTGTTCATACCTTTAATTGTTGGATGGCATTTAAATACTTAGAAAATGTTGAGATCAATAGATTGATTTCACTGAGTCATCTGTCTCCCACCTATTCAAATGTCCATGCTCAGCATTGCAATTATTTCAGCACCTTTCAGTTGGCTGTTAGAAATATCTCTCGTGGAAGGCCAAAACAGGCCTGATGTGTGTCCTGGCTTGTCCAGGCATGGTCCCCCACTCCCCCCTTCCCTTTGCTGGGGCGGGGAGTAACATGGGAAAAGAACAAAAGGCTTGGAACCACTGAGTCTACTCTTTTGTGGTAAGCAAGGTGCATGCAGTTGTTTATGCACAGCCTGCACTTTCGCAAATTTGGGTAAAGCAAGCCTCTGGCTTCACCTAATACGGTTAGTTTTGGCAAAATGCTATTTTGATTGGCTAATATCTGTGGCCAGATGGAGCCATCAGACTCAGGCAATTGATAAAACGGGAGCAAAATTGTAAACAACATGCTCTGCTCTGCCATTGTACTCTGCCTCATTTTGCTCTGCCTTGTCTTGCTGTTGCCAGAAAGCGACCAGACTGGAAGAGACCTCCAAGATCATCCTCTCCAACCTAGCACCCAGATCTAGCCAATCAACTACACCATGGGACAAAGTGCCTCATCCAGGCTTTTCTTCAACACCCCCAGGGACGATGACTCCACCACCTCCCTGGGCAGCCCATTCCAATGCCAATCACTCTCTCTGGCAACAACTTCCTCCTAACATCCAGCCTAGACCTTCCCTGGCACAACTTGAGACTGTGTCCACTTGTTCTGTTGCTGGTGGGCTGGCAGAAGAGACCAACCCCCACCTGGCTACAGCCTCCCTTCAGGTAGTTGTAGCCAGCAATGAGGTCTGCCCTGAGCCTTCTCTTCTCCAGGCTAAACACCCTCAGCTCCCTCAGCCTCTCCTCACAGGGCTGTGCTCCAGGCCCCTCACCAGCTTTATTGCCCTTCTCTGGACAAGTTCCTGTATCTCAACATCTCTCTTGAATTGAGGAGCCCAGAACTGGACACAGCACTCAAGGTGTGGCCTGACCAGTGTTGAGTACAGGGGAAGAATAACCTCCCTTGTCCTAATGACCACACAGTTCCTGATACAGACCGGGATGCCATTGGCTCTCTTGGCCACCTGTGCACACTGCTGGCTCATGTTCAGCTACTATCTACTATCTAAAAATGATCTCTTAATTTTGTCTTACTCCACACTGAGGGCAGTGTACACTAGAATCAGGAACAGTCACTGAAGTACCAACATCTGAGACATGTTAATTAGGATTTAAATGTATAATATTTTAGCTAACTAAATAATAGATGGCTTTTGCATCCATACAATAATAAAACTGCTTTTTTCTTCATTTTCTGCATTGTTACACCTGTTGAAAAACACCCATGCAGATGACTGAATGCAAGTTTTCCTCTCTTCTTTTCCTAGCAGGTTTTCATCCCTGGTTATCTAAGATCCCAAACAATATATTTTAGTAAACAAAATTAGGCAGATGTATCACCCACTGTGGGATTTGAACCCATTGTCACTGGGGAGAAAGCTGCAATTTAATAGATGAAGATGTCAAGCCATGTTATAGGAGCTTTTGTGACGGCATATTTATCAGTGTCATATGGGTCCCTGGCAAACTGAAAGATTTCACTGTTTATTCACAGTGAAGACACTTAATTAATGACTAGGCCTAATCAGCCTGTTTTATTATTTACAGGGATTCCAACATGGCTTAGCTCAACCAATACGCAAACAAACCATCCTTAGCCTCCTCTAATTAATAATTCTGAGCCAGACTCATGGAATAACACTGTCAAGTAGCTCTTTGGTGATTTACAACACCTCCTCTGCTACATTCACATTGCTTGCATGCAAATAAGCTGCCACCCCTGCAAATCTTGCATTTTAAAATACAATGTGCCATCTTGTTGACTACAGGAATGCCCTTATCTTTGCACATGACTTAATGGAGACAAATGTCTGACTCGGACAGGTTTGTGGAGACCTTCATGGGCGCACACCTACACAGAACAGCACTTCACAAATGTTTAGGAGGTGGGGAAGAAAAACCCTGTATTGCTTCTGGCACAGTTGCAGCAGCTGAATTATTTCACCAAGTTGTCAGCCCAAACTTCTCCCAAAAAGCAAAGGGCTACCAATTGTTTTGCACTTACTAAATTCATTTCTGTTTCTATTAAGTAGAATAAAGGCAAGGAAAATGTGTCAGAGAGGGTGGAAAGTTGTTATGAACTCAGTTGACTCCAACTTCACACAGGTATTGGGTGAACTCACTGGGTAATTAGATGCCATACTGGGCTAAGAATGGAAAGATTTTCTTCTACAAGAGACTAGGGACAAAATCACTAAAAAAATACAGGTGGGAATTAATGAGAGTCATTTGCATCTGTGAACAATTGCAGAATGTTTTACACTTTAAGGTGAATTTCATATTCACAGGGGAGAAACTGAGGAAAAGGGAAAGTGAACTACTCAGTCAGGAAAGCATGTTGCTGGCTGGAGATGGCATGGGTGGATTCACACGGGCAGACCTCATTGTCTCTGAAGAGACTTCTGAACACAAAAAGAAAAACTTATAAGCAAAGCAATATAAGAGATGAAAATAGCTCATGACTGTGAATCATCCCACTTGTAAATGCTTCTTATCCCATTGTGAGCCATGCTTGAGAAACACTGTAAAGCAACACAACAGCAAGAGAAAAGATCTCCCTCAAACCTATTAGGTCCAGTATAAAGCTACTCCTACCTAGGTATCTATAGGAACACCTGTTACTTTTATTCAGCTCAAGGAACACCTGTGATTTTGGGACTAACAGGTGGAAGTTCTGTACCAGAAGCACATATGTATGGGTAGCTAAGTGTGTGCGTGTTTGCAGGCAAAGCTGACTTTAGCATAAGCTCAAGTGGTTTAAACTGCTAGCACAAAACAATCTGGCTATTATACAGTACCCAGCTTCTCAGCCCTGGAAGGCAGAAAGCTCTGCGGCTTGTGGAGGGCAGGTGTTTCTCGAGGCTCCACATTGCACTGGGTGCCTCATCCTTCACAAAGATGGTGCTGAAAAGAAGTAATTATTAAAGACTCACTGTCAAATTGAGCTGAACTATGCTGGTGACACCAAAGTGTTTCCTATTAAGCAATCTCATTAAGGAGATGGATAATGGAATGGATTGAATTTATTAAACTTGGAGATGATACCAACCTGGGAGATGCTGCAACACATTGAAGTAAAGGATGAAAGCTCAAGATTATCATGATAAATTGAAGAAATGATCTGAGGAAGAAAAAAAAAAAGTCAATTAATTCACTAGAAGTGGAGTGCTACATTTAAAGTGTTGTACAGAAATAATAAACCACACAAACACAAGAGTGGAAATTGGTTTCTCTGCAATCATTCTACAAAAAGGGGTCTAGGTCTTCTAGTAGACCAAAAACTGAATTTGAAGCAACATAGCTGTGAAAAAAAAAAAAGAAAAGAAAAAGCATCATACTGGGAAATAAGAATGCAAGTACTTCAAGTTAAAAAATAATGAAGTAAATCTATCATTCGTCAGTTCTGGTGAAACTTAAGCTTAGATAATCTTCCCATCTTCAGCACCACAGTTTGGCTGGTGAAAGTGCAAAAAGAATTAATGATCTGGAAATGAAGGGTCTTAATGAGAAAAAAACAACCTCAAACCAGGCTGCCTAAGTCTGAAAAGACTTGAAGAGATAGTTCTTGGTTACTTCCAGAAGTTTACTGAAAGGGACAGAACAGATCATTTCTGTGTTCACTGGCAATAAAACAAGGAACAATAATTTTCCTCCGAAGTGGAGCAAATTTTAGATCAGAGTTTAAAAAACCTTTTGACCTGGAAAAGCAGTTTAACAGAATCACAGAATTTCTTAGACTGGAAAAGGCCTTCAAGATCATGAAGTCCAATCATTAGTTTCACACTGGCAAGTCCTTGACTAAACCAAATCCCTCAGCACAATATCACTAGGAATCACTAGGAATTGCTATGGTTGGAAAGGACCACCAGCATCATCCAGTCCAACCTTCATCCCAGCATCCTTAATCACTAGACCATAGCCTCAAGCACCACATCCACTCTCCTTTTAAACACCTCCAGGGATGGTGACTCCACCACCTCCCTGGGCAGCCTGTGCCAGTGCCTGACCACCCACTCAGGAAAGAACTTCCAACATCCAACCTAAACCTTCCCTGATGCAACTTGAGGCCATTTCTTCTTACCCTATCATTACTAATTCAGGAGAAGAGACCAGCTCCAGCCTCACTACAACCTCCTTTTAGGTAGCTGTCGAGCTAAAGGCTAAAAAGGAAGCCACAGGGGCATGACATCTTGTTTAGGTCTAGTTAAGCTTGCAGTGGATCAGGGAAATGAAACAGCAGACACTGCAGCATCCCTTGCTTCCTTGCATCTAGCATAGCTTATGACAGAAAGTAGATTCTATGAGAAAAAGAGAGTGTTATATGATCCCTTTGACACATGGAGTCAGAAAGTCTTTCACAGGAAGGACTGACTGCAGTCAGCACAAGTGAGAGTTTCTGTGGGCCCTTTAGACACTCATCTTTCTTCAAGTATATTTTGAGGCGAGAAAGTGTCCTAAAACCACAAAGTACTTTTCAAGTCTAAAAAATGTGTTGATATTCTTGAACACCTCTGAAAGTTTTTTTTTCCTTGAATATGAATACAGAACATGTACTTTGGTTTTATGAATGTAGTCTCAACTTGCAACTTTTTTATAGTACTGTAGCCTAGAGAGATTTCCTAAAGCTTTAAGATAACTGTGCCTGGTTTAATTGACTTAGTGTCATAACCTGTACTAGATGCAAGGAAAATAATGGATGAGGTGACTGTCTATCTGCATTTATAGGTATAATTAGAAGCAGACATATCAAAGGAAATGATAACCAGATACAGGTATGGGCACTAGGAACAAAAAAAGAAATCAAATTCTTAAGAAGAGAGTTCTCAAGGGGAGTCTTCAAAGACATCAAGGGCTGTGGTGGCCTGAGAAATGTAGAAATGGAGGAGGCAAGCTGCATTCCAAGGAGTGGGCTCCTCAATTCAAGACAGATGTTAAGGTACTGGAACGTGTCCACAGAAGGAAGACAAAGCTGGTGAGAGGCTGAGGGAGCTGGGGTTGTTTAGCCTGGAGAAGAGGAGGCTCAGGGGGGACATCATTGCTGTCTACAACAACTTGAAGGGAGGTTGTAGCTAGGTGGGGGTTGGTCTCTTCTGCCAGACAACCAGCAACAGAACAAGAGGACACAGTCTTAAATTGTGCCGGGGGAGGTCTAGGCTGGATGTTAGGAGGAAGTTCTTCCCGGAGAGAGTGATTGGCATTGGAATGGGCTGCCCAGGGACGAGGTGAAGTTGCCGTCCCTGGAGGTGTTCTGGAGAAGACTGGATGAGTATGATTTTCAAACATTTCCCCACTACCAGTAGACTGAAGGATGGGCAAGATCCTGAGAGGGAACACAGCCAGGCCAGCTGACCCAAACTGGGGAGTTCCATGCCATGCAGTATTGGCTCAGATATAAAAGCCAAGTGAACAAATGAACTGTGAGGACATTCATTGATGGTCTCTGTCCTCTGGAGCAACCACCACACATACTGAAGCTCTGGTTCCCAGAGAGTGATCAAAAATCATCTGCAGATGGGAAGTAGAGAATAACATCTTTGCTCTTGCTTCCACACATGGCCTTCACTTTGGCTTTTTATCCTATTAAATTGCCTCTCTGTTGACTCATGAGACTTTGGTTGTATTTTCCTTCTCTTCTGTCCATCTAATAAGGGGGTGGATAGGCTTTAGAGGCTTTGGTGGGCAGCTGTCTCCCAGACAGGGCCACACCACCATACTGGCTTACAACAAGTTTGAGAAGGAAGAAGTACTATGAAGATACATCTTATCTTTGAGGTTTCTAGTATTGAGGCTCTGGCCAGCCTGATCTAGGGTAGGGTGTTCCTGCCCCTAGCAGCGGGCTTGGAACTAGTTAATCATTGTGATCCCTTCCAACCCTGACTGATTCTATGATTCTAAGGAACATGGTCATTGAAGAAAAAGAAACCAAACCAACACAGAACAGACATGGAACATATTGAATTTGATTGGAAAAAAATGAATTTAAATCAAATATTTGTGGTGTTTACTCTAATTTCCACAAGGGTCTTGTGTACCGTGCCACATTATTCCACTGCTGCATGAGTCAGAAAGTAAGTTTCTTTCCTTGTCAATTACTGCAACACCTGTATATACACACAAAGCTGATGGCTACTCAACCACCTCCCTGGGCAGTACCTTCCAGTGCCTAATCACCATTTCCATGAGGAATTGCTTCCTAATATCCAATCTAAACCTTCCCCAAACACTGACAGTACTTACTGTATGATTTCACCTTTGCAAATCCAGCATCTGATTCCTTAACTCCTTTTCATGTAAAGCCAATTATTTATTATAGAAATCTCTCTTTCTACTGATGAGACATCTCAGCTTCTCCAGAAGTCCATTACATATGGAGCCCTCTAGAGAAAGAAACTTTGAGACCTGGGTTCTCTGCTAGTGTTCACTGATGCAACTCCATTGGCTTTGATAAAGCTCTTCCAATTACAATCAGAAGACTTGCTGCACATTGGAGAAATGCTAATGAAGAGAGCAATTGTTATTCTTAGTTCTTGTGTAATTTCTTGTATGAATATCCAGTTTCTAGGTCCTCACACAGACAAGACACCCCTCATATAAAATTTTAATTTGATATATCAAATATCTGAATTTGCCATTGTCATTGGAATAGGCTGCCCAGGGAGGTGGTGGAGTCACCGTCCCTGGAGGTGTTCAAGAAAAGCCTGGTTGAGGCACTTAGTGCCATGGTCTAGCTGATTGTACAGGGCTGGGTGCTAGGTTGGACTGGATGATCTTGGAGGTCTCTTCCAACCTGGTTGATTCTATTCTATTCTATTCTATTCTATTCTATGCTATTCTATTCTAATATCAGTAAAATCACCAGAACTCAGAAACTTAGAGAACTGAATGCAGTACTTAAGCTGTGACCTTATTGTGCCAAGTACAGGGGCAAAATCACTGCAACATCAGAGATTGATCCCTGAGATTCATTGGGCTGATCTTCTTTAAAAATAAATCCTGATTTGTATTCCACTGTAAGAGGACTTCTTGGAGAGGTGGTGGAGTCACCACCCCTGGAGGAATTCAAGCAAAGACTGGATGAGGCACTGAGTGCTGTAGTCTAGTTGACTGGATAGGGCTGGGTGCTAGGTTGGACTGGATGATCTTGGAGGACTATTCCAACCTGGTTGATTCTATTCTATTCTATTCTATTCTATTCTATTCTATTCTATTCTAAATATCACCATCTCCTTTTTTTTTTTTTCATACCACACATTTACATATCTGATCTGATACACAAATAAAGAAATAGATGTGCATAATGGATTGGAAAGTACAGTAGACATTGTCTGGTTATGGTCAAAGTTAATTTTTATTACATTCAGAGCAAAAGCATATTTAATCTCATGCCAGTTAAAATATGTAATACATTTTTTCCCCAAATAAAGAGATCCTGCATCTACAAGAAACTCTGAATTATGGCTTTCTCTCATCCTTTTGAAACCAATTTCTCTTTCATACATAAAATTCAATATTAATATGAGAAGAAAAAATACACAGCAACCACAACCGAGACTGTATGAATTCTGTATTCTGCTTCTCTGTGCAATGCATACTCATAGTGCTTAATCACTCCTGAAGAAATGTAGTCTTAATAATCATATTCCTACAGAGTCTTTCCAAGTTGTTGTGCTAGTTTGAGCCTAGCTGCGATATTTTGGTGAGCAGAATTGCATTATAGGATGTGAAATGGAAACAATGGTGATGTCTACTTCACTCATGGGCTTGCTGAGATTGTTCTTGTAGAAAGAACAATCTCAGCAATTGTTCTTGTATAAAAACAGGAACATAAACATAGATAACAGAGTTTGCTCTCTGGCTTTGAGATGCACTTCTCTCTCTCTCACTGACTTGCTGCCTAATTAATCCCTCTGCTTCCTAACCCTCTCTGCTATGAGGATAGGCTATGAAAGTTGGGGTTCTTCAGCCTGGAGAAGAGAAGGCTTCAAGGAGACCTTACAGTGGCCTTCCAGTATCTGAAGGAGGCCTACAGGAAGGCTGGGGAGGGACCATTTACAAGGTCTTGTAATGACAGGATGAGGGGTAATGGGTTTAAACTGGCAGAGGGGAGATTTAAACTAGATGATAGGAAGAACTCCTTTGCAGTGAGAGTGGTGAGACACTGGCACAGGTTGCCCAGGGAGGTTGTGGCTGCTCTCTCCCTAGAAGTGTTCAAGGCCAGGCTGGATGAGACCTTGAGCAGCCTGCTCTAGTGGGAGGTGTCCCTGCCTATGGCAGGGGGCTGGAACTGCATGAGCTTTGAGGTCCCTTCCAACCTAAACCATTCTATGATTCTATGATATTAATTTTGAAAAATAAATCTCCCCCCCTACCTGCCATAACAGTAAGGCATTGACAGACCTCTGCTCTTCCTCTTTGAAAATGCTACTAATTAACACAGGGCTGTGCCTGCAGACCCTAAAGCTGTTGCTTGCAGATAAAACTTAAACTACTATCCTCAGGGCAAAGGGCAGATGAAATGTTTTCACTGCTTGGCCCTGTGTATTACAGAGCCTTTACTTTTCCTCTTGGTCAGAAAGGCAATATTTTTACCTGCTGTTGTAGAGATCTTGAAGTGGCAGAGGCATATGAATCCCACCTGAGAAAACAGCTAAATATAAAGACCATGTAGGTACTAGTGTAGTTTATGATTCTGAAAGAGTTTTCTCTGAGCAGCCAAGAGAGAAATGCTAGTTTGCCCCTCCTTTAATAAAGCCAAGGGAATAGGGTGCAAGGTCATTTTTTTTTCCTTAGCAAAGGAAAAGAAAATGAAAGATATAAGAAGTGAGAATCCTTGAAAAATCACACAGGTGCTGGAAACAGTGACCTATGCCAGTGTAAAGCACAACTCTAACAGCTGTCAGATTGTCCTTGACCTGCAGCTTGGTTTTTTTTGGAACTGATGGACCCTCAGGTCTCTCATCAGTTCTCAAAAGATTGGATTTTGCTGATGGGAAACCCATGGTAAGAAAACCAAGTGGATGTGTGTGTGTGTGTGTGTGTGTTTGGAAGGGGGGGACAAGGAGGGAGGGGGATTATGGAAAGGTATCTTCCTGTGAGCAAGGCCTGAGGCATGTGCACACCTAGATGGGATCTCATCTACTACAAATATTTTGTGCTGAGATCTCCACCAGATAAAAAGCATTTGAGTTGCACCTGTGTATTTAAGAGTTACATTTTCACCATAGATACTGAGAGGACTGTCCTGGAGACTGCTATCTTCTACTTATCTAAGAGAAGTAAAAGGAGTGGAGCAATCCCAAGCACAAATCCAGGCTGGGCCGTGACTGGCTGGAGAGCAGCCCTGAGGAGAGGGCCTTTGGGGTGCTGGTGGACAAGAAGCTCAACATGAGCCAGCAGAGTCAATTCCCTCATCCAGATCATCAATGAAGAAATTGAAAAGGACTGGGCCCAGCACTGATCCTTGGGGAACACCACTAGTGACAGCTGCCAACTGAATGTGGCACCATTCACCACCACTCTCTGGGCCTGGCTCTCCAGCGACTTCTTGACCCATATCAGAGTGAACCTGTGCAAGCCATGAGCTGCCAGCTTTGCCAGGAGCTTGTTGTGGCAGACAGTGTCAAAGACTTCGCTGAAGTCCAGGCAGACTACATCCACTGCCTGCCCCCCATTCACCAGGCAGGCAACCTGATCATAGAAGGAGATCAGGTTGGTCAGGCAGGACCTGCCCTTCCTAAACCTGTGCTGTCTGGGCCTGATCCCTTGGACATATTGTAGGTGCTTTTTGATGGCTCTGAAGACAATCTGTTCCATGACCTTGTCTGGCTCTGAGGTCTACCGTGTCCCATACAATTCTCTTTAACACTGATCACTCGATCATATTCCACCACAGATATCAATGTGCCTACTAGAATCAATGAACAGGATTGGAGGAGTTTGATACTGAAAATCCTGCGTAAAGGCAAGATTGTTCCAGCAGCAGTGAACACTGCCTGACGGAGTGTGAGAAGACTGAACATTAGGAAATGTCAGATCTTACCCAATATACTAAAAGCAAAGGTTTCCACAGAGCAATGGCAAGTTTTGAATGTTAGAACAAGCTTTGGATCTCGATGCTGTACAGTCTGGTGAATTTTTGAGAGATGCAGTTAACCCCAAGCCCAAAACATTTCATACAACATTCTGACTGAAAGCAGTGAAGTGTCAGAGTGTAGCTAAGTCACCCAGATCTAATGCTGCAGATCAAAGAACGGGGCTAAAGGAATTTGGGAAACAAAAAAGGGATCCTACTTTTGAGGAAACTCCTTTCTTTAACTCAAGTCTTCATGGACTGATTGCCTGGTTTTGTACAGCTGGAAAGAAGTGGGAAACACAGCAGAACAGGCATACAGGAGAGGACCTGGCCTATTTGTAGCCAGGTGGGGGTTGGTCCCTTCTCCCAGGCAACCAGCCACAGAACAAGCAGTCACAGTCTCAAGTTGTGCTGGGGAAGGTCTAGGCTGGATGTTAACAGGAAGTTGTTGCCAGAGAGAGTGATTGGCATTGGAATGGGCTGCCCAGGGAGGTGGTGGAGTCACCATTGCTGGAGGTGTTGAAGAAAAGCCTGGATGAGGCACTTAGTGCCATGGTCTAGCTGACTGGCTAGGGCTGGGTGCTAGGTTGGACTGGATGATCTTGGAGGTCTCTTCCACACTGGTTGATTGTATGATTCTATGAAGCTGTTGTGACACAAGTGCAGAATTCAGCATTTGGCCTTGTTGAATCTCGTACAACAGGCCTTCATCCATCAGTCTATCCTGTCCAGGTCCCTCTGCAGAGTCTTCCTACCCTCAAGCTGATCTCAAAGTAGCTTTCCAGCATCCTGAAAAAATAAACAAGTATTTATTTTATTTTTTTTCTCATTTTGTAGCATTTGTAATGTGCTCAGGTCTGCAGGCAGTTCGCTAGAAATATCCTTGTAAATACTGACAGGTTTGAGTGAAGACTTTGTGGAAGCAGAGTTTGCAATTACAGCTCTGTGAAATGCTATGCTGGTTTCATATATGCTTTCTGGAGTGGTCCCACTGGGCTCAGTTCATAGGGTTTTGCATCTTCTTCTGCAGGCTTCAAGCAGCCTCAATAAAAATCCATTTAAATCGGCGCTTTCTTTTCTTAACCTGTTACTGCTAAAACATTTGCCTCAAATCCCAGTTCTACATTTTACTTATAAGGACCTCTTAGGTTTTATCCTAGAGGCTTTTTAATCCTCTCCTCTCAGTTCTTGTCACAGCTGGGATTTTCCTACAAATGATTGTCAGTCCCATCTGCACATGGCACTGTGTGGTGCAGAGGACTGCTGAGCTTTACCCATAGCCACAGAGCTATCTCATTTATTTCTCCTTTCTCTGTAGGTAAAGCAAAGGTGTTTCTGTGTCCAGTTCTGGGCTTCTGAATTCAAGAGAGATGTTGAGATATTGGAATGTGTCCAGAGAAAGGCAATGAAGCTGGTGAGAGGCCACAGCCCTATGAGGAAAGGCTGAGAGAGCTGGGGGTGTGCAGCCTGGAGAAGAGGAGGCTCAGGGGGGACCTCATTGCTGTCTACAACTACCTGAAGGGATGTTGTAGCCAGGCNTCCTGATGCATAATTCCTCATATTATCACTCTTTAAATTCTCCATTCAGGGTTCCCATATTACTTTGGGGTATTTCTCTGTTTCTCCACTTTTCTGTTAAAAAAATATAATTTAAGTGTCCCAGACATTGGTATTTATTTAAAGCTAAAGCAAACAGATGGGTGGTGACAAAACAAGGTAGCAGTGTAAATCAAACCACAGCACTCACTTTCATGCACTTTGTGTATATAAATGCCAAGTCAGGAAAGGAAGAAAAAACAGTAGTATGCTAAAACTAGTCCAGAACATTTTTTCTTGATTAACATTCATGCATAAGAAGCATTTAGGTAAAACAGCCACTTGCCCTCTAAAAGCAACATGATCTCATTTGGTACATTTAACAGCAATACTGAAGTGCAGTTCATTTTCTGGAAGCCATGAAAACAGCTCCAGCTCTGAACTGAATGGCTGCTTTTGTCTTATTTAGAATCAGAAGTATTTTCCTTCTCCAGAGAAAGAAAGAAGTCTTTTCAGAGAACAAAACTTTGTGCCAGGTTCTCCATCAGGCATCGTGGGGTGTTTTGGGTGACCTGGAGAGGCCATGTCACACCAGGAAGTTTAACAGACAGTGAGAGTGGAGGAGACAGAGCATCTTTCTGAGATCCAGGCACTGGCACGCACACTGCCTTTGGCAGGCAAGCATACCATGCACAACAGGTTGTCACCTCCAGGAACAAAGCATCCTGTTTTCTTCCTCATCCTTCTGTTCACATTCACCACCAGTCCCAGTTTAACATCCCTGCCCTCGTAAAGTCCTGCCCTGTAGACAAACTCTCTTCTGAGTCCAGCACTGCTTATTAATCAACCAGGCAGTTCACATCTGAAAGATGTAAGGGCATCCCTCTCAGAGGGAGAACATGCTACTTCCACACAGTGCTTTTCCATCATCCATTCCCAGGAAATCTAAGAAATGAGATTCTGAAAACAAGCTCAGCACAAATGTAACATGTGAGGGTCTGTGTACACCAGGGTATATTTGTACTGCATTCAGCCTCAGGAATTTAAACCACAGAAAGTCTTTCCTCCCCTCACCATCATCACTCTGATGTACATGTCAATAGATGCACACCATGCCACCTATTTCAGATTTCATCGTGATTGCCAATAAGAGCTGCATTATGAGGGAAATGCAGGGAGGAAGGGTTGTGTCTGGAAACCCCCATGGTTGAGCACCGGTTGGCTTCTCTGTCCTCAGACTCCCTCATGTGGGACTCTGCCTTGCAGTACATCCCCAGTGGCATTTTCTGCAGTTTGCAGAGGTGATTGCTCAATGTCCCCTGAGGGTTCATGTCCTGAGTGCATGGCAGCAAGGAGGGAGCAGTGCTGCCCACACAGCACGGTAAGAACTGTCCCCAGTCTCCTGGAGCCCAAGAATCAACCAGGTTGGAAGAGACCTCCAAGATCATCCAGTCCAACCTATCACCCAGCCCTAGACAATCAACTAGACCATGGCACTAAGTGCCTCAGCCAGGCTTTTCTTGGATACCTCCAGGGACAGTGACTCCACCACCTCCCTGGGCAGCCCATTCCAACAGCAAATCACTCATGGCATGTCATGTTGTCATGCTTGGTGTATATCTGCATTTGATCTGTAGAGTGTAACAGATCTTTCTAAACTAATGCTAGTATTGAATATGGAGAGAGACTGCAGTACCTTCCCTCTCTCAGGCAGCCTATTCCATGGGCAAGAAGCATCCAATAGACTGTACTCCCTCAGACAATACTGAAGGAATGGCACCAGGGATGTGATCATTTAGTCTTCACTCAATTACCTGATATAAAATGTTCCTTTCTTACCTCCTCTTCAGACAGAGATATATATTTAAAACAAATAAAGCAGAAATCAGGACATTCTTCCACATACACCTATCCTGAAAAGGACAAAACCCCAAGCAGCATGTGGAAATGTTAATCAAGGTATTAGATGCACTTCTGGAAGGAGCTCAGATATGACAGTGTGGAGCACAGCACAAGCACTTGAATAAACTGTACTATAAAGACTAAATCTAAGCAAATGTGAAGGCAAGTGCTGTTTTTGAAGCATCCTGAACAAGCTGAGTTTTACTTGTTTAGCAACCACTGAATTGGTGGAAATGAACTGGGCAGTACTAGCTTTCTCTTATAGATTAAACCCTCTTTCTCTGCAATTAAAGAAAGTGCTTTTTCCACTTCACCAATCCTTTATCAGAAACAAAGATACAACTCAATAATCTTGATAGATCTTGGATAAAATGAAGGCAGGAAAGAAAACCTTTTAGAATGGTTTTATGGGCTGAAAAAGAACAAGGCTTACATATCTTGTCTTTTTTTTTTATCTCTTAATGGCAGAGTATGACCTCTGGCAAAGGCTTTTAAAGCCAGTGAGGTTGTACCAGGGATTGTTCTGGCTCATGCTTTGAAACAGTCAGTAAATAAAAGGTTAGTTCCATATTTCTTCATTGCTTTATGTTTAAAAACCTTTTTGCATATGACAATAGGAGAGGGAAGGAATCTTCGTTTTCACATTGCTTTCTACAAGCAAAGAAACGTCAGAGTTCAGTCTGGTCTCTCAAAACAGGAGTGGAGCAGGGCTGTCAGTGACCTCCACTAGGCAGAGTGACTCCCCCTCTGGTTGCTTGTCTCCCAAGAGCAGGTAAGAACCAGAAACCAGATTAGCTATTGTGTAGTCTGTCTTTGGGGCATGCAATCACACATCGCACTCTTTCCAGCGCCTGTGATGATTTAGCTCACGTGGAACATTGGCTTATACACCATCTCTTGTTCTAAAATAAGGATTCATGAGAGTGCAAGATTCATGGACACCATCTATTCATCCAGGACATATTGTGTCTACGTCTCTAAAAGGTTGGGGTGGTTTTTTGTATGATTTTTGACTGACTGTGAGAGTCTAAATCCTCTCTTTTGTTCATCAACAAAGATAAAGATTGCCTTTGTTAACCTCCTGGACTCAGACTAGGTGCTTGGCCAAAAGCTCAGGAATGCAAATCAACAGACAATGCCTTCGAAATTCCTGGACCTCAGCCTGGCTTGAATGTCCAGGATGTGTACATCTTATGTCAGCTACCCTGAAGAGAAAAGGCTTATGTGTATTCGAGGTGTGGACAGATTCAGCACTGGGAGGGACTCCTACGAGTGCATGAATGCACAGGAAAACTTCCTGGGGAGCTGCACATGGACACCGAGCTAAAAAACTGTATAAAAAGACATGAGCAATGCCTGCCAAAGTGTGGACCTCCACCAGACCACCACCAGAGCTGGAGCACCACCAGAAGAACCCCCGATGAACTCCACAGATCCCTGGGCCATGCACCCATCTCTCTCTCCCCCCCATCTGAGACTGATAGTAATATAATCCCAGCTCTTTTCCTTCCCTGCTTCTTCTCTTTTTTTCCATCCTCCTCTTTATCTCTCTCCCCCTGTTGTGGTAGGCCTGTTAGGCCCAAAATAGGCTGATACATGCCCTGCCTTGCCTAGGCATGTTTTTCTGCTCCACCAGAGAGGCAAGCGTGGGAAACAGACACAAAAGAACCTGGAGCCACTGAATCTGGCCTGGCCAGGGCCCTGTGGCAAACTCAGCCGGCTCTGGAAATTTGAATGAAGCGTATATTTACAGCTGGCACAATTTACAAGCGGATATTTACAGCATATACAGTTATAGACAGAAATATACAAGGGAAAAAAAGGTAATACAGAAACACAACTCCCCTCCCAGAAACCTGAGTCCCCAGGAGGGGCTCTCAACCACCCCTCACCTTCCCCCTACCCCTCTCAACCTTACCCCAGTCCCAAGGAAGAATGGAGGTTCGGCCAAGAGGATTAAGAAGCAAAGGTGAAATCAGCCAAAGCAAATGGAGGGTGAGGTTAGAAAGCAAGATGGAGTTCAGCCAACAGCCTCAGCTCTGCATCAGGCAAAGAGCCGAGAGCACAGCCTAGAGCGAAGTGCCCAAGTGAAGTGACTTTATCTAATGTTTTGCTTTTCTACACATCTCAGCAAGGCTGTGAGCGAAGTAGACCTCACCATTGTTTTCATTTCTCAGCCTATGATCTAATTCTTCTCACCAAAACATTCTAGCTAGGCTCAAACTAGCACAGTACAGACACTTAGCTTGTGCAAGGCCTGTTATTACTAGATCTAGATATTATCCATAGAATGCTTCCATGACCGTGTAAGAACCAAAGCATTATTAATATGAGTGGTCGGGAGTGGTGAGAGTTCTGAATAGCAAAATTAATAAACAATAGTAATTTGGGGAAAATATCACCTTGCATCAATTCATTTTCCCCTCCTCAACACCTCTTCCTTTCTCTCTCTCCCTCTGTTTTGTCCAACTTTATCCTTTAATGAATAGCTTTGCGGTGATCTATGGTCTCGCTTGCACTTTAATTTATAGTGGCTTTCCAGTACCTGAAGGGAGCCTACAGGAAGGCTGGGGAGGGACTACTGACAAGGTCTACTGATGTGAGGATGAGAGGGAATGGGTTTAAGCTGGCATAGGGGAGATTTAGACTGGATGTTAGGAGGAAGTTCTTTACAGTGAGGGTGGTAAGACACTGGAATGGGTTGCCCAGGGAGGTTGTGGATGCTTCCTCCTTGGAGGCGTTTAAAGCCAGGCTGGATGAGGCCTTGAGCAGCCTGCTCTAGTGGGAGGTGTCCCTGCCTATGGCAGGGGGTTGGAGCTGGATGATCCTCGAGGTCCCTTCCAACATAAGCCATTCTGTGATTCTATGATTCACAAGACAGAAATCTATCAAGAACAGATCTTGCTCCTCTGAACAGAGATATTGTTATTCTCTGTACTCTGGACCCTGACACTGACCAGCAAGAAAAGTGGTACCTGATCCTTAAGAAAAGGGTCAAGAAGCAACTAGTGGAGTTTAACTTTCAAAGTTTATGTAATAGCCATCTCATGGGCTTTTGGAGGGAAGGGTGCCATTACAGTTTCAGAAACACTCAGAATGGCACATTGCCTGAACTAGCTGTAAGAGCCAGCAGAACAAGAAGTAAACTTTCAGCACCAAAGATTTATGTGTCAAAAATGCCTCAGCCCTTGTACAAGTTTTACGAGTGTTAAAAGCGCAGTCTCTATGTCTTCAGTGGTGAAGAAGCAGTACTTCTATAAGATTTAGTTCTCTTCAGGCAATTCCTGGAATTCCTTTTACCCTTGAAGTGATGAGTGATTGTTCTGGAAGGGTATACCAGAGTCATTTGCTGTAATTGCTGTGAAATCTTTGGTGCCAGAGACATCCTAGGAAGCCATGGGGGGAAAGGAGAGAAAAGAAACAGGCAGTTGTATTTTGAGGCATACTTGTTTAATAAACATGTTTTCCCAGCAAATAAGTCTGGGAACCTCTTCTGCTTATACTGTGCCAGTGTGGGTAGACCTGTGTTTACACATAGAAGCTTGGCAGCATGGATGCTTGACTCACCAAATATGAACTCTGCAATCCACTGAGAGTGCCAAGCTGAGAGGCAGATTTTGTCAGCTTTGCTCCTGGTGAGTGGGACTGTGCTCTGCAGGCAGCACCTGACTGCTCGAGGAGCAAATTACCACACAATGCAGGAAGGTTGTCAGCGTTGGCAAAAATAATCATGGACATTTTTCAAACTGCTAATGTGGGCACAATTTCCTTAAAAGAGTTTTTCAATGTTTTTTGAAGACACTTCCATTTTCATTTGTTCCCTGTGTCTGTGTTGTTTTAAGCAAGCATCTGCTTGTTGCTAATCTTTTGCAGCTATAACAGAGCATATGACTATGAAGAGATTCGTTTTAGAGCAGGGTGGTACTCCAGGAGATATCCTGTCAGCTGCATGTATAGGCTTAACCAGAGAATTTGCAGGCTATAAGATGAGGAAGGGCTCAATTATCTGTCTCTAGAGAGCCTAATGTACTCCATTGCACCCATTTATGGTGAATTTCTCTGTAGTTAAACAGGATTTTTTTTTCCCCACAGTTATTCAGTCTCTTCGGTAGAATTTTATGGAGAATCATATCTGTGGTTCAGCATTTTAAATAGCAATTTAAGTTCTAATTTTAAGAATACAATGTTGGCTTTGGCTCTATTAAGACCTATAGTGCCTTTCCTTAAGACTTCTTGTGCCTGGAAAATGTGAATGTCTGTTAGCTGAAGGCATGGAGAATCCTAGTTAGAAAGTGCTTGCCTTACCATTCACCTGAGGGGTTGAGCTGGAGAGGGCTGAGATTGATCCAGTCTAAATGACTCATCATGACTTCTCATAAGAGTGTGCTTGGGGAACTGTGGCTGGAAAACTGTCTAGCTGAAATGGACCTGGGGATTGTAACTAACAAGCAAATGAATATGAGCCAGCAGTGTGCCCAGGTGGCAAAGGAAGCCAATGGCATCTTGGCATCTATTAGAAATGTTGTGTCCTGCGGGAGTAGGGAGATACTTGTCCCCTTGTACTCGGCTTTGGTGAGGCCACGCATCAGGTATTGCATTCAGTTTTGGATACCTCATTACAAGAGGGTTGTTGAGGTTCTGGAGAGAGTGCAGAGGAGGGCAAGTAAGGGAGTTGAGGAATACATCTTACGAGGAGTGACTGAGGGAGCTGGGGCTGTTTAGCTTGAAAAAGAAGAGGCTGAGGGGAGACTTCATAGCTGTCTATAGCTACCTGAAAGGATGTCGTGGAGAAGCTGGTGCTGGTCTCTTCTCACAGGTGAATAGTGATAGAACAAGGGGGAATGGCCTCAAGCTGCAACTGGGTGGGTTTAGATGAGATATTAGGAAACATTTTTTCATAGACAGAGTGGTCAGGCATTGAAATTGTCTGCCCAGGGAGAGAGTTTAGTTGCCAACCTTGGATGTGATTAAAAATCGTTTGGATGTGGTGCTTGGGGATACAGTTTAGGGTGAACCTTGTAGGGTAGGGTTATGGGTTGGACTTGGTGATCTTGAGGGTCTTTTCCAACCTGAATGTTTCTGTGATTCTGTGATTCTGATTCTGGTCATGACATTGTTTAGAATGTTAAGATGAGTTTCTGGGCATATTTCAGAAAGGATGGAAGGAGAGTTAATGCATTTAATTTTCCTTAATGGGATACATAAAAAGAAACCAAGTTCAGACTGCATCTCCCTGAGTACTAGATGGAGGGAAGCAGACATCTACCTTACTCCATCTTTTCTCATTCCCTGGAAAGAAAAAGATCAGGTGGAGTCAGTTCTGCAGCTAATGATGTTGACTGACAAGTGAGTGCCTAATTTTTGCCTCAGCTGCACATCAGGCTTAGTCATCTATGCTGTTTCAAATAGTTACAGTTTCACACATGTCTTTTCAAATGTGATGGCATATGCTTTTGTTTGTATGAAGTGATCATCAGAGGAGATACCTCAGTTAATGATCACCTAGTCACTCCTGCAAGGACACATGCATTTAGGTCCTTTCCGACCAGTTCTTGCTGCAGAAAAAGGAGCCTTTTCCTAGATACAGAACTGTGAGTTATTCTTAGATTTAAGGGCTCGTAGAGTCTTTATATTCAAAGAGCAAACATCACCACTATCATTATGAATCACTGTTCCTGATGAGTCTAATTCTTTTTACTGCCATTAGAGCAGATGCTCATGTATCTTTCCTCAGTGACCAAATCAATCTTCCCAAACTGCTCATAAATATTCCACGAAGAATACTGGATATTGCAACAGCATCTCCTGGCTTTGGCAGGAGAAGATAGAGCTGCTCCTTCAAGCCCTTTCAGCTGGCTTACCTGCAAAGCCTAGGGGAGAACACCAGATATGGATCCTTTGTTAAACACTGCTGTTATACAGGCAGACATTCACAGTGACAGTGTACTTCCCTGTTAACAGTCTTCAGTACAATATTTTTCTCTCTTTGGCTATATTTCTGCTTTCAGCTTCATACATCTTCATCTGTATGAGCTCTGTTGTGGTTAATTGCAAACTTTGAAGACTTTTATTATGGGTACATTTTCAAAACACAAAGCAAGTTCACAGCAGACATCCCCTGACAGACTAAGCCACACACAACTGTTTGCTGGTGTCCTAAGACTTATCTAAATCTCTTTATGAATACAGAACAAAGGCTTTCTCCAATCTACAATATAAACCTACCTCCTCTCAAGAGGACTAATTCATGACATGCAGTGTAGTTCAATCAGCATGACTCAGACATTTCAGATGGCATTCCCAGTCACAGGATAAAAACACCTCAGCTCAGGCAGTGTGGCAGAATGTTCCTTTCATGGAAGCCATCTGTCATCATAAAGATGATGAGATTACAAATCAATATTTCCCTATTATTTTTTCAGGCAGGAGATCTCAACTAAGATCCTCTCAATTAGTACTCAGAAAATCTTTTCAGTTACCATCAGTGTTGTGAAATAGCATAGGTACACTCCAAACCTCCCTTCAAGGTTCCCTTCCAACCTGGTTGATTCTATGATTCTGTGATTCTATGATTCTAAGTTACAAACATCAGTGGAACCAAGCCCCACATACAGTAGCTCCCTGGAACAAGAGTAAGGTCCGTAGCCTATAAAAGAACCTTATCAATGAGGAAGATAAGTTAATATTAAGATGTTAATCAAATCACCTACATAAAGAGAGAATTAAATGAAAGCCCCATAGTAACAATAACAAATACATCTATGGTCTTAAACCAGGAGCTTTTCTTTGTGGTTTCATAGTTTTCTCATTTAATTGAAGAACTCCTAATAATGTTTGGAGAGCTGATAAAGGCAAGCAGCAAAATCTAAGTAATGGATGTCTAGGAAAGCTGTTTTAAAAATAAGTGCATCTGTGAGGAACAATTGGAAGACTGTTGGGACTTCTATGCATAATTACTTTACACAGGCACTCATAATGTCAGATGCAATATAACAAAGAGACTGCTCTCCTTGGTGTTCCCTGTAGTTTGCTAGAGCTCGTTTGTGTGAGAATGGTGTCTTTGTCAGGAGGTTACTTTGCAGAACACCACACAGTGGCTCGTCACAATTGTACCTAGATTATGTCCCAATGGTGGTGTTGAAATGTTGGCACCCTCACTGTCTTAGTCTAACTCACAGAATCATACAATCAGCCAAGTTGGAAGAGACCTCCAAGATCATCCAGTCCAAGTTAGCACCCAGCCCTAAATGATCAACTAGACCATGGCACTAAGTGCCTCATCCAGGCTTTTCCTGAACGCCTCCAGGGATGGCAACTCCACCACCTCCCTGGGCAGCCCATTCCAATGCCAATCACTCTCTCTGGCAACAACTTCCTCCTAACATCCAGCCTATACCTCCCCCAGCACAACTTAAGACTGTGTCCCCTTGTTCTGTTGCTGGTTGCCTGGGAGAAGAGACCAACCCCCACCTAAGAAAAGTATTAAGGGAAAAGAAGTGGCATCTTTTGAGCTGCTTTGAGCTAAGGATTGTGTTTGAGAGGCAAATTTCAGGCCTCTTGTGCTAGTTTCAGCTTAGTTGGGGTATTTTAGTCAGAGGAATTAGATTATAGGCTGTGAAAAGGAAACAATGGTGATGTCTGCTTCACTCATAGGCTTGCTGAGATGTATGAAAACAAGAACACAAACATAGTTAACACAGTTGCTCTCTGGCTCTGGCTGTCTCCCTTCTCTCTCTAACTTGCTGTCTAACTAATCCTTCTGCTTCCTAACTCCCCTGGCCGACTCTCCAAACTCACTTCGAATGTAAGGCAAAGTCTGGGATAAGGCAGAAGGGTGGAAAGAAGGTGAAAGGTTGGTTGGGAGCCCCTCCTGGGGACTCTGGTTTCTGGGAGGGCTGCTGTGTTTCTGTATTACTTTTTAACTTGTCTATTTCTGTCTATAGCTGTAGATACTGTAAATATCTGCTTATACATTGTGCTAAGCTGTAAATATAAAGCATCATTCTTTAATTTCCAGCTCAGCTGAGTCTAGTCTGGGTGATTTCACAAGAGTGGGGGGGCAGATAATGCCCAAACCATCGTACTTGTGTTTCTCACTTGATCCTCTCCTGCATGCCTTAGTGGTGGAAATCTGTGATAAAAAGGCACTGCTGGTGAGCCCTGCACTCAGGTGACCTCTCCTCATCTAAATTCTTAAGGCAGCCTCCTGGCAGGCTGCCTAGCCCGGTAAGAAGCAGAGTGCAGCATCCTGCTTCAGCCACAGGTCAGCCAGTGTGTCCTGATGCTTATAGCACTGCCCAGACATGCACACAAAAAAGACAGAATTAGGGAACAGAGGCTGAGGAGATTTCCTCTGTGATGCTCCTTGCTCACACAAGACAGTGCTGGCAAAACGGCACAACCATCTGTGTGTTCTTTTTGTCCCAGCTTCTCCAACAGTCAGAATGGTCATGCTGCTTTGAGGTAGAGGATCAGCTCTTGAGGATCAGTTCTTTCCCATCAAGTACCTCTGCCTCTTTGAGATGTTGGTACTGAGTCTGATGGATTAGAAATCAACTGGGCTCTTAAGCATGGAGTACTTCATTTATGGATACAGTCTGAAGCAAGAGGATTTTTCCAGCAGCGATGTGAAGAGAGTTTTGGTGAGGTTTGGTTGGTTCTGTTATTTATGGTTGTGTGTTTTTCAGTTGCCTCCTTTCCCCTCCACCAACTAAACCTACAAGCCAAATGTCACTGAACGAAGAAGGTCTTGGAGAATGAAGAAAGCGAAAGGAGAAAGCTCCCAGTTTGCCCAGCATTTGCTTGGACAAAGATCCTGCTCTAGGCATTTTTGGCAGGCATTTGAGAAAGAGAGCAAAATACACGTAGCCATCTTTCAGCATCTGCTGGAGGAGCCAATCTTTTTGTTGTAATGACATGTACATTTAATAGAGATAGAAAGTGTTTTGAGGAGAGTAAATCTCCACCCTTATCTTAGAGACGTTTAGAATGAAGATTTCATTTAATTGTGGCTCACTGCTGAGCACAATTTACCAAAATGGCAGTAAACTGCTATCGAACTGTAACATCTAAAGATGTCTAAGTGCTTGGATAATTTGTGGGGTTTATTCCTTTGGAAGATAGCAATAAAAAAAAGTTAAAAATAGGAAGAAAAGATAGTAGCAAGGGTTTTAAAGCAAAGAAACAGACGGCTGTGTACTCAAGGGCTCCGATACAAGCCTCAACCGCAAGAGTGGTACAGCTTGAAACGTTACCTTTGCTCACAGAGCTGTTGTAGCACAACAACCACTACAAATACCTAAAATCATGGGCTTGTATCCCAGAGAAGTGTACTAGTGCTGCTTTTATAACTTTGTGAGCTCTTTAAGAAATTTCTCATAGTCAAGTTATGAGCTTAGCTTTCTTAATTGGGTTTAACATACCCCTTAAAAGTAGCATGTGACTCCTTCCCCAGGCAACCAGCAACAGAACAAGGGGACACAGTCTCAGGTTGTGCTGGGGGAGGTCCAGGCTGGATGTTAGGAGGAAGTTGTGCACAGAGAGAGTGATTTAATTCTATGATTCTATAATTCTATTTGCCATTGGAATGGGCTGCCCAGGGAGGTGGTGGAGTCACGATCCCTGGAGGTGTTCAAGAAAAGCCTGGCTGAGGCACTTAGTGCCATGGTCTGGTTGATTGGCTAGGGCTGGGTGCTAGGTTGGACTGGATGATCTTGGAGGTTTCTTCCAACCTGGTTGATTCTATGATTGTATCCTTGCTGGATTTCTCTGTGTCAGCCTCTGAAACTTCAAGCTATATTCAATCATGGACCCATGCAGCATTAAGTCTGATGTGAATAAAATCTTGCTGATTCCTCTACCTTCCCACCCTGTTCCACAGCCAGACCTAAAGAAAGCAATGACTACAGTTGGACAGGATCTGTATCAACACCTTAAACATTGTATTGTTCTGTAGTGCAGTTCTGAGGGTCTTGATTCAGCACTGGTGGTCCTGGGAGCTACCCTTGATACCTACATATTGGTGAGAACTCGGGAGAATCAGACCAACACTACTGACTCACCTTTGATGATTATTTGACTGTAATAATTGAGCCTTGTAGGACTAACAGAATAATTTTCACGTCCTAAGTGTCTCTAGTGGAGCATTTTGTTCTAAGAGACCAACCCCCACCTGGCTACAGCCTCTCTTCAGGTAGTTGTAGACAGCAGTGAGGTCACTCCTGAGCCTCCTCTTCTCCAGGCTGCACACCCCCAGCTCCCTCAGCCTCTCCTCACAGGGCTGTGCTCCCAGCCCCTCACCAGCTTTGTTGCCCTTCTCTGGACACATTCCAGTATCTCAACATCTCTCTTGAATTGAGGAGCCCAGAACCTGGACACAGCACTCAAGGTGTGGCCTGACCAGTGCTGAGTACAGGGGCAGAATAACCTCCCCGGTCCTACTGGCCACACAGTTCCTGATACAGGCCACGATGCCACTGGCTCTCCTGGCCCCCTGGGCTCACTGCTGGCTCATGTTCAGCTACTATCTACCAATATCCCCAGGTCCCTTTCTGCCTGCCTGCCTGCTCTCCAGACGCTGTCCTCAGCCTGTAATGCTGCTTGGAGTTGTTGTGGCCAAAGTATAGAACCCTGCACTTGGCCTTGTTCAATCTCATCCCGTTGGCCTCTGCCAACCCATCCAGCCTGGCCAAGGCTCTCCTACCCTCCAACAGATCCACACCTGCTCCTAGCTTTGTGTCATCTGCAAACTTACTGATAACAGACTCAATTCCCTCATCTTGATCATCAATAAAGATATTGAATAGGTATGGGCCCAGCACCTTGTTTGGTGTGAGGTTATATTTTTGTGGATTTGAAGGTTTTTGTGGTTGTTTTTTTTGCAATATCACCTAGAAGTCACGATTCAAGCTGTCATCTTTTTGTCCAATGAGCATGGCAAACATTAGTCACAGCTGCAGCAGATTTTGTTAGGCTGAGCAATAGTCCTCTCTTCCTTGGAGTGAGTAAATCAAGAACTCCCAGCAGTGCCTGCTCTGCAGGGATAAAGCATGGGGAGCAGAGCTTTGATAGACTGCAATGTAATGGTATCACTATTGAGCTACCTCTTGCAGTGACTAAATTGGCAACTTGGTGTTGTTTATAAAGGATATTATGTTGAACTACAGTCCCACACGTGTGTATCTTTCTTTACTCTTACTAACAGAAAGTGTTATCTACTTCTTGGGGATAATAAATAAGAAAGGTTCATAGTTGTTATTATTATTAGCTTAAGAATAATATTAATAATAGAAAATCAATAATATAAAACTAAGAGTGAATATTGCATGCTGAAACCTATCTTACATTCATGTAAATTGTATTGATCAGAAAATAGTAACCATCTCCCCAAGATAACAAACATACATGTGAAATATTCTAATCTAGTAATTCTAGTGCTTTCTATGATGGTGTAACATCAGTGGACAAGAGAAGACCAACAGATGTCTTCTATCTCTACTGTACAGCCTTTGACATGGTCCTCCACAACGTCCTTCTCTCTAAACTGGAGAGGTATGGATTTGTTGGGTGGACTGTTCAGTGCATAAGGAATTGGTTGGATGATTGCATACAAAAGGTAGCAGTCAATGGCTCAATGTTCAGATAGAGAGGGGTGACAACTGGTGTCCCTCAAGGGTCTATACTGGGACCAGAGCTGTTCAATATCTTTATCAATGATATAGAGAGCAAGATTGAGTGTACTATCAGCAACTTTACAGATGATACTGAGCTTAATGCTGCAGACTGAAGGATGAGATGACATCCAGAGGGATCTGTACAGGCTGAAAAGGTGGCCTGAGGAGAATCTCATGAGGTTAAATAAATCAAAGTGCAAGGTCCTGTGCCTAGGTCAGGTATCAATACAGGATGGGGGATGATAAAATTGAAAGCAGCCCTACAGAAAGGGACTTGGGAGTACTGGTGGATGAGAAACTGGACATGAGACAACAATGGACACTTGCAGGCTCGGCTGCATCAAAAGAAATGTGGCCAGCAGATTGAGAGTGGTGATTCTGCCACTCCATTCTTCTCTTGTGAGACCTCAGCTGGATTACTGTGTCGAGTGCTGGGGCCTCAGCTGAAGTGGGCCCAGAGGAGGGCCACCAAGATGATCAGAGAGCCAGAGCATCTCTCCTGTGAAGACAGGATGAAAGAATTGGGGCTGTTCAGATTGGAGAAGAGACGGCTCCAGGGAGAGCTTATAACTGCAATTCAATAGGGGATCTGTGGGAAGGCAGAGAGCTACTGTTTAGGACGGCTTGTAGCAATAGGATGAGGGGAAAGGGTTTTGAATGGGAGCAAGGTAGATTTAGGTTAGACATAAGGAAAAAATTCTTTACAGTGAAAGTGGTAAAATACTGGAACAGGCTGCCCGGGGATGTGGTTGAGGCCCTGTCTCTGGAGACGTTCAAGAACAGACTTGATGTGGCCCTGGGCAGCGTGATCTAGTTGGAGGTGTCCCTGCTCGCTGCAGGGAGGTTAGACAAGATGTCCTTTGAGGGTTGCTTCCAACCCAATGCAATCTGTGAACCTGCAATATGTCTAGGGAGGGTTGTACAGTATGAAATTTAGATGAATCACAAGAGTTGAATGTTGGATGAACTTTCCCAACAGTGATGTCTTTGGCTGTGTGCCCAGGCAGGTGAGCGACACACTGCAGAAATGAAGAACTCACTCTGTCATGATAATGAATTTTTCAACCATCATCCATGGGGGTGGAACTAGATGAGGAGACTTTCAAGGCCCATCTGGATGTGTTCCTCTGTGACCTGAGGTAGATTGTGTGGTTCTGCTTTGGGAGGGGAGTTGGACTCGATGATCTCTTTGGGTCCCTTCCAACCCCTAACATCCTGTGAGCCTGTGTGTGATCCTGTGAGCCTTGTGGTCGCTTCTAACCCTGGCTGATTCTATAATTCTAAGAGGGAGAAAGAAATAGTTTGGATCCTAACAAGGTGGGAGCATGCAGAACTAGTAGGGCTTTGCAGAGACTCAGGTCCTTCAGGCACCAGTCAGCTCACAAACACCTGTTGGAATGTAAATAAATAACTCTTTTAAACTGTTTTGCTTCCAGATAAACACTGGCTTTGATTTTTTTTTTTTTTTTGTTTGGGATGTTTCGTTTGTTTGTTTAGTTTTGAAGTGTTTGGGGTTTTTTGTTTCTTTAGTTGATTGGTTGTGTGGGTTTTTTTATTCAACCTGGGGTTTGAGCTGCAGAACCAAACAATTGAAGAGTGGGGGATGAAATTGTCTATTAATCTCAGTGTTCAAAGTCTTGATCCAGGTTTTCATTTGGGTATATTTTCTTTGCTATTTCTTTTCACTTCACTCTATATATTCTTTTAATTAAATTGGGTGCTTTCTAGATCTGCTCAGCTTGAAGGTTTTGACCTCTAATATGTTACAGAAGATATAATTTGCACCTTATTGTCTCCTCAGTGAGTCTCTGTGCTGACTGGGAGAGATCAAGTGTGGTGACCCTGCTTTATGGACTATAAAATCACACATCACTCCCAAGTCTCAGCTACAGCAGCTCACTCTGCCACACCAGCAGGCAGCAATGCTGGGAACTGTATAGACACAGGCTGTACAGAGATTTCTAGGGTGCTTTCATGAATGTGGGCAGTCATCAGATGTCACTCTTGAGTCACCATGAACTCAGGTTCAGGTCTGTACTATATATCATCCTCTCACAAAGCTGCTTCCTCAGGATTCTGTTTCTGCTGGGGCACTGTGGAGGGAATGTGCATGTCAGTAGCTAAGTGTATTTCCAAACAGAAGAGTTGCTTTCTGTGGTTATGATGAGATCACCAGGCCTACTCTCTGCAAGCTCAGCTGACAGATCTGCTTATACACTTATATCAAGTGTGGTTCATTTTTCCCACACACACTTTCCTGTGTGCCCACTGTCAACTGTGCATCGTCCCTATTCTTGGGCTATATGAATGGTATTGAATACTTTTACACTTTCACAGTATCACACAGTCTCACAGTATCACCAAGGTTGGAAGAGACCTCATAGATCATCAGGTCCAACCCGTTACCACAGAGCTCAAGGCTAGACCATGGCACCAAGTGCCACGTCCAATCCTGCCTTGAACAGCTCCAGGGACGGTGACTCCACCACCTCCCTGGGCAGCCCATTCCAGTAGCCAATGACTCTCTCAGTGAAGAACTTTCTCCCCACCTCAAGCCTAAGTTTCCCCTGGCGTAGCTTGAGGCTGTGTCCTCTTGTTCTGGTGCTGGCTGCCTGAGAGAAGAGAGCAACCTCCTCCTGGCTACAACCACCCCTCAGGTAGTTGCAGACAGCAATAAGGTCACCCCTGAGCCTCCTCTTCTCCAGGCTAAACAATCCCAGCTCCCTCAGGATTCACTTTGAATCTGGAGCAGCTCACTTCTCTGGGGATTTTACCCAATCCAGTGAGTCATTCCACATTACTCATTTTGTTGCTTGCTAATTTTGCCTCACCACCTGAATGCTCTAAAGGTGTGAGTAGCCAGGCTCTATGTTTATTCTTTATTTTATTTGAATTACTAAAACATTACCTATTCTTTCTCTCTGGACACATTACGTGTCACAACATAAACGAATTCTAGGTGATAAACTGAGTATGGTATCTGAGTACCTTCTGCAAGGTTTTCTCAATGTATCCAAAATGCCTCTCCATTTGCCCAGTGCATTTACAGTTGCTCTGGGTTAATTCGTGAGGAGCTGTGGCAGTCTGTATAGCAGAAGGGTGTACAGACTCCAGCACTTTGGGGTGCCTGAAGGTGAAATCATTGGCTTTAATGGCCTGTTAGCTTAGTGTGCAGCTCTACCAATGCACACTCTTTGGATTGAAAGAAATTCATAAAGAATGCAGATCTCACAGGTGAATCTTCTCTGCCTTGCTTGCCATTTCAGATTGAGACACATATACATAATAAAAAGCACATTATGAAAAGCCAGTCTCTGGCTGACAGAAGCATGAGTGGCTGTAATGGAGCCAGCATTAGAAAGCCAAGTCCAGATTCTTCTCTTCAGACATGTATGCAGTCCTCACTCAGTCTGGACATGTTTTCTTCAGCTGATCATACAGATGGATCCAAATGAATACATTGTAAGTCTAATATTGCACATAGGCATGAATTCCCTAGTCAGATAAGATGCTTCTCCCTCCTGGAGGTGTCACAGGCCACACATATCCCCCTTCCCTTAGCATATGAGGGTGTCAAGGCTTTGAGCTCAGCAAGACAGAGCCCTTAAGGAAGAAGAGTAGTTCCTTGAATTCATTCTCTAGGATCTCTCATCAAGAAAGGCAGTAGACAGTGATTACCTTTTCTTCAGCCTGTTTGCAAGGCAGTCAGACTATACACCTATTTATCTAGGACTAATGCCTAAGAATCCATGCAGCCATGGATGCATGCCCTTTGCTTGTTGTTCCAATGATGTTTGTGGAGTCCTAATGTGCCTGATATCACTGTGAATTATAGTTCCTTAACTGGCACATCAGAGAAGCAGCTACTGTCCTTTGTCAAGCTTAGAAACAATGGGGTGCTGTGTGCTGTACAAACAGCTCAGGAAACAAAGTCCCTGCAACTGCTATCACATTCAGCGAGGACAAGTCATGTTATGCCTGCAGCTGAAGGATACAGCAGCAGTTTCCAGCTTTTTAGTGCTTCATTTTTTTTACTGCTAGTTAAATAAAAGCAAACCAAAGTTTTCATCTAAATGAAGACTATAATTTTGTGGGCCCCGGTGGCTACACTTTTCACCTGGTTGTAGGAAGGGAATGAAATGTCTGGACAGCACTTATTATCCATTCTCTTAGGCATTCATTTCATATTCTGATAAAGATCAGCCTTGGGCTTTCTGGTTATTGATCTCAGCCAAAAGGCAGATCTCTCAACTCCAGCAAGTGTTTCTGCTAATGTATTTTCCTTCAACATTAATACTCTCTCTAATTTCAACCTCAAGAAGCAGCAATAAATTGTGGTCTGTGGGTTTAGCTTGTAAAAGCAGAGTAGGCCACATGAATATGTGGTGGACAGCTTGTCACAGCCTGCTGCAAAATCCAATTAATTCTGAGGTTATTATGCCTTCCTTCACTACAGCTATTCTAATTGGGAGGAGGTAATAATATTGAATGTCCACCTCAGAGTTAGAAAAACACTCAATCTCAACTAATTAGCTGAGATCCCATCAAACTTCCCTATAGTATCTGCTAAAATGCTTTTGGGAATTTGAACTTGTTATCTAAAACTCAGAAAATGGCCAGTGTTCTTCCATGGAGCAATGGAAGTTAACTTTAAATACAGTTTTGTATCTTAAGGCTCTTGACTAGACCAGATGCTGGCTTCCTCTCCTATGAAGACAGCCAGATAGACGTTGGGTTACTCAGTCTGGAGAAGACAAGGCTCTGGGGAAACTTTATATCAGCTTACCAGTACCTAATAGAGAACTGCGAGGAAGCTGGAGAAGGACTTTACAAAGACATGTAGGGATGTAGGGCCAAGAGGATGCTCAGAGGGCTGGAGCAGCTCTGCTATGAGGACAGATTGAAAGAGTTGGGGCTGTTCAGTCTGCAGAAGAGGAGGCTCCAAGGTGACCCTCTTGTGGCCTTCCAATATCTGGATGGGGGGGCCTACAAAAAAGCTAGGGAGGGACTTTTTAGGCTATCAAAGAGTGACTGGACTAGGGGGAATGGAGCAAAGCTGGAGGTGGGTAGGTTCAGACTGGATGTGAGGAGGAAGTTCTTCCACATGAGTGGTGAGAGGTTGGAGTGGGTTGCCCAGGGAGGTGGTTGAGGCCCCATCCCTGGAGGTGTTTAAGGCCAGGCTGGATGAAGTCCTGCCCAGCATGCTCTTGGGTAGGGTGTCCCTGGGCATGGCAGGGGGGTTGGATCTAGTTGATCCTTGTGGTCCCTTCCAACCCCAATTGATTCTATGATTCTACTCTATGATTCTATTCTATGATTCTATGAAACTATGCCAGGGCAGGTTGAGGCTGGATGTTCTTCACAGCAAGAGTGATTTGCATTGGAATGGGCTGCCCGGGGAGATGGAGGATTCCCCATCCCTGCTGGTGTTTAAAAGGAGACAGGATGAGGCACTTAATGCCATGGTTTAGTTAATTAGAAGTGTTAGATAATAGGTTGGACTCGATGATCCTGGAGGTATTTTCCAATGTGGTTGATTCTGTGATTGTGTGATAGGACATGGGGTAATGGCTTTAAACTGAAAGAGGGTAAATTTAGGTTACATGTAAGAAAGAAGTTCTTAGCTCTTAGTTCTTAGCTCTTAGTTCTTAGCAAGGCACTAGAATAGGTTGCCCAGAGAGGCCATGGATGCCCCCTACCTGGAATTGTTCAAAACCAGGTTGATTGGGCTTTGAGCAACTTGGTGCTGGAAGGGGTCCCTGCCTTTGGCAGGGGTATTGGACCTAGATGATGTATGGTGGTAAGGTGCGAAATTGGAATGCTCAAAAATCAGTATCATTTATTAATGTTGATATTCAGAACTCTTGCTGCTGGCCACAATTTTTAATAATAGGTTATTTGCAACGGTCGTGAAAACATTACAGAGAGAAACAGAGTCTAGAGCACTTAAGAAATAACTAGTGAGAAGAACTGGTAAGACACTGGAACGGGTTGCCCAGGGAGGTTGTGGATGCTTCCTCCCTGGAGGCATTTAAAGCCAGGCTGGATGAGGCCTTGAGCAGCCTGCTCTAGTGGGAGGTGTCCCTGCCTATGGCAGGGGGTTGGAGCTGGATGATCCTTGAGGTCCCTTCCAACCTAAACCACTCTATGATTCTATGATTCTAGTAAAATACAACATTAAACTATTAGAACTGGGAAAAAAGGTTTTTGTGGTCAATTATACTGCTGGCACCCTAGAGGGACTCAAGAAGTTTCTTTCTGCTTAAGGCAGAAGGCACTTTAAGGTTTTAAGTATAAAGTATTTTCAGACTTTAAGTATTTACTAACAAAATATTAATATCTCTGGATTCCCAGGTCTCTTCTGCCAGGCAAGCAGCAACAGAACAAGGGGACACAGTCTCAAGTTGTTCTGGGGGAGGTCTAGGCTGGATGTTAGGAGGAAGTTGTTGCCAGAGAGAGTGATTGGCGTTGGAATGGGCTGCCCAGGGAGGTGGTGGGAGTCACTGGAGGTGTTCAAGCAAAGCCTGGCTGAGGCACTTAGTGCCATGGTCTGGTTGATTGTTTAGGGCTGGGTGCTAGGTTGGACTGGGTTATCTTGGAGGTCTCTTCCATCCTAGTTGATTCTATGATGCTATGATTGACCACTAGAATAGGTTGTTGACAGAGGTTGTGGAATGTCCTTCCTTGGATGTATTCACAATCCATCTGAATGCAGTCCTAAATAACTGGATCTAGAGACCAATCCCCACCTGGCTACAACCTCCCTTCAAGTAGTTGTAGACAGCAATGAGGTCCCCCCGAGCCTCTTTTTCTTCAGGCTAAACACCCCCAACTCCCTTGGCCTCTCCCCACAGGGCTGTGCTCCAAGCTCCTCTCAGCAGCTTCATTACCCTTCTCTGGACAGGTTTCAGTATTTCAACATCTCTCTTGAACTGAGGAGCCCAGAACTGGACACATTACTCAAGGAGTGGCCTGACCAGTGTTGAGTACAGGGGAAGAGTAACCTCCCTTGTCCTCCTGGCATCCAAATGCTGTTTCTTTACTGCATGTCTTTCACAGCCAATAGAAACTCTTCTCCAATTGCATTTTTAAAAATAACTTCAGAGTATATTGCCTTAAAAATCCCTTTCTGGACAATTTTATTTCCTTTAACAGAAGCATAACTGGGAACATATTATTATGAGGAGTGACACTTTTTAAAAACTGGTGTAACTCGAGTGAATGCTTATGCTGACAAGGTTCAAAAGGTTACTAAAGCTTTTCTATAACCTGTAATTTGGTATCATATTTTCCACAAATTCATTATACTGTATCTGTGAAAAATGATTTTGCAGCAGAAAACACGAGCCCACTTCACGCTGAGGCCACGCGTAATAAAATGGCAGCAGTCACAGCACAAGGTGCTGCAACCAGCTGAATTTGTTGCTGACAATTCATAGAATCATAGAATCACAGAATCAGTCAGGGTTGGAAGGGACCGCAGGGATCATCTAGTTCCAACCCACCTGACATGCCCAGGGACACCCTACCCTAGAGCAGGCTGCCCACAGCCTCATCCAGCCTGGCCTTAAACACCTCCAGCCATGGACCTTCAACCACCTCCCTGGGCAACCCAGTCCAGCCTCTCACCACTCTCGAGCTGAACAACTTCCTCCTCATGACCAGTCTGAATCTCCCCACCTCCAGCTTTGCTCCATTCCCCCTAGTCCTGTCACTCCTTGAGAGCCTAAAAATCCCTCCCCAGCTTTTCTTGTAGGTCCCCTTCAGACCCTGGAAGGCCACAAGAAGGTCACCTGGGAGCCTCCTCTTCTGCAGACTGAACAGCCCCAACTCTTCCAGTCTGTCCTCACAGAATATGTTGTCCAGCCCTCTGAGCATCCTCATGGCCCTTCTCTGGACACACTCCAGCATCTCCACATCCCTCTTGTAATAGAGGCTCCAGAACTGGATGCAGTACTCCAGGTGGGTTCTCAGCAGAGTGGAGTAGAGGAGAAGAATCACCTCCCTCAACCTGCTGGCCACACTTCTTCTGATGCAGCCCAGGATCTTTTTGGCCTGCCAGACTGCAAGTGCACAGTGCTGGATCATGTTGAGCTTCTTGTCCACAAGCACCCCTTAGTCCATCTCCTCAGGGCTGCTCTTCAGCCACTCACTGGTCAAACTTTGTGAATCCTGGCCTTAGATATTGTACATAGTAGATACTTCATAGGGTTCAAAGAGAGACTGGCAAATTAACAGGGTCTCTAAATTTGTCAAACCACAGACACATCAGGAAGTCCATGAGATATACATACCAGTGATGGGTGAAAAAGCAATCGAGGAATAAGATTTAAATATGAATATCCTATTCCCTAAACATATGCTGTTGGTTATGTCCAAAACATGGTGGCTTAGATGACGGTGCAATTCCAGGCACAGATACAGGCTGGGTGATGAATGGCTGGAGAGCAGCCCTGAGGAAAAGGACCTGGGGGTCTGGGTCGATGAAAAGCTCAACACGAGCCGGCAGTGTGCACATACAGCCCAGACAGCAACCCTGTGCTGAGGTGCATCAAGAGCAGTGTGGCCAGCAGGGCAAGGGAGGGGATTCTCCCCCTTTACTCTGCTCTCGTCAGACCCCACCTGGAGTACTGTGTGCAGTTCTGGAGCCCCCAACACAAGAAGGACATGGAACTGCTGGAGCAGGTCCAGAGGAGAGCCACGAAGATGATCAGAGGGCTGCAGCAGCTCTGCTATGAGGACAGGCTGAGAGAGTTGGGGCTCTGCAGCCTGGAGAAGAGAAGGATTCGAGGAGACCTTATAGTGGCTTTCCAGTATCTGAAGGGAGCCTACAGGAAAGCTGGGGAGGGACTATTGACAAGGTCTGGGAATGTCAGGAAGAGGGGGAATGGGTTTAAGCTGGCAGAGGGGAGATTTAGACTGGATGTTAGGAGGAAGTTCTTTACAGTGAGGGTGATAAGACACTGGCACAGGTTGCCCAGGGAGGTTGTGGATGCTTCCTCCCTGGAGGTGTTTAAGGCCAGGCTGGATGAGGCCTTGAGCAGCCTGCTCTAGTGGGAGGTGTCCCTGCCTATGGCAGGGGGTCGGAGCTGGATGATCCTTGAGGTCCCTTCCAACCTAAACCATTCTATGATTCTATGGCTCTTTAGTCTGACCAAGTATGTCTGCTCATGCTAAGGGCTCGGCTTGCTCGAGGGAAAGTCAGGCCTGCCTTACTTGTGCATTCTGAATTGCTGCCTGGGGAATATGCAGAGAAACTGGGTGCTCAGATGACTGAAATTTGAATATCTGTCTGTGTTGTGGCTTGATGTGACAGGCACCTAAACACCACATAGACATTTACTCACTGCCTTGCAGTCAGACGGGGGAGAGAAACAAAAGAAGAGGTAAAACACATAAGTTGAGATAAAGAGAGTTTAATAAGTCAGAAAATGAAAGGAAACAGTAACACTGGCTCATTCCTTACCTTTTTCTCTTGGAGGAGCCTGTCTTCACCCCTTGTTTCTTGACAGGTTTATGTCTTGACTGGAAGTGCACAAGCAGAGTGGAAAATGATCAGAGACATAGGGATGTTCTCATGGAACCTGCTCCAGAATGGTGAGTGAAAAGCAGGACAAAAAAAGTTACAGTGCTGGGCAAACAAGGAGGCTGATTAGAAGGGCTAGGTGATAGGTTGGACTTCATGATCTTAGAGGTCTTTTCCAACCTGGTTAAATCTGTGATTCTGTAATATGCAAAATTAGTGATTTAAAATACAATTGCTCATCACTTTCTGGTCAGTGTCCTGTCAATCCCTGAGCAGTGGCCACTGCCCTCCAGCCCACTGTCACCCAGTTTTATTGTTCAGAATGATGTCATATAGTGTTCAATATACCTTTGGCTGGTTGAGATTAGTTGTCCTGCCTGTGTTTCCTCCAACCTTCTTGTACATCCTGACTCTCCTCACTGGCAGGGAAGAACTTCCTCCTGACATCCAGCCTAGACCTTCCCTGGCACAACTTGAGACTGTGTCCCCTTGTTCTGCTGCTGGCTGCCTGGGAGAAGAGACCAACCCCATCTGGCGACAGCCTCCCTTCAGGTAGACAGCAATGAGGTCAGCCCTGAGTCTCCTCTTCTGCAGGCTGCACACCCCCAGCTCCCTCAGCCTCTCCTCACAGGGCTGTGCTCCAGGCCCCTCACCAGCTTTGTTGCCCTTCTCTGGACACATTCCAGTATCTCAACATCTCTCTTGAATTGAGGAGCCCAGAACTGGACACAGGACTCAAGGTGTGGCCTGACCAGTGTTGAGCACAGGGAAGGAATAACCTCCCTTGTCCTGCTGGCCACACTGTTCCTGATCCAGGCCAGGATGCCATTGGCTCTCTTGGGCACCTGGGCACACTGCTCAGGAATGTGTTCCTCCAGTTATGTGAACTGATGATGTTTTAAGTAAAAACTTGTCTTCCTTCTTAAGGCTAGACAGCAATGAAGCAAGGCTTTCCACCACTGAAAGTCCAGATTCAGGTATATAAATTTAAACGTTTGATACTCCATCCTTTACAAAATCTGTCTTGAAATACATACATTTCTTTTTTTATATTAAAAATAAATAGCATTCTGAGACAATGACTGTAAAAGATGTAGCCAAGATGACATAGTGACATCGTTCTGGGGGAAAAAAACCAAAACTCATCTTAATTGTGATTTATGGGTTTAAATAGAAAAACCTTTAAATCCTGATTAATCTCATAGAAACTTGTACTGCTGTGCTCAAGCACTGCAAAATGTCGAGGCAGGCTCCAGACAACCCTGACGTAGTTTCAAACGTTGCCAGCTCTTTGTTTCCTTAAGTAATGGTTTAATATTTAATTTCCTTTCCCTTTGATTATTTTTTTACTACAGAGGTAATTATTTTTGTGCTCTTCTCTGATATCAGATAATGAAAGAAAAAAAGGCCAACCTCATACCAGCAGCTGAAGTTTCTTGAGAAGACTGTTGTGGTAGGCCTGATAGAATCAACCAACCAGGTTGGAAGAGACCTCCCAGATCATCCAGTCCAACCTATCACCCAGCCCTATCCAGTCAACTAGACCATGGCTCTAAGAGCCTCATCCAGTCTTTACCTGAACACCCCCAGGGATGGTGACTCCACCACCTCCCTGGGCAGCCCATCCAATGGCAAATCACCCTCTCTGTGAAGGGCCCAGAATAGGCTTATACATGCCCTGCCTTGCCTAGGCATGTTGTTCTGCTCCACCAGAGAGACAAGCGCAGGAAACGGACACAAAAGAACCTGGAGCCACTGAGTCTGGCCTGCCCAGGGCCCTGTGGTAAACAAGGTACAGCCACTTAGCTTGTGCCCGCCTAGCGCAAGGCCTGTGCTTTTCCCAAATTTGGGTAAAAGTGAGCCTGTGGCTTTGCCTAATGTGGTAAGGTTTGGCTAACTGCCATCCTGATTGGCTGTTCTATGTCCAAAGGGCAATTAAACTCAACCTACATTGATAAAAGGAGATATGCAGGTGAACAACGTGTCTTTGCTTCCCTGCTCTTTGCCGTGCTTCTCTGCTGTGCTCATCTGTGCTCACCCATGCTCTGCCATTGCCTGTTGCAATCGCCTACTGCCCTATTGTTTGCCTGGTAAACTCCACTGCTGCAAGTTACCAGGAACAGACCCTGGATGCCACCACATGATCAGCCTGTGTGATCAGCATGACATCATGCTCATTGCACGACATTTGCCTCTACACCTGAAAGTCCTGCTTAGAGGAACCAGGAGACAAGGTCAGAGATTGTCTCTGTCTTTCCCTAGAAGCCAGGAAGAATTAAGTCTCAACGTCCGACAAGACAGAGTCACCTGAAAACGTTTAGGCACTGTCTGGACTGTGGCTAAGCCCTGCTAGTCAGGTAATAATAATTTGTGAGTAAATGCTTAAATGCCTTTTTACAATTCTCCATTGCCTTCTGCCATGAGCAGAAAGAGCTCCTTGAGCACATCTACTGGGCAAGTGGCATATTGAGCATGAGCAGCATTTGACTATGGGAATCTTCTCTTCCAGTTCAACTAAGTGTTTATATATTTTGCTGGTTATTACTAGATCTAGAGATTATCCATAGAATGTTTCCATGACTGTGTAAGAACCGAAATATTATTAAAATTAGTGGTCAGGGGTGATGAGAGCTCTGAATAGCAAAGTTAATAAACAATAGTAATTTTGGAAAACATCATCTTGCATCAATTAATTTCCCCTCTGTGACAAAACAAAGAAATAAAAGAAAATAAAGAAACAAAAAGAAAATGCTATCTACAACTACCTGAAGGGAGTTTGTAGCCAGGTGGGGGTTGGTCTCTTCTCCCAGGCAATCAGCAACAGAACAAGGGGACACAGTCTTGAGTTGTGCTGGGGGGAGTATAGGCTGGATGTTAGGAGGAAGTTGTTGGCAGAGAGAGTGATTAGCATTGGAATGGGCTGCCCAGGGAGGTGGTGGAGTTACCATCCTTGGGGGTGTTCAGGAAAAGGCTGCATGAGGCATTTAGTGCCATGGTCTAGTTGATTGGATAGGGCTGGGTGATAGCTTGGACTGGATGATCTTGAAGGTCTCTTCCAACCTGGGTGATTCTATTCTGTTATAAAATAAGAAACAAAAAGAAAACAAACACCAAGAAACCAAAGCAATCAACAAATAAAAAGGTAGAGATGTCCATGCTCCTCCTCTGAACTAGACAATATGTCAAGATTTTTAATGAGCACTTGAAAAGGGTAAAAAATGGTGAGCTGAAAGCATGTCTTTCTTTTGCAGATAACTTCATTTCCTAATGCTAGCATAAATTTTCCTAGGAGGCATGAGTTCTGCCCTTACACTAAAAAAAAACAATTCACAACGTAGTCACCAGAGTAAATGGCAGGCAGGAAGGAAAGGAGGAAGACAGGTAAATTTTGCTGTTCTTGTCTTAGACATGGGGACCAGACAGCAGATATGACCCAAGGACTAACCCGTTCCTGATCTTGACAGGCCACAAATAACATAGGAGGAGAGGAAGAAAAGCAAAAGCAGCAGTCCTGGAAACAGCTGTGACTGATCTGCAGGCAGGCGGCAGCGTGAGATGTGGAGAGTTTGTTCTATGTCTTCTCCCTTTACTGCACCAAACTAACCAGAGAGCCAGGTAATATGCATCACCCCAATAAACTCTGTGCTGTGTTATTGGACACTGACTTCTCCGGATCCTAGACAGAAACCTAGAAATTGAAAGTTTTGCAAGCTGCTACTAGTGCCCTTAGATAGCTTTTACTTAACTTATTCCGCACTATGGAGCAACGGAAGAGGAGAAAAATCAAATGCAAACAGATGTTACAGGACGTAGTTTCACTGTCAGTGGTGTGGTGGGTTGAAATTACCCTCAAAATAAATCACCAGACTATCTCAGAAGGTTTGGAAGCAAAATGAAGCTATATTTACAAAACCAAGCTAAAATCTAGAAGCATAAAATACAATGTAGATGTACAAAACAATACAAGCATCCCCCTGTACTGATTCACATCCCCCTGGACAAGGGAAAAGTGAATAACTCTCACCCCCAGAAAGAAAGTCCACTGCTACTTAGCCGTAACAAGAGTTCACAGTATCACAGTGTCACAGTATCACCAAGGTTGGAAGAGACCTCATAGATCATCAAGTCCAACCCCTTACCACAGAGCTCAAGGCTAGACCATGGCACCAAGTGCCACGTCCAATCCTGCCTTGCACAGCTCCAGGGACGGCGACTCCACCACCTCCCTGGGCAGCCCATTCCAGTGTCCAATGACTCTCTCAGTGAAGAACTTTCTCCTCACCTCAAGCCTAAGTTTCCCCTGGTGCAGCTTGAGGCTGTGTCCTCTTGTTCTGGTGCTGGCCACCTGAGAGAAGAGAGCAACCTCCTCCTGGCTACAACCACCCCTCAGGTAGTTGTAGACAGCAATAAGGTTTCAGCCAAGATCAGCGAAGTCATGTGAAAGCATCAGCCAGCAGCAGCCAGGGCAAAGAAAAGGAAGAAAGAATAGTTTGTGCAGCAAGTTATATCCTAATCAACAACCCAATGAAATTATATAGTCTTATCTATTATTTTTCTTTTGTATCCAATCCCCTATTTTGTTTACCTTTTACTGTTTTCTGCTCAACATCTCAGTAATTTTCCCATTTGTGTTTAAAATGAAGACCTAGGCTAGAGTGCTAGTTTATACCACCACAACTGGTTGTCAGTTCTTGGTTCTCTTGCTCCAGCACCTTAATTTCTTTCATGTAGTGAGGGGCCCAAAACTAAATACAGTGCTGAGTACAGCAGGATGATAACTTCCCTGGCCACACTGTTTCTGATACTAAACCAGGGTGCTATTGGCCTTCTCAGCCACCTAGACATACTGCTGGCTCATATTCAGACAGTTGTCAATCAACATCCCAGATCTTTTTCTTCCAGACAGCTTTCCAGCCACTCTTCCCCAGTAATAGAGTTGCATGGGATTGTTGTTGCCCAAGTGCAGGACCCAGCACTTCGCCTAGTTGAAACTCATCAAATTGGCCTTGACCCATCAGTCCAGCCTATCCAGATCCTCCAAGCAAATCAACACTCCTACCCAACTTGATGTAATCTGCACATTTACTGAGGATGCACTCAATCCCCTCATTCAGATTGTTCATAGAGATATTAAAGAAAACAGTCCCCAGTACTGAGCCTCAGGCTACACTATTCGTGACTTTATGCCAACTGGTTTTAACTCCATTCACCACAACTGGTTGGGCCCAGCCATCTAAACACGTTTTTATGAAGCAGTGTGTGTCCATCCAAGCCCTGACCAGCCAATTACTTCAGGAGAGTGCTATCAGAAACAGTGGCAAAAGCTTTACTAAGGTCTAGACAGGCAATATGCACAGCCTTTCCCTCCGCCAGTAAGTGGGTCACCTTGTCATGGAGGGATACCAAGTTAGTCAAGTAAGACCCACCTTTTATCTTCCTCTACAAAGTGGCTTGTTTTCTTGCTTGTTTTTGGCCACAAAATTAGTTAATCCAGAGCCCAGTCTCCTGCCATACTGCAAGTAGGAAAAAAACCAGTTCAAATACTTCATAATTGTCATCAATTTAGCACTGCTTGGTTTTTGGAAGAATTTAATTTCCATAAAGATATTTTGGAAGACATTTTTTCCATGCTTGGCTCACTTCTGCCCTGCATGCTGGTCCAAGGCTTCCACAGTCTACTAAGCATATCAAGCTTGACCTTGAGCTATTGAAGCCAATCGGAGTTTTCCTGTCAAATGAGCTAGAAGCAGGAGGCAATCCATAATTAGCTGGATCTGATTACTAGAAGCAACTGGCCATGTAGTGACCACTGAATCATTGTCTGCTATTCTGTATCTGACTCAACAATCTTGGCCAACATATTTCTGAGAACTTCACCTTTCCCAGAGAGGTTAATCAAATGACAGTGGCTACTCCTTTATGCCAGCAAGAGGAGATGAGATAACATAAAGCCAAGAAAATATAAGCTAAGTGAACAGCCAAAAAGAATCAAAAACATTGGTGAGTGTCTACCTTGCCACCACAGAGTCAGTATCACCAGTAGCTCCAATCCATATGTCTGAGTTTGTCATGAGAAGCAGCAGCAGCAGCACCTCAAAACTCCCGCAACTGCAGCAGCGTCTGATCACCTCCCTCTTGCGAGGCATCTGATTAACAGCCTGCTGCCACAGCCTTGTGCTCAGGAAAGGCTGTCCAAAAACTCATTTAAACCAAAGGGGCACTCATTATTCTCAGAGTTCTCTCTTGGTGCAGTGCAGTGTGATGCTGGCACTATGTACTGTTTGGTTTGAATCGACATTGCTGCTCTTTAAGAGAGAAGCAGAAAGAATGAGCTTTCCACCGCAGCCTTTGATGTGGCTCTAGCGAGACGTTGTTATGTATCGGGCTGCGTCTCAGTACAGGGGCTTGTTTGACAGGCCCTGTCATCATCTGCCTCAAAGATTATCATTCATGCTGCTGGAAAGACAACTTTATTGGACTAAATATTGGCATGTGTCTGTGTGGCCCACACAGGTAAAGACTCTCCCCGGGCCTCGTTGGTGGGTCTGAGTCACTGTGTGTAGGTGTAACAACTGCACTAGTTATTATTAATCTCTCTGAAACCTCTTTACAGTGATTAAGGGAATACTGTATGAAAGCAGTCTGCTTTGTGGGCTTTTGTCAAGGAAGACCCACTAAGCAGATTTTGTTGGCTTCTTCAGCCAAACTGCTCTTTTCTTGGCAACTGAAATGTGCATCAACATAAATGCAGTCAATTTCCAGCATTTTTTAAAGGTACTTCACTCGTGCTTTTTGGACACTGCACAAACCACTAAAATCAAAGCACAGGACTTAATATAGCCAGTCTCTTTTCCCATGTGCCAGTGTGTATAAATAAACCTGAGCAGGAGACAAAAGATCACATTTAAAAGACAGAAAGAAGGGAAAACATGTATGTTCTTGCCTCAAATCCCCTTTGTGTGAAGAAGGGACTTCAATGAGACCTTGCAGTATGAAACGAGCAACAGGTATATGTCAGCAGCTGCTGGACCACCTCCAAATCATAACCAGAACAGCTCAGCCAACTGCAAGAGATCTGTTTAGGTCTTCCTCCAAGCTGCCTGCTAAGAGCTCGGCATTTTGGGAGCAGAAGCGAGCTGTGAAGATGAGATCATGTGGAAATGGCCTGCAGCTACTTGGAAGGTCACATAATTATGGAGCAAAGCTGGAAGTGGGGAGATTCAGCCTGGACGTGAGGAGGAAGTTGTTCAGCATGAGAGTGGTGAGAGCCTGGAATGAGTTGCCCAGGGAGGTGGTTGAGACTGCATCCCTGGAGGTGTTTAAGACCAGGCTGGATAAGGCTGTGGGCAGCCTGATCTAGGGTAGGATGTCTCTGCCTCTGTCAGGGGGGTTGGAACTAGATGATCGTTGTGGTCCCTTCCAAAGCTGACTGATTCTGTGATTCTATAATTGTGGCCTTGGATGAAAACAATGATCACATAGAACATTGTAGCCTCTGTATGTCACTAGACAGGGCTGGTAGCTAACTTCCATAGCTGAGTCAGAGAGGAGGGACTCTTATTCTCCAGAGGAAGGCTCTAGTAGTTTTCCTGTAACCCGAACTAGGGTATTTTCTTTGAGCTGTGGTATCTTTCACTTCTGCTTATTTCTCTACATGTATTCAAATAAACAAACAAACAGAAAACCCAGATCCTGCCTTTTCTCTGTCCCTATCCCCACTGCTAGCAATTGATCAAAGCCTGGGCTTACTATTCTGCTATATGTCTCATGGCATCTTGTCCTCATACAACAGAGAGTGACTGTCTCTAAAGCAACTTTATGAGGCTAAGCAAAGCAGAGTGAAATAGCAGTGAACTGAAGTTTTTCCAGCTTAGTCTGCCCCAGGAGGGTTAAGCTGGGGAAAAACAAGGCACTGTGAAGGAAGCAAAAAATAAGAATAAAACTGAAACCAGACAGTCTCAGGGAAGGAGGAAAAAAATTGAATTTAACCTGAGGCAGAACGTCAAATAGGTATTTGGATTTCAGAGTGCTACCCCAGACTGACCAGACTCAGCTTCGACCAGCTGCAGCAGTTTTTTACATCACTAGCTTTGTGCCACTAAGTAATTAATGTTGAGGTAATGTGCTATTTCATCCTATATCACTACAGATCATATGGCCACCATTGTAGCTTCTGTTGCATTAAAGTACTTAACAGGAGTCACTTCCTTTCTGACTTTATCTATTATATGTATATGGGTTGTGTTTGATTGTTTTTTCCTCCCCCTCTTTCCAGAGAGCAAGAGATCCAATATGCCTAGGTTGCTTCTGAAACTCATTTCTTCCACCTGTAAAGCAAATAATCTTGCCCTTAAGAACCCAGAAAAGAACAGACACGCAGGACACACTTTGCCAGCTTCATTTTGTACCCCATGCAAAACATGTCATATCCTTTTGCCTTCAAATACCTAATCATAAAATGACATTGTATACATGATGTTATTTAGAAACAGAAGGATAGTTGGCTGCATGTGACCATGCATGCACAAGTGACATTCAAAGAGGGCTATGTAGTCATGCATCACTCTGCCTCTACAGCAGGCAGAGGAATCATCCCTGCTTTACCACGTTCAAGATGATGACAGTTATCCCATTTTGAGTTTCATTTGTTTTGTTAATCTGCATCAAGACATTGCCTAATCGTGGCCTTGCCCCCACTCTCATGTCCACAGAGTGGTATGAAGTCACTGCTGCTGAAACCTTTTCCCCATTGTGGCTCTGGCCAGGAAGCAGTCAGTGGTGGGCAAGTCATTTCTTCTCCCTGGAACCTCCACAAGATCTGAAAAAAGTGATGTGTTCTAGTGGGGCTTTGAACTGATTAGATGAAAGACAGTTTATAAACTTCCAGTACTATTAAAGAAATCATGAAGATTTGGATGTGTCTTGATTCAGAAGTTGAGAAGGCAACACGGTTCTTTTGAACATTCCCATGAGTGAAATTAAGACACAAATGAGGTCATATATCAAAGAGAGACTATTTATTGCAAGCAAAACAGAGAATTAAGGAAAAGAAAAGAGATAGGGATATATAGATATAAAAAATGTATTAAGAATGTATATCCCTATACATANGGGAGGGACTTTTTAGGCTATCAGGGAGAGATAGGACTAGGGGGAATGGAATAAAGCTGGAGGTGGGGAGATTCAGGCTGGAGGTGGGGAGATTCAGACTGGAGGTGAGGAGGAAATTGTTCAGCATGAAAGTGGTTGCCCAGGGAGGTGGTTGTGGCCTTATCCCTGGAGGTGTTTAAGGCCAGGCTGGATGAGGCTGTGGCCAGGCTGCTCTAGGGTAGGATGTCCCTGGGCATGGCAGGGGATTTGGAACTGGATAATCCTTTTGGTCCTTTCCAACTCTGGCTGATTCTACGATACATACATTTATATCTATATATATATATGTAAAGAGAGAGAGAGTCACTGAGTGGCCTCTGCCCCTCTTTGCCATCCACCACACCGCCTGGGCAGTTGCTGTCTCCCTGGATCAAGACGACACATCCATCCTGTTTTTCAGGATGATCTTATCTTTGTTGAGACACTTCTTGGTTCTTGATGTAAACATTACATTCACAAGGTGATTCACATGTTGAAGAAAAGATTCCCTAAGGAAGAAAGAAAGAACAAAAAAGTGAACATGTTTGTGAGGAAATCATAGTGCTCCACAGCAGTCCCTGTTGGCTGTGCCTGTATTATTTGTAGTGGAGGAGTGGCAGTGTTAAAGACTGCTTCACCTTCCTAGTAAATCCACAGTTGAAAGGGAGGAGATTAAAATGTCTTACAAATCATGTAATGGAAAATGAGAGGACTTAAGATTTTATTCATGCTGCATTCAGATGATTTTCCAGCCCGTGGATTGATTACACATACTTCAGCAGGTCAAAACAGAAGCATGGGAGTGCTGGTATGTTAAAGTACATCTGCTTGTTAAAAAGTTCAAGTGACTTGTCTTTGTGCAGGGACTTCTATGAAATGTTTGAAATGCCTCTGCAGATTACTGTTATCTTTTCTCAATTTTGACCACTTCTCCATCTTCATAGAATTATAGAATCAACCAGGTTCAAAGAGACCTCCAAGGTCATCCAGGAAACCCTAGCACCCAGCCCTATCCAGTCAACTAGACCATGGCACTAAGTGCCTCAGCCAGGCTTTTCTTCAACACCTCCAAGGACAGAGACTCCACCACCTCCCTAGGCAGTCCATTTCAATGCAAATCATTCTCTCTGTGAAGAACTTCCCCCTAACATCCAGCCTTGACCTCCCCCAGCACAACTTGAGACTCTGTCCCCTTGTTCTATTGCTGGTTGCCTGGCAGAAGAGACCAAACCCACCTGGCTACAACCTCACACAGATATGAACATCCCAGTGGAGGAGACCTCTTCCAGCATTGTGGACCAGTTGTGCTGGCTTAGTCAGTTCTTCAAATCTTGCTTGACCTGTTTCCAACTAGTATCAACTACCCTAAATTTTTATAAGCAATTCATAGCACCTTTTTGTCCCTTCCACTGTATACTACGCATGCATCAGCCAGTGAGCAGTTATACTTCACAGGCTGGCACTTACATAGAGGCAGTTCTGCCATCCACAGTCACCTCAGACAGCATCTCACTGTGTGAATATCCTCCCTGTAGTGAAGTGGCCATTTGTAGGTTCTGAAGCAGTGTTTGCAGAAGCTCAGCATGATTTCATCCTGATGTGAGGCTGAGCATTAAGGACTGTGGGTGCTAACCAGCACATGCAGAGGAGTGTACTGTTTAATCAAAGCCTGGTTTCAGAGTTTGAACCAGGAAAATCTATGGGCTGAGGCCTCATGAGGCTGCATCACAAAAAAGGACTGTGCAGTGTGCCAACAGCTTTAGCAAACAAAACAAAACTATCTTCTGATTTGTGGTGCTAACTTCAGGGTATGCTTAATAAGCTGTTTTGTCAATTAGTCTCACCTCTTACTTCTAGTAGGGTCAAAAATATTTTCAACACAAGTGTAATCTTCTAAACAAAAAAGTGATTTGTCCCTCTGATACTCTATCTATAAGACCTTTGTGTTTCTGAACAAGGCACCATAATATACAACGTGCCAGAAGCAGTATCTCAGCAAGGCTGTAGGAGAAAAAACAGCCTTCTAAAGTCCTCAAAACAAAAAAACCCTGAGATCATTTTTAGCCTGTTAATTTATTTTTTCTCTTTGGAAACTCAGAGGGTTTTTCTATATGTATATGTAGGACATAGTTTTTAGCATGCTAATTATTTTTTTCTCTTTGGAAACTCAGAATGTTTTTCTATATGTGTACAGGGGACTGGAAATGGCATTATTAACCACAATTGCAACTAATAACCTTTGTCAGATGTGGGGAAAAAAAAACAAACAAACAAACAAGAGAAAAAAAAAAACAAAGCAACAGGCTAAAAACTAGCACTATTGTAAATTGTACATACAGCGAAAGTGTATCACAGTATCACAGTCTCACAGTCTCACAGTATCACCAAGGTTGGAAGAGACCTCACAGATCATCAAGTCCAACCCATTACCACAGAGCTCAAGGCTAGACCATGGCACCAAGTGCCACGTCCAATCCTGCCTTGAACAGCCCCAGGGACGGCGACTCCACCACCTCCCTGGGCAGCCCATTCCAGTGGCCAATGACTCTCTCAGTGAAGAACTTTCTCCTCACCTCAAGCCTAAGTTTCCCCTGGCGTAGCTTGAGGCTGTGTCCTCTCGTTCTGGTGCTGGCCACCTGAGAGAAGAGAGCAACCTCCTCCTGGCTACAACCACCCCTCAGGTAGTTGTAGACAGCAATAAGGTCTCCCCTGAGCCTCCTCTTCTCCAGGCTAAACAATCCCAGCTCCTTCAGTCTCTCCCCGTAGGGCTGTGCTCGAGGCCTCTCACCAGCCTCGTCGCCCTTCTCTGGGCACGCAGTGGAAAAAGAATTGCATGTCTCTCTCTGATCATTGTCCATCTTCAATATTAGCTGTTCTCTGAAAGTCATGCAAGATTGATTTATCTGAAAATCCTTTGTAGAGCCTCTTTGCTGTCCTCTCATGGGAAGAAGGCTTGGCCTGCTCTGCTATGCAAGTTGATCACAAAGTAGCTTGCATTTGAGAGGAAATTGGTGAGTAATAATTTAGTTTCTGTGTGTACTAACACCCTTGTCTAATGATATTTTCACTTTACCTAATCTCACCTACTTTACACATATCTCACCTCTACAAGAAATCAACTGCAGCAGAGCCTTACAAATGCAAACAAGAAACCCTCTTTAACTGATCAAGATGAAGCCTCATTTAGATAGTGCCTAAACGACCAAAAGTGTAAGAAGTGTCTCCTACACATTGTAAGAACCCAGACAAGGAACCCTCTTTAACTGATCAAGATGAAGCCTCATTTAGATAGTGCCTAAACGACCAAAAGTGTAAGAAGTGTCTCCTACACATTGTAAGAACCCAGACAAGGAACCCTCTTTAACTGATCAAGATGAAGCCTCATTTAGATAGTGCCTAAACGACCAAAAGTGTAAGAAGTGTCTCCTACACATTGTAAGAACCCAGACAAGGAACCCTCTTTAACTGATCAAGATGAAGCCTCATTTAGATAGTGCCTAAACGACCAAAAGTGTAAGAAGTGTCTCCTACACATTGTAAGAACCCAGACAAGGAACCCTCTTTAACTGATCAAGATGAAGCCTCATTTAGATAGTGCCTAAACGACCAAAAGTGTAAGAAGTGTCTCCTACACATTGTAAGAACCCAGACAAGGAACCCTCTTTAACTGATCAAGATGAAGCCTCATTTAGATAGTGCCTAAACGACCAAAAGTGTAAGAAGTGTCTCCTACACATTGTAAGAACCCAGACAAGGAACCCTCTTTAACTGATCAAGATGAAGCCTCATTTAGATAGTGCCTAAACGACCAAAAGTGTAAGAAGTGTCTCCTACACATTGTAAGAACCCAGACAAGGAACCCTCTTTAACTGATCAAGATGAAGCCTCATTTAGATAGTGCCTAAACGACCAAAAGTGTAAGAAGTGTCTCCTACACATTGTAAGAACCCAGACAAGGAACCCTCTTTAACTGATCAAGATGAAGCCTCATTTAGATAGTGCCTAAACGACCAAAAGTGTAAGAAGTGTCTCCTACACATTGTAAGAACCCAGACAAGGAACCCTCTTTAACTGATCAAGATGAAGCCTCATTTAGATAGTGCCTAAATGACCAAAAGTGTAAGAAGTGTCTCCCACATGTTGTGAGAAGGTGAAACAAATGTTTCACCTTCAGCCACAGACATCTCCAAAAGAAGGATGGTGAAAGATCCAGATCACTGAGCTGCGCACAGCCCAAAAGCCTCCAGCTCCATTGCTTCCCCTGATGCCTGGTGAGGAGTGGGCAAGTGTACTGTGTATGTACAGCAAAACATGATGGAACTGATAGTTTTACTGGTGTGAGGACATATAAAGCATGAAGAACTTCTTTGTGCCCAGTACCCTGCTGTACATCACTGACCAGTTTTACCTCCATTTCACCTCTTCAGTGCATAGTAGCCATGAAAAAAAAAATGTGGAGGAACCTTTTGTGAGGATCCTTTTGTACCCTTCCAGAAAGAAAATTGTTAAAAGTCCACAGGACTTCCAACATTCTTTCCTTTCTTTATTTTTTTTTGTTTTGTTTTAGCTTGTTTGTTTGTGGTTTTGTCTCATTTCATTTGTTTGGTTTGTTGTTTTATTTTTCAAGTCTGAATTTGCAGTTTTGTTCTCAGACCATCATATAATCCTATGTAATAGAATCTGGATATCTGGATGAGGCTGTGGCCAGCCTGCTCTGGGGTAGGGTAGAGTATAGGGGAAGGAATAGAATAGAATCAACCAGGTTGGAAGAGACCTCCAAGATCATCCAGTCCAACCTAGCACCCAGCCCTATCCAGTCAACTAGACCATGGCACTAAGTGCCTCATCCAGTCTTTTCTTGAACACCTCCAGGGACAGTGACTCCACCACCTCCCTGGGCAGCCCATTCCAATGCCAATCACTCTCTCTGGCAACAACTTCCTCCTACTGGATGATCCTTCTGGTTCCTTCTAACCCTGACTGATTCTGGTTCTAACAGCCTTAAATGTTAGCTATCCACTGATCTGGAAAATTGTAAATCTGCAGTTTTATTGGCAAAGCTGCTCACCCTGTTCTTCGGGGGCATGTTCAGAGACAGTGATAATTAATGGATCCTTACGTGGTACAGAGTCAAAGAACAGCAAATGTTCATTAAATTGGTAAGATGACTTCAAAAAATGCCTAAGCAACAGACTTTTCATGTCTAATTTTGCTTATTGTTACAAGAGAAAAGCTGCTAGAACCGTGCTCTGCAGGTGAAAACATTGTCACATGGCTCTCTTTTTAGCTCTGAACTAACGTGCAGGAGGTTGGCAACTGGCACTGAGGAATTAGTGGTGTCTGCAAACAGCATGTATGCGATGCCTGCCCTGTGCTGTGTCTAGACACCTTCCTAGCATTTCATGTAACAGCATCTCAAACCAAACCAGAGACAGACCAGAGCTGTCAGCACAGCTCATTTCAGTTATAAAGTGCATCCTTACTTGATGTGCTGCTGGGAAAGCTAAGCAAGACACACAACCCAGGTGAAAAAGTCTTCAAGTGGGAAATATAAAAGGGGAGGAAAAGACCACCAAAATGGAAGATAAAGGTGAAAGGAGTCTGTCACATAGAAGGGGAGCATAAATCAAATGAAACAGACATTATCATCATCCTTTTTTACGAAATGTGGGTGGACTGGTGTAGCTGTACTGAATTATGGATTGTGTTGTGAATTATGTGTGCAAAGAGATAACTAGACAGATGATAGAAATCCTGTCTGGAGAAGAAAAAGGCCACAGAGCTGTACAGCCAGGCCACAGAAATACAGAAAAGGAGGTGAGAGTAAAAGCACCAGCTTCTTTAGGGAAACCCTTTTGGATTAGAGGACATGGAGTGAACTTAGACTGGAGTACTCCAGAATAATTAAATGTGCATGTCTCATTTTTTTTTTGGAATAAGAATGTTGTGAATTAGCAAAGTCTCTTCATCAGGAACCCGTCTTCCAGAATAAATTGTTAAGCAGCTAAGCCCTGTGAAAAAAGAAGTACTCTTCAGAGGAGTACTCTGAAGATATGGCAACTGTAGAGTGAGCTTTTGGATGCTGACAACCATTTGACTTCATTAGGTAATTAAGACTTCCTAGGTTGAACACCATATGAAAAGGTTAGCTGGGGCTGAGAAGCTCTATCAAATAAATCATAGAATTGTAGAATCATAGAATCACCCAGGTTGGAAGATACCTCCAAGATCATCCAGTCCAACCTAGCACCCAGCCCTAATCAAACAACTAGACCATGGCACTAAGTGCCTCAGCCAGGCTTTTCCTGAACACCTCTAGGGACAGTGGCTCCACCACCTCTCTGGGCAGCCCATTCTAAAGGCAAATCACTCTCTCTGTAGGAAGAACTTCCCCCTAACATCCAGCCTAGACCTCCCCTGGCACAACTTGAGACCTTGTCCCCTGTTCTGTTGCTGGTTGCCTGGCAGAAGAGACCAACCCCCACCTGGCTACAGCTTTCCTTCAGGTAGTTGTAGACAGCAATGAGGTCACTCAAATACACGGTTAAAAAAAAAAAAAAGACTTATTCCACCCTTTGTTCTCATTCTGTCAGCTCTGTCATTCAGTCTAGTTAGCACATCCATTGTTCACGAGCTGAGTCATGAGCTTAGGCCCTCATTTACACAGCAGGCCATGCAAACATTGGGTGTAGCTGAAGGAGCGTGAGCCAGTAGCATCTGTCAAGAGTAATTATTAATTCAACCCCATAATATTTAAAAATAAAATGGAAGAGCATAGAATTTTGTTTCCCTGTTTACTCTAAGATGCATGATTTATGAAGTTAGCCTGTATACTAAAGGAACAGCATCATCTGTGAGCTTGGAAACCAAATTAGTCCTGACTATTAACATGTTTTACAGAAATATTTGGGCAAAATTTATATTAATGTTGTATTTTGTAAAGATTTCTTTCTCCTGTTAGCCTCACAGTCTCTTCATGTTCACTTGTACATAGCTACAGCAAATCAGGCCTGATGAATCACAGAATCAACCAGGTTGGAAAAGACCTCCACCATCATCCAGCCCAACCTAGCAGCCAGCCCTAAACAATCAACTAGACCATGGCACTGAGTGCCCCAGCCAGGCTTTTCTTCAACATCTCCAGGGATGGCAATTCCATCACCTCCCTGGGCAGCCCATTTCAATGCCAATCACTCTCTCTGCCAACAACTTCCTCCTAACATTTAGCCTATGTCTCCCGTGGCACAACTTGAGGCTGTGTTCCCTTGTTCTGTTGCTGGTTGCCTGGCAGAAGAGACCAACTCCACCTGGCTACAGCCTCCCTTCAGGTAGTTGTAGATAGCAATGAGGTCAGCCCTGAGCCTCCTCTTCTCCAGGCTGCACACCCCCAGCTCCCTCAGCCTCTCCTCACTGCGCTGTGTTCCAGACCTCTCACCAGCTTTGTTGCCCTTCTCTGGACATAAAGGCACTTTCATGCTTGTTTCCATGGCTGGGTGCAGCACTCATTGAGAGGAGCCACTCATGCATACAGCCTGTAATAAGTGAGCTCCAGCGAGTTGGAACCTCCTCCTTCAACAGCTATTTGTCCATTTGTTTTCTTACTGCAGCTCTTTGGTTATTTCCTTCTCTTTGACAGAATGATGAATGCAGCCACAAGGTTTATGTGCCACCTCCACCGTATTCCAGTAATCAGGCAGCAAACAGGGGAGACAGGCAGGCATAAGATGCCTACTGACTCTGGAAATCCTGAGGATTGAAAGGAACATGTTCTGCTGAAAGAGAGACTAATGTATATGTAGCTAAAACTTCCCAAACCAGCTATGACACTTGTGGTGACCCAGTTTTGTCTCCTACATTGAAACTGGGATAAAGGTTTTTTTACAGTATATCTTTGTGATGGTTTAGGTGTTACCTGCTCCCCCACACTAAGAAAACTCACCCAAACTAGACTTAGCAGCTCTGGAAATTGAATGAAGCTTTATATTTACAGCTTAGCACAATATACAAGTGGATGTTTACAACCTATACAGTGATATACAGAAATATGGAAGTTAAAAGGTAATACAGCAGCACAACAGCCCTCCCAGAAACCTGAGTCTCCAGGAGGTGCTCTCAACCACCCTTCCACCTTCCTCCCACCCCTCAACCTTACCCAAGATCTTGCCTTATGTTTAAGGTAGTTTTGAGGGTCAGACAGGGGGATTGGGAAGCAAATTGATTAGTCACACAGATGGCAGATTACGTTAGAGAGGGAAATTCAGCCTAAAAAGCCCAGAAAGTGACTCCAATGTCTATGTTTATGTTCCTGTTCTTGTTCTTATTAATCTCAGCAAGCCTATGAGTGAAGTAGACATCACCATTGTTTCCTTTTCACAGCCTGTAATCTAGTTCTTCTCACCAAAACATCCTACCTAGCTTCAAACCATCACAATCTTTTTCAGTAGTTATTACAGTATTTCATCTGGAACTACACCATCTTAAAGGTATTTGACTATTTTACTCCATCTCAGTGAAAATTATCACTTAAAGCAGCCATGCAACATGCCTAGTGCAATGTCAGAATTGGAAATCAGACTGAAAAGCTTTAAACAGATGAGTGGAAAACATGCAGGGCTTGCCACAACATAAACATTGGAGGAAGAAACAAGGAAGAATAAAAATGTTCATCTCTGGCCTATAGAATGGCAAGTCATGTCAGTTCAGAGGAAAACTCAAGAGCCCTCTCAGCAAACCAGGCCACAATTCCCTCTTCTCAAGCCTGCATCTTGAGCACACAAGCTGATCAAATATTTTTCCAAGACAACAGCTAGGTTGCCTTCTGAGGCCTGAGATAGCACAGGGAGAGCTCTGCATTTGTCATAATTGGAACCAACTGAAAAGTTGGTTATATTAAGCTGTATCGCAACCGAGAGTGGAGCTTTCAGTGACAGTAAATTTTTCATGACATGGTTCTGTTTTCCACAGTACATTTCAATTCTTCATTGAAAACCTGAGCAGGCAATTCAAGAAACTAGATTAAATACTTCAGTTCTGAAAGTCCATCACAGAACTTTGGAGGTCTCAAGTCTCTCCCATTCCTACTCTTTGTTGGGGACTTTGGACCTCAGCCAAACTGCATTTCCCAACAATGCTTTGATCAGGCAGCAGTGCTGATGCACATCTTGTTACATATGTGAGAGAAGGGTACTACTCATTACAGAAGATGCAGTCTGGAAGTTACCACTTTATCTGTTAAGAGTTGCAACCCTCTATCACCTAACTTAATCATCACTGAAGTGACTTAAGTAACTTAAGTGACTAAAGTAAAGGGCAAAAGAAGGGATATGGGCATGGATCCTTTCAGCCTACTACTTCTCTGCAACAGCTATTTTGTGTAGGAAGTGAAGTAGTTCTGAAGAGCTCTCCAAAAATGAATGGGACAGTTGTTGAAGTATGAAAAAACAATTGAGCAAAATGAGGCAACTAATTATGTAGTCAGACAGCTTTCACGTACAGCTCAGCACAGCACACAGTCTGAAGGACAGAGTGCAAGAGAAGTGAGCATGTTGGTTGAAGGACAATTCACATCCAAATATTCTTCCCCTGTACTCAACACTGGTCAGGCCACACCTTGAGTCCTGTGTCCAGTTCTGGGCTCCTCAATTCAAGAGAGATGTTGAGATATTGGAATGTGTCCAGAGAAGGGCAACAAAGCTGGTGAGAGGCCTGGAGCACAGCCCTGTGAGGAGAGGCTGAGGGAGGTGGGAGTGTGCAGCCTGGAGAAGAGGAGGCTCAGGGGTGACCTCATTGCTGTCTATAACTACCTGAAGGGAGGCTGTAGCCAGACGGGGGCTGGTCTCTTCTCCCAGGCAACCAGCAACAGAACAAAGGGATACAGCCTCAAGTTGTGCTGGGGGAGGTATAGGCTGAATGTTAAGAGGAAGTTGTTGCCAGAGAGAGTGATTGGCATTGGAATGGGCTGCCCAGGGAGGTGGTGGAGTCACCGTCCTTGGAAGTGTTCAAAAAGAGACTGGATGAGGCACTTAGTGCTATGGTCTAGTTGCTTGTTTAGGGCTGGGTGATAGACTGGACTGGATGATCTTGGAGGTCTCTTCCAAACTGGTTGATTCTATGATTCTATGAAATAGTACAAAGAGGACCATGGAAAAGTAGAGAAGATTCAGGAAAACAGTCTTTGCCATTCTCATTCCAGAAGTGCACACTGACAAGAAAAGTAACTTAAAGTCAACTGGTGACTGTACTTGCTTTCCAGAGAACATTACTTTTGATTTCTCCAACTAGAGTCTCAGTTGATGTAACCTGGATAGCCAATTTCAATAAAATCCATGTCAATTTACCTGTTGAGCCTCTTGCCCTTAAGAGAACCAGCATATTATTGAAGGTGAAAAATACATGCTTTGGCTATGGTTAAACTTCTCTTCAAACAGAGAACACTGAGAGCTGGAGGCTCGCTGACTTCCTCCCAGCTATTAAAATATCCAGAGGTAATAGTCACTGTCACTCCTGAAATCAAAAAATATCCAGCATTTATTTTTGAAAAGGGAATCTTCTGAAGCAAGATGAAGAGTAGAGATGTTGATGTAGGGAACCTCTTAAACATATCTGCAAAGAGGATCAGAAATACAAATGCAAAAGGAACTCGACACATTTCTCAAAGGGAGAAGCTATGAATGATTTGGTATGTTTGAAACTTGGTGAGATAACTTTCAGAACCAAAAGATCAAGAGACACTTGATCAAGAGAATCTAGGAGAAGCAGAAAGAGAAGCAAAGGTGAAGGAGTATAAACTCATAGCAAGAAATCTTTCTTGCTGTGCTTCAGACCCTTTTTCTTTCTGATTAGAGCTGTGGTGGGGAAGAAAAGACAGAAATATGTGAGCACCTGTCTTTTAAAGCTGAGTAACATCCACTGAACTTCAGAAAAATATTTGATCTGGGCTCTGTTTGAGAAACAAACTCTGATAATTTCTCATTCCAGTGGTACTCATTTACTCATCCTTCTGTAAAAGGAAAAATCACTGATGAGCTGATGAGACAAGGAAATGCCAAACAAGGTACCTGATTAAACCAGCAAGCCAATCCATGGGAAGAGTTAGCCTCTTAATTATCTGAGCCACATATAAACCTGGAGAAAGTGAAAGAGAATCATCAGGCACCAAATAGGAATTTCCTGGATTGTTTTGTCTGTGTCAGGACAGGATGTTCATCGGTGCTCCTAGCGCTGCTCTGAGAAAGCCTGGCAGATGGCCTCCCTTGAGCTTTACATCAGTAGGCAAGCGTGTATGTGGATAATATGTATGACTTGGTCTTTTACAGGAACTCAGTGCTCATACACGGGGCAGCACAGATGAAGATCCATGACTACACTGCCTTTATCCTTTTCTGTTCTCTCAGTACTGTAACATCAGGTAACTACCTACCATGTCTGGAAGGGTATGCACCACCTCCATATACTACTGAGATCTTCTACAAGACTGATGCTGCATATCTTTGCTGCATGCCCTGCTATCAACTGTTTGCTTCAGCTTTATGTGAGGGCACATAGGTGAAACTGCTTCAACTGCCTGCAGCTGCTGCTGTGCTCATTTTTGATAGGGTGAACTTACACTATAAGTTGCTATTCAGGCAGGAAGTGACTATTCTTTCTCCAATATCATAGAATCATAGAATCAACCAAGATCATCCAGTCCAACCTAGCACCCAGCCCTAGACCATCAATTAGACCATGGCACTAAGTGCCCCATCCAGCCTTTTCTTCAACATCTCCAGGGAGGGCAACTCCACCACCTCCCCGGACAGCCCATTCCAATGCCAATTGCTCTCTCTGGCAACAACTTCCTGCTGACATCCAGCTTAGACCTCCCCTGGCACAACTCAAGACTGTGTCCCCTTGTTCTGTTGCTGGTTGCCTGGGAGAAGAGACCAACCCCACCTGGCTACAGCCTCAGTTCAGGTAGTTGTAGGCAGCAATGAGGTCTGCCCTGAGCCTCCTTTCTCCAGGCTAAACACCCCCAGCTCCCTCAGCCTCTCCTCACAGGGCTGTGCTCCAGGCCTCTCATGAGTTTCGTCACCCTTCTCTGGACACGTTCCAGTATCTCAACATCTCTCTTGAATTGAGGCACCCAGAACTGGACACAGCACTCAAGGTGTACCAGTGTTGAGTACCAGGGAAGAGTAACCTCCCTTGTCCTACTGGCCACACTGTATACTGGCAACTGTTTTTAAATTCTGTGTTGGTCATTCCTCTGTGCACTCTGTTATTTGCAATACCTGCTTGGAAGCATTAACACAATATGCCTTTGTCAGCTTTGTCTTTTTCTTTTTAACAACTTCTAATGTAATTTTGTTTTTGTTAGTGAATCTCAGTTCTCTTGCTGCTGAGTCACAGAAGAAGACAACAGATAATAAATACAGTCCTTTATGAACCAGAAAGCTATGGACCACTGGATTGACAATCAGAAGGGGAGTCTTTTTTAACAAGCAACAGCAGAGCAGAAGGATCCTGTTTCCTCTGCAAATTTCACTGTCATTCACAAGCTTTGACTGATGCAGAAAGCATTCTCCAAAACAGAAGTGTGAATATCAAGAGTCAGTAGCAGCAGCTGGGAACAGGACCAGAGGAAGAACAGCATTCACCATACAAGCCCCTTAAAGCAGCTATCTGCTGCTAGAAATTATAAAGTGGAAACAGGAATCTGAAACACAGAAAGACAACTGAAGCTTTCGTGTCCTGAATTCCGGAGGATTTGTTCTTTATTCAGCAGTCCTCAGTCTTTCAGCTGACTTGACTGAGGCATGAAATACTCAAACCATTGTCTACCTTTTCAAGTTTTAGGAAAGTTCTACTATTGCTAAGACCTGCACATCTCAGGTTCACTGGGGGATGATGCCATCACAGGAGGTAACTGTGTATGGACATGGTACTGAAATCATTACTACTTGATTCTCTGTGACTGAGAGGACAGGTCCGCATAGCATGTGCTGGTACAATCAGTGGGCTATAAAGACCACCGGTGCACACCATCATCCTTGCAATCACAGAGTCAAATGAAGTTGTAGCTACAATGGGAACTTTGAGCTAACAAATAAAAAAAGAACTGAGAAGTAGGACTCTACTGTTGCACCATGGTGATTACATAGTTGTCCAGACGTCTTGAGAGATGGAGTAAGACAAGAAGATATATCTCATCTTCCATATGAATGAAAGGCTTTCTGAGACCTCTACCATGAGAGAACAACATGATCATATGATTTAGAGCAATCTATCAGCTTTACTAAGAAAGCACATAGAGCCTCTTATGTTACTTACCAACACGGTCTAAAATAATTGTATCAAGTGTAAGAGGCTAAAAACAGCCACCATAAAGTCCTGTCTGCTTTTCTTGGAGAAGCAGTGTTTCTGAATGCCATGCGTTGAGTTGAATCTGCTGCTGATACCATGCTGCCATCATAGAATGGTTTAGGTTGGAAGGGACCTCAAGGATCATCTAGTGCCAACCCCCTGCCATAGGCAGGGACACCTCCCACTAGAACAGGTCACTCAAGGCCTCATCCAACCTGGCCTTAAACACCTCCAGGGAGGGAGCAGCCACAACCTCCCTGGGCAACCTGTGCCAGTGTCTCACCACCCTCACTGTAAAGAACTTCTTCCTAACATCTAGTTTAAATCTCCCCTCTGCCAGTTTAAACCCATTACACTTTATTCTGTCTTTACAAGACCTTGTCAATAGTCCCTCCCCAGCCTTCCTGTAGGTCCCCTTCAGATATCATGCCAGCTTCAAAACGAAAGTGCTGGCTGGAGCAAAGTATCACGGGGCTTGAAGTTTAGATTGTAGCATAAGCAGCTTCCTGTTCTAGTTGCTGGTTCTAGTTTATGTTTTTGGGGCGTTGATGTCTTTTCCACCAAGTGGGTGGTGGGTTGGGGGTGGGATGATCGCTGGCTTCTGCTGCTGCTTCTGGTTTTCAGTGTGCTTTGTCCATAAATAGGTTAAGGTAATTGTGCATTGTATTATCTCATAATATTATTTATCTCAACACAGAGTTTTTTTGTTTTACTTTCCCTCCCATCTGTGTGGTGGTAGGGAGGGATTTTGTGAGCACTCACCCACAACACTGAAGTAATGTGGGGAATCACCAGAAGGATCCTGGCATGCCTCTGAAAGAAAAGGCTGGTCACAACAGGGCATCTGCTGGATCAGTGAACAAGAGAGGGTAGATGAGATCCTTGGAATTATATTCCCACTGTAAATACAAGCCTCTTCATGGGTGTTCTGGCTTGCAAGCATTCTTGATTTTCCATGGCCATGCTTATTTTGCTACAAAGGTTTCAATTAAGCAGGCAGAAGTGTAATGCACAGAGACTTCTCTCAGGGCGCAAAGAGCAAGGAAGTGTCATTTCCAAAACTGTGATTGGCAAATCACAGCAGTTGAATGTTGCAGTGCTAATGTAAACTCTCCTCCATACACAGCTAGCAATAGTGTGTCAAGGAGGCCTGCTATTCACAGCTTTCTCCTTTTCAAACTTCCACCACATACCATACCAGACTGCTGCTTTCCAACTCCAGTCCCTTGAGGAAGCCTAAAAAGTCATTCTGTTGTTCCCCTTTTTAATTGTATCTGCATTAATTACTCAGACAATAATTGAAGGAGCTTTGCATACTTATTAAAACTACATCAAAGGTACAGTGCTGTTTTTCCCTTCTTATATGACCTGCAAGAAAACAGAAAAAAAAAAAATAACCCTCAACAGATAATTCCATTCAAATTGAAGTTATTAAGTCCCACAGCTTTCATCTGAGCAATTTTTTTCTAAGGGGTTATAAGTTGGATTTTGTTGTTGTTCTTGCCATGGCTAATTTAGTTCTCTGCATGTATTTCAAGCATTTTGCTAAGGAGCAGCATTGTTGTTAATGACACTGATGGTGAAGGAACATCAGCCCATCTTGGGAGGCTTGGCTGATACAGCTGAAGGCTGTGCAGCCATCCAGAGAGACCTGGACAGACTGGAGAGCTGGGCACAGAGGAACCAAATGAGGTTCAACAAGGACAAGTGCAGAGTCCTGCACCTGGGGAGGAATAATAAACTGCACCAGGACAGGTTGGCAGGTGACTGCTGGAAAGCAGTCCTGTGGAGAGGGACTTGGGAGTCCTGGTGGATAACAAGGTAACCATGGCACAGCAATGTGCCCTTGTGGCCAAGAAGGCCAATGGGATCCTGGGGTGTATTAAGAAGAGTGTGTCCAGCAGATGAAGGGAGGTTCTCCTTCCCCTCTACTCTGCCCTGGTGAGACCTCATCTTGAATATTGTGTTCAGTTTTGGGCTTCCCAGTTTAAGAGGGACAGAGATCTGCTGGAGAGGGTTCAGTGAACAGCTACAAAGATGATGAGAGGACTGGAGCACTGCCTTATGAGGAGAGGCTGGGAGACCTGGGGCTTTTTAGTCTGGAGAAGAGAAGACTTAGAGGAGATTTGGTAAATGTTTATAAGTACCTGAAGGCTGGCTAGGAAGGGGGGGACAGGCTCTGCTCACTGCTCCCTGGGATAGGACANCTGGCTAGGAATGGGGGGACAGGCTCTGCTCACTGCTCCCTGGGATAGGACAAGGAGCAATAGGTCTAAGTTGCAGCAAAAGAGATTCTGCCTCAACACAAGGGGGAACTTCTTTACAGTAAGGGTCACAGAACACTGGAAAGGCTTCCCAGAGAGGTAGTGGAGTCTCCTTCTCTGAAGACTTTCAAGGTCTGTCTGGATGTGTTTCTTTGTGATCTATGTTAGATAGTATTGTCCTGCTCTGGCAAGGGGGTTGGAGTCTATAATCTTCTTGGGTCCTTTCCAACCCCTAACATCCTGTGATCTTGTGATCCTGTGATCTAGAACTTCAAAGCCACATTTTCACCATCATAAAACTGCACTTGATTGCACTTCTCTGCTATACTTTTCTTAGTCCTCATCTAAAAAATATGTGCTGCCAGGGTTAATTTTGCACATGGCACATTCTCTCTGCACTTCTATATCACATTCATAGTTAGGCTTTGCTGCCTGCACTAACCAAAAACTGGTAAAATCATGAAATGCTTCAAAACAAGCAGGTGTCAAAATAAAGCTCTCTTCTAAGTATCCCTCTTGCTGGTGACAGCTATTACCTGCAGTTGCAAACCAGAAAATTTAAATCTTGTCTAGCTGCCTCCAACATTTCTAAAGAATCTCCTTCCTGGTGGAGCTTTAGCTGTCCAATTCTTTCACTCAGAGCATTTTTTTTCACATTACTGCTGATAATGTATCTTGTCGAGAAATCACTCAAGGCCAAAGCATCTGACAGAGGTTTACTGCTGTCAGTACCTGTGTCCTAACTAATCAGCACTGGATTGCAAGACTTGCATGAGCTTCTGTGATACAGTGCAGCCACTGGTAGCCACCAGAAATCAAGGCCTTACTCATCTCTAGATTCTTAGTCATAGATATGCCAAAGACTGCAATGTCAATTTTTGGAAGGTGGTATTACCAAGAAGTCAGTGTTATGTTTCCTGAAATAACACAGAGGTTTACAGTTTCATACTGTCATTTTAAGTGTTTATCAAATATTTTGATGCAGATGTCATGCAGGTATCTAGAAGTTGAGATGAAAGTTGAGACCAAACCATTTGAAATAGCACCCACCCCTCTGCACAAGGCTAAGCTGCTTGCTCTGCTTTCCTTCTCTTGGTCCTCTGGTTATCCAGAATGGAGAACTTACTGCAGGATATAATGGCTCCCTCTCCACTCCCACCAAATTTTGGTGGTTTTAAGTTTGTTTGGTTTTGTTTGTTTGCTTATTTGGTTTGTTTGTTTGATTGTTTTTAAGAGACAACAAGAGGATATCAATATTGTGGGGGTTGGTCTCTTCTGCCAGGCAACCAGCAACAGAACAAGGAGACACAGTCTCAGGTTGTGCTGGGGGAGGTCTAGGCTGGATGTTAGGAGCAAGTTCTTGGCAGAGAGAGTGATTGGCATTGGAATGGGCTGCCCAGGGAGGTGGTGGAGTTGCCATCCCTGGAGGTGTTGAAGAAAAGACTGGATCGGGCACTCAGTGCCATGATCTAGTTGATTGGCTAGGGCTGGGTGCTAGGTTGGACTGGATGACCTTGGAGTTCTCTACCAACCTGGTTGTTTCTATGATTCTATGTACTCAGGTCTTGTCATGGCATTCAGTGAGGGAGGAATCAGGCTATAAACCCATGGAGTGTTTGGTTGGAAATCTATCTGTGATGTGATGTAGACAGTATCATTGTGGAGAATAAACACACAGAATTTTGCTAAGCTTTTGTGATTCTTTACAATAAAAAACTTGTGAGTTTGTCACACTCGTTAGGTGATATAAGCCCAGAATTATTCTACTAGCTTTATTTCTGGAGGTCACTGTGTGGCCATTTGAGCTTGATTTCTAACTCAAACATAAGAATATTCAGAACAGAGAAACTTAGAAGTAGAAGCTCTGAGGGGAGAGGTGAACATTCTAGGAATAGTCCATATAATGGCAACAATGGATAAGTTAATATCATTTCACTGGAGCATCAAGAGCTTTATGTCTAGAAGCACAGCTTGGACTTCTGCGCCTGCTGCTTCTGCTGCTTCAACTGCATCAGCTGCTGTCTTTCCCCTCTGCTGTTTTGGCTGCTGCTTCTTTTGCTGCTTCGCTGCCCCTTTACCCCTTCCCCATCTTCCTTAAGGTTGTTATATTTCTCTAGTAATTTATTTCCCCTTATACTGTTACATTTAAACCATAAGAAGCACAATTTTGTTTTTCCCTAACTTTCCACAAATATCCATGTTGTAGTGAGTTTATTCTACCGGGGGAGGGATCCACCCTAACCCGAGACACACTGTCAGATGCTGATTTTAAATATAGATTTTGTGGTGTAGATTTTTGACAGCTTAGGGGCAGAGTAGTGTAAATTATTTTGGTTTTGCACTGCCAATGAATGATGTACAACAAACCTGAAGTGGCATTCTATTCAGCTTGCAGTACATTTGCTGGATAAACTCAGCCCTACAGCATACATCATTGCTACAATTATCCTCATATGTGCTTAGTATTTATATATATACAATATTTATATATATACATATAATGTTTATATATATACAATATTTATATATGTGCATATATATATATATATATTTATATATATCTATTTATATATATAAAAATATATTAATATTTGCATTTATGAATATATATGCACTTGAACTATGTATAACATATCACAGTATCACAGTATCACCAAAGATGGAAGAGACCTCACAAATCATCAAGTCCAAGCCGTTACCACAGAGCTCAAGGCTAGACCATGGCACCAAGTGCCACGTCCAATCCTGCCTTGAACAGCTCCAGGGACGGCGACTCCACCACCTCCCTGGGCAGCCCATTCCAGTAGCCAATGACTCTCTCAGTGAAGAACTTTCTCCTCACCTCGAGCCTAAATTTCCCCTGGTGCAGCTTGAGGCTGTGTCCTCTTGTTCTGGTGCTGGCCACCTGAGAGAAGAGAGCAACCTCCTCCTGGCTACAACCACCCCTCAGGTAGTTGTAGACAGCAATAAGGTCTCCCCTGAGCCTCCTCTTCTCCAAGCTAAACAATCTCAGCTCCCTCAGCTTCTCCTAGTAGGGCTTGTGCTTGAGGCCTCTCACCAGCCTCGTTGCCCTTCTCTGGACACACTCAAGCATCTAATCTATATTTATATCTGTACCAAATATCTGTCTTTTATAAACATGAGTGTGTATATATATATATGTATATATAATGTGTGTATATATATATATATATATATATACATATATATATATATAAAATCATAGAATCATAGAATCAGTCAGGGTTGGAAGGAACCACAAGGATCATCCAGTTCCAATCCCCCTGCCATGGGCATGGACACCCTACCCTAGAGCAGGCTGGCCACAGCCTCATCCAGCCTGGCCTTAAGCACCTCCAGGGACAGAGCCTCAACCACCTCCCTGGGCAATATATATAAAAACATCTGTGAGATCTCATCACCTGCAACAAGGAATTATAAATTAGTTAGAAGATAAATGTAATTATCTTTTTTTTTTCATTCCTCTGTTTTTTTTCCCCCTACAATGGGTTACACATCTTGTGTGTGAAGCTAAGGTAAAGCATAATTTGTAGCACGGAAAGGAAATGGTTTTGAAGTTTATGAATCGCTACTGTCAAATTTGTACAAGTAAGATGCAGTACACTGGATATATATACACAGCAGTCCCCTTCATGTTTAAAACATTTTAGAGAGCTTAACAAGTGATAACCTAAGATAAAGCTACTGTTGGGTCAAAGAATGAATTAAACAAGTGTTGCCTTTAGTCTTGACATGAAAGCATTTACAGAGCCAATGTTCTAAATCTCTGCTGGCAGAATATTCAGAGGTGGAAAAAGAAAGAGCACTTAAGATGCACAGACTCTTTCTGCATTGGATTTATAATGATATTCCTGTAGAGCATTTGTAAAACACAAAACCTGACTTGGGCAGTAAGGAAGTAATACCTCAGTTGGATATGTAGAGCCTGGAGACTAGATGAGCACATAGAATACCTTTAAGAACTAATGAAAGCCTTAGAATAGATCATCTTCTGAGGGATGGATAGAAATAGCAGCTGACTTGGTGACCCTTTCCACCCCCTTGCTGCTTTCTTCAATTGGTGCAACTCCAAGCTTTTTTCCTGCTTACATTTTGCAAGTACACTTCATGATTATGCAACTGGCAGTCTGAAAGCTCCTAAATGGCTATCACTGGCACAATGGCTATGAAGATAGTTTGTCCAAGAAACTGCTTCCCTTCTTTATAACAAATTCTGTTATGAGAGAATCAGCATGAAGTAGGAAAGAGAGGATTTCACCCTAGTGGCTGGTCATTAACTTTGGCTAAGCAGTTTCCAGTGCTGCTTTCATGATGTAGATAGCTAACAGCCAAGATTCAGAGAATTGTTAAGATCTGGGTGGACAGTCCTTGCCAGAGACCATCAAAAAGAGTACTGATGGGTACAACTTGTGGTTGTTTCTCAGATGATCTAAACTCCAATCAGCTTTCTAGTGTGAGCCGTATTTTATCATGGCCTTGTTCTATTACATTGTATTGCAAGTGAAAACTTTGTCCTCTCTTGAACACATGCATGTGCTTTGCAAAATGTCAGTTTCATTTTAAAAAGGTTTCCAGCATAACCAAGATGCTAACAATAATTATAAAACTATGAGAGTATTGAGGAATAGACAAGATCCTGGGCAGAAGCCTTACTAGTGGTGTGCCCCAAGAAGCAGTGCTTGGCCTGCTCATATTCAATATATGTATTGCTGATCTGGACCAGGGGATTGAGTCCAGCAACAGTAAGCTTGCAGATGACACCAAGATAGGAGCAGGTGTGGATCTGTTGGAGGGCCCGAGAGCCCTGCAGAGGAACTTTGACAGGCTGGATGGGTGGGCAGAGGCCAATGGGATGAGATCTAACAAGGCCAAGTGCAGGGTTCTGCACTTTGGCCACAACAACCCCAAGCAGTGCTACAGGCTGGGGATAGAGTGTCTGGAGAGCAGCCAGGCAGAGAGGTACCTGGAGGTACTGGTAGATAGTAGCTGAACAGTGTGCCCAGGTGGCCAGGAGAGCCAAAGGCTCTATCCCTGAAGTGTTCAAGAAAAGCCTGTCTGAGGCACTTAGTGCCATGGTCTGGCTGATTGGCTAGGGCTGGGTGCTAGGTTGGACTGGGTGATCTTGGAGGTCTCTTCCAACCTGGTTGATGCTATGATTCTATGAAGCAGCCATGGAGTCTGTGCTCTCTGCAGCCTGCCAGGATTCACACACATCTCTCCTAATCATGGAAGAGATGGAAGAGATGATAAGCTTGACAAGACAGGTTGGTCTAAGGAGAGGCTCTCTCTACTGGCCTTACTGCATTGACACAGGAAAAAGAATACAGAAAATGTGTGATGAGAGGCAAACAAAACGTGAGAACTGTTCAATCAGTTAAAAGCACTCATCTGGAGTGATTCCTGGAGAAGATGTTGGGAGTTAGGAGCGTGCACACCAAGGATGACAATATATCTGCTAACTTTGAAAAAAAAAATCAATTTCATGAATCTGTTCCTTTGTGTACTGCCTGTTTATACCTCTAGATCTGTGTGACCTGCAGTAGTGCCTTTCACCCAATGCACAATTTCATTTTGCACCTGTAAATAGTTTTTAGAGTACTTACCTGAAGAGCTTGAGAAGGCACTGGCAGCTGATTGCAGTAATTCATTAGTACTTGTGCAAGTTTGAGGCTAGCTGAAATATTTTGGTGAGAAGAATTAGATTATAGGCTGTGAAAAGGAAACAATGGTGATGTCTGCTGCACTCTTAGGCTTGCTGAGAGGTATAAGAACAAGAACATAAACACTGATAACACACAGTGTGGCTCTCTTGTTGCAGCTGGTGTCTGTACTTTTCTCCCTAACCTGCTGTCTGTGTAACTAATCCTTCTACTTTCTAACCCCCCCTGGCCAATCCTCCAAACTCATCTTGAATGAAAGGCAAAGTCTGGGATAAGGTAGAGGGGTGGAAAGGAGGTGGAAGGGTAGTTGGGAGCCCCTCCTGGGGACTCTGGTTTATGGGAGTGTTGTGTTTCTATATTACTTTTTTAACTTGTCTATTTCTGTCTATAGCTGTAGACATTGTAAATACCTACTTGTATCTTGTGCTAAGCTGGAAATAAAAAGCTTCATTCTTTAATTTCCAGCTCAGCTGGGTCTAGTCTGGGTGATTTCATAAGAGTGGGGGCATGGATAACACCCAAACTGACACATAACTATATGGGCTCTTCAACTCTAGTGAGGGTAAAGCATGGTAAAACTCAATTTTTCTGTCACTGAAGCCAAATCTCTGCCTATGAATATGTACACAAGGCACCCCTGTTGTAAAATCAGCAGCCATTTTACATTGCCATTTCTAGAAACCATTTTGACTTCCCAGAGTGACAGAATGCAGCACAGGATGATTGTGGCCTTTAGTTGGGTGAGTATCTTCAAAGATGAATGTAATCCTTAGAGAAAGGTTCCTTAACTTCCAGCTTGGCTGAATCTAGTCTGGGTGACTTTCTTAAGCATGTTGGGAGACAGGTAACACCCAAACCATCACAGTACTGTAAGGGGAAAGGGCTGCACCACACACTTTGTGCTGAGGAGCTCACTTCTTCACTCTCCACGGCCACAGCGCTGAACGGTTCTGGTTGTAAACCTGTTTAAAATGCTGCTGCTAATACGTACTTGAAGTTAATTCCAGAAGTCAGGAAGGCTGACGTTTTGTCTGCAAACAAACACAATATATGTTTGTAGAGTAAGCTGTAAACAAGGAGGCATGCTGGGTAGTTAGCCTCCAGCTAGCAGGATTTGTAAAAAATCCTGAGACTTGTCTTTACATTATTTATGGGCTGGAGAAGATTCATTCTTTGTGAAACAACAGGCAGCCCTTGTGCTACATCTATTGACAGAGTGAAACCTTCTTGGATTGAAATTTGCTTTGATATCCTGTAGAGATTTCCTCTTAAAGCCTGAGTTGCTTAAATACGCTGCACTCACTCCCGGCCCTTCTCTTACATGCTTGATCTTTCACTGTGTCTCGTAGGTTGTGTGCAGCACTTCACAGTGGAGGAAACCCCATGTGGTGGGAGAGAATTATCAAGAGTGTATGGTATCTTTAAAAAGGCAAATTAGTAAAGCATTGGTTCTTATTAACTCAAATAAAAGCAAATTTCTTGAAGGCAGTAACAAAAACTATCTGTTATGTACACAAAGTTGGTGCATTCTCTGCAGACCCCAGCGTGAGATAAAGACACTGCTTGTATAATACTATCAGAAAATAAGGACAAAGCAAGATAGTGTACTGAAAGACTAATTCCTCCCCCAGGAAAATAAGACAAAACACTCTGTCCTAAGAGAATAGTCTGTACTCACTGACATCTTTTATCCTTCATGTCAAGACAAGAGCAGACAACAAAAGCTCAGTGGGCCAAATTCCATTGCATGTTACTCCTCTGAGGTCCAGTATAGTAGATAGAAGCTGGGAGAATCCATATCAGACTCCAAACAGCTTTTAGAATTTATTTATTGTTATTTATTGAACTGCAGTAGCCCCTAGAGGCTCTCAGTAGGACTGCTGTCCCGTTGCGCTCCAAGAGCTAGCAGGAAAAAACAGGCCTAAGAGCTCCAGAGGAGAAATGAAAACAGTCCAAGATGGCAGCACAGCTGTCAGAAAAGCACTGGCACAGTCAAACCAGAGCTTCAGTCTGTCCTTTTGCTCTGGAGAGAATGATGGGTTGTCATGTGGAGCTGTTAAGAGAAAAGTAATTAAAAGCTAAGAAAATGAAATAAAAGAAAAACTGTAGAAGTACCTCCTTTAAAACAGCTAAAGACTGTTGTTTTTTTTTTCTTTATTCATAGAAAACTCTCCTTTATCTTTTTAGTTTTGGTTTTTGTTCCCTTTTCCTAGCATAAGGTGTGATGGTTTGGGTGTTACCCATCCCCCTACTCTTATGAAATCACCCAGGCTAGACTCAGTGCCTGGAAACTAAGAATGAAGCTTTCTATTTACAGCTTAGCACAACATACAAGCAGATATTTACAATCTATACAGCTACAGACAGAAATATGCAAGTTAAAAAGTAATACAGAAACACAACAGCCTTCCCAGAAACTGGAGTCCCCAGGTGGGGCTCCCAACCACCCTTCCACCTGCTTTCTACCCCTCTACCTTATCCCAGACTTTGCCTTATTTTTAAGGTGAGCTTGGACAATCGGCCAGGGGGTTAGGAAGCAGACGGATTAGTTAGACAGCAAGTTAAGAAGAGAAGTGCAGGCAGCCAGAGCCAAAGAACAACTCTGTTATCTATATTGATGTTCTTGGCTTTACACAGCTCAACAAGCCTGTGAGTGCAGTAGCCATCACCATTGTTTCCTTTTCACAGCCTATAATCTAATTCTTCTCACTAAAATATTCTAGCTAGGCTCAAACTAGCACATAAGTCTTCAAGCTGTAACATTGTCAGAGAGTTTAGTGTCACTACTAAATAGGCTTTGTATGATATGAAGAAATCACTACAGAAACCTCAGGGAAAAGTAAAGGATTGAAGTAGATAAAACAGTAATCACAGAATCACAGAGTCACAGAATTGTGACCTCTGAAGATCATCTAGTCCAGCCCTCCTGCCAGAGCAGGATCACCTAGAGTAAATCACCCAGGAACACCTCCAAGTGTGATTTGAATCCCTTCAGAGACAGAGACTCACAAACTCACTGAGCAGCCTCTTTCATTGCTCTGCCACCCTCAAAGTGAAGAGGTTTTTTCCTGATGTTTACATGGAACATCTGTGTTCTAGTATGTGTCCATCGCCCCTTGTCCTGTCACTGGACACCAGTGCAAAGAGTCTGGCTCCATTCTGATACTTGTCCTTTAGATATTTATAAGCATTAATGAGACCCCTCCCCAGTCTCTTCCATGCTAAATAGATCCATCTCTCTCAGCCTCTCCTGATAAGGTAGACGTTCCAGTTCCTTAATTTTCTTAATGGCTCTCCATCGGACTCTCTCCAGTAGTTCCTTGTCCATCTTGAACTGGTAAGCCCGGAACTGGATGCAATATTCCAGAGGAGGCTTCACCAGGGCAGAGTAGACATGGAAGATAACCTCTCTCAACCGGCTGATCGTATTCTTCTTAATGCATCCCAGGATGCCATTAGCCTTCATGGCCCTGAGGGCACATTGCTGTGGCTCCTGGTCAGCCTGATGTCACCAGGACTCCAAGGTCCTTTCCCTTAGAGTTGATCTCCAGCAGCATTCTCTAATCTGCACTAATATGTGGGGTGGTTCCTCATTAGATGCAGTACTCTACAATTGCACTTGTTGCATGTCATTACATTCTAGCTGCCCAACTCTCCAGCCTGTCCCTGTCTCACTGAATGGCAGGCAGCACAACCTTCTGGTGTGTTAGACACACCTCCCAGTTTTGTATCATCAGCAAACTTGCGCAAGGTACACTCTGTTCCTTTGTCCAGGTTATTGATGAACATGTTTAAAGCCAGGCTGGATGAGGCCTTGAGCAGCCTGCTCTAGTGGGAGGTGTCCCTTCCTATGGCAGGGGGTTGGAGCTGGATGATCCTTGAGGTCCCTTCCAACCTAAACCATTCTATGATTCTATGATTCTATGTTGAACAAGACCAGATCTAATACTGGACATCACTATCTGTGGGTCTCCAACTAGACTCTGCACCACTGAGCACAAGTCTCTGAGTTCTGTCCTTCAACCAGTTCTCGGTCAGCCTCATTGTGTAATCATATAATCTGCACTTGTTAAGCTTGGCTGTGAGGATACCATGGAAAATTGTGTTTAAAGCCTTGCTGAAGTCAAGATAATGCTGGAACACCTGTCAATTACACTTACAACATAGCAGCCTCTGGTGCAGTTGATACTGGCTAATAGGCAGTTTAAATTGCTCAGCACACTGCTCAGTCCTAAATCCACTTTGTGCATCACTGTAAGCAGGCTGAATATGGCTTTTCTGTCCATGATGTCCTGATGTGTTTTGTAACATTTGTTTTTTTTTACTGTGTTTCTTTCAAGGGTCTTAACTTGGTTTTCAAACTTTATAAAGCTCATTAATTAAGGTCTTGTAAAACCAGCAAATATATTTTAAATTAATAACAATGCATCATTGCTTCTCTCACTGATATTCATCCCAGAGGTGGACGTGCTATAGTATTTTTGAAATCCAGAGAAGGTTTAACATTCCAAAGCAATGCTACTCGATCAGCTGGAAAAGGATGTGCACAGCAAAATGATTCATATCAAAAGGACAGCAAAGAAGGCTCTCATTTTCACAAGCCAATCTTCAAAAAACTAAAAATTACCTGTAACAACAACAAAAAATCTTTCTGACTAATCCAGTTTGTCTGAAACAATCAAGGGAACTTGGTAAGAATCTTGATTTGCTCCATAATGTAAAGACTAAGCCTTTTAGCACATGCCTATGTCCTGATCCAAAGGGATTAGGGCTTCCCAGTCACCTGTCAACATCAGTTCTGCAGAGCTTTCCTCTGTGACTTCTTCTATTTCATGTCTTTGCTTATCAATACCTACTGAAGCTGAATGGAGCTCATGCCTCAAGATGTTCTGTTACGGCAATTTAGCACCAATTCCTTTTCCGGCTGTGAAATAAGTTCCTCAGAGGGAGATGCAGAAGGCATCTCTTTGTATCTGTTTTTCTCAGTAGCAAGCCAAGACTAGTTTCTGGTCTTCGAAGATAAGTAGCATAAGAAGAGAATGCGACAAACAGCAATGGGAAGGAAAAAACATCCAAACGCATCCATGGGAAGGTCATAACTAATGAGGAGGAAGTGTGAAGAGAAGGACCTGAGGAGTACAGTGTTACTGAGCAGTGTTTGTTAGCGTGTCACTGCTGCAGCCCCAGTGGAAACACTCAGGAAATTAACAAAACAGAATATTAAGCAGCCATAACCACATTTTTTGTATCTTTATTTTCCTTTCAGTTAAAGAAACCCCAACAAATAATTGCCAGTTTAACTCTCTACTAAAGTCTGTGGTCTGCCTCAGATGGGTAGGGGCATTAGAGATTCCCTGGGAACCCCTCTCTGGGTACTTGCATAGCTCCCAGAACCAAATTCCACCCTAGCAATTAAGGGGAGGCAGGAACCCCAACCTGTTTGCTGGCTGCCCAGACCATCACTGCCTGGCAAGGATGTTCCTTGCATATGTGTTGCACAAAGCCCATTGCATGCTCAATAATCAATTTTGCACCTTGATCCACCAGGCTTAGCCAGGCATTTCTTCTTACTGGGAATATGATTACTCAGCTTTTTTTCTCAATGCTGACCTTTTAGATCACCTACACAAAGGTGCTCAGGGCAGAGAATGCTCATAGATTTCACTTGTATGGGAACTGGAACAGAGTATAAAATAACACAGAAGAACTGTATGACGACTGATTTCTGGCATCAATATGTGCAATGGGTGGTATTAATAGCATGCCTAATATTTTTACTGACTGAGAAAAGATGCGCTGGAGTTCTATTACTAATGTCAGTGCTGCATTGTTATGTAGATGAAGCCTCAGACCAAAAAGATGAGTAGTGCAATCCAGACTATGTTTTTGTGGAACACAGCCTTCTTTTTAGCCTCTCCATAGGACTTTTTAAAAATTGTCTAGATCTATGATGATTTGAGCTGCCTTTCTGCCTGGTATGACTAATCACAGAATCATAGAATCAACCAGGTTGGAAGAGACCTCCAAGATCATCCAGGACAACCTAGCACCCAGCCCTGTCCAATCAACTAGACCATGGCACTAAGTGCCTCAGGCAGGCTTTTCTTCAACACCTTGAGGGATGGCAACAGCACCATCTCCCTGGGCAGCCCATTCCAATGCCAATCACTCTCTCTGGCAACAACTTCCTTCAGAGAAGGGCAATGAAGCTGGTGAGGGGCCTGGAGCACAGCCCTGTGAGTAGAGGCTGAGGGAGCTGGGGGTGTGCAGCCTGGAGAAGAGGAGGCTCAGGAGTGACCTCATTGCTGTCTACAACTACCTGAAGGGAGGCTGTAGCCAGGTGGGGTTGGTCTCTTCTGCCAGGCAACCAGCAACAGAAGAAGAGGACACAGTCTTGAATTGTGCCGGGGGAGGTCTAGGCTGGATGTTAGGAGGAAGTTGTTGCCAGAGAGAGTGATTGGCATTGGAATGGGCTGCCCAGGGAGGTGGTGGAGTCGCTGTCCCTCAAGGTGTTGAAGAAAAGCCTGGATGAGGCACTTAGTGCCATGGTCTAGTTGACTGGATAGGGCTGGGTGCTAGGTTGGATTGGATGATCTTGGAGGTCTCTTCCAACCTGGTTGATTCTATGATTCTAAGGCTAGCAGGCCTCAACAGGCCCTAACCAGCTGAGCCTCTGCAACCTGTACCAGGTTTCAGGGTCTCAGTAGGCCTCAATGGCCCCCTCCTCCCAGCTCCAGAGCAGGCCCAGCACACCTCAGATCAGGTCTCATTGCCCATTGCCCCCCTCTCACGCCCCCCAAGAAGGCCTTGTAGGCCTCACTGTGCAGCTAGGGGATAGCTGTCAGCCAAACCTACTGCCTCACAAACCAAAGTGATAACAACAACCACCACTCGGAGGGGAAAGGAAGAGGAGAGAGCAGGAGACTGGACAGTCTGCTCCTTCTATAGAGAGATACAGGAATAGAGAATAGAATAACAGATTACAGTATCCTGTGCCTCCCACTCGGGGACTGTTTAGTCCCCTGGAGGACTTTCTGATCCTCTGAAGGAATTTGTCTCTACGGTTATACCAGTTAACCCTAAATCTACAACAGCTTTATGAACACAGTTCTTTCAAACAAAAGCTGTTGATGGGAGCAGAAACCATACTCTTCAGTGCATGCTTAGAACTAGCCAAAAGAAATACCCCCAGCAGCTGGTGAGCATTTGAGATCTACTTAGTTTTCAGTTCAGTTCACAGCAATCCAAAACTGCCAGAATTGACTTGGTGGACCACTGCAAGTTGAAGTTCAGAGCAGTATGTGTCCATAAATATGGGGTTTCCTTGGGACTTTAAATTTGCCTTCAGGTCAGGCTGTGTAGGTTGTTTGCACAATGCAATTAGCACAATTTGCTGCTTAATAGGAGCCTGCAATAGTGGTTCAATCAGGACATGTGAGTCACAATTGAATCTAATTAATTGTATTCCTAACTTGTGATAGTTTGAAGCCAGATGGAATACTTTGTGAGAAGAATTAGATGATAGGCTGTGAAAAGGAAACAGTGGTGATGTCTGCTGCACCCACAGGCTTGCTGAGATGGATAAAAACAAGAACATGAGTATAAATAACACAGATTGTTTTCTGGCTTTGGGCTGCACTTCTCTCTCTCTAACCTTCCATCTGTGTGACTAATGCTTCTGCTTCCTAACCCCCTTGGCTGACTTTCCAAAATTACCTTGAACGTAAGGCAAAGTCTGGGATAAGGTAGAGGGGTGGAAAGGAGGTGGAAGGGTGGTTGGGAGCCCCTCCTGGGGACTCTGGTTTATGGGAGTGTTGTGTTTCTATATTACTTTTTTAACTTGTCTATTTCTGTCTATAGCTGTAGACATTGTAAATACCTACTTGTATCTTGTGCTAAGCTGGAAATAAAAAGCTTCATTCTTTAATTTCCAGCTCAGCTGGGTCTAGTCTGGGTGATTTCATAAGAGTGGGGGCATGGATAACACCCAAACTGACACATAACTATATGGGCTCTTCAACTCTAGTGAGGGTAAAGCATGGTAAAACTCAATTTTTCTGTCACTGAAGCCAAATCTCTGCCTATGAATATGTACACAAGGCACCCCTGTTGTAAAATCAGCAGCCATTTTACATTGTCATTTCTAGAAACCATTTTGACTTCCCAGAGTGACAGAATGCAGCACAGGATGATTGTCGCCTTTAGTTGGGTGAGTATCTTCAAAGAAGAATGTAATCCTTAGAGAAAGAGTCTATCATTTTAATCACAGTGGTAGAGTGTGCACTCTCTGTGTAGGCAAGTGATAAAATAAATGTTGAGAGTCTGAACTATGGAATTCCTGTGTTTGTGCTTTATATTTTTTCCACCACCTCCATAAATTAGGATGAGTTACAACTAGGCAGACTTTACAAGCAGTGTATGCAGCAGAGGGGTTTGTATATTTTAGGTGCTCTGCAGCTCAAAAGCACTTGTTCCCTTCTAACTTGTAAACAGCAAAGCTATTTGTTATTCAGCTTTCAAAGGTAGCAAAATATGTCAGTTTGACACACTTTGTTAATTGGCTGCCAATAGGACCTTCTGAAACAGCCTATCTTCTCTTCTTTGGCTAGCAAATAACAACTATTAGAACCTAAATGTTTGCCTTTTATGTTCTTCAGGAAACAGGAAAGCAGGAACAAACACTGTGAACGTTAGCCTCTTCCATGGAGATGCTTTTATGTGTTGGCACTTATAACCTTTTGGAATACTACCTTATTCTGGACTCATGTAATATATCACCACTAGTTTTGTGATCACAATAGTATAGTTAAATTATTGTGAATGCTACAGTTAAATTATTAATGTTGCCTTGGTTGCTAATCCAGTGCTAACTGCTTGCTACTTTGAATTGTGCATCTGGTTATAGCTCGCTGCCTTTTGTCCATGTCTTCTCTAACCAATTACCAAGTCTGATGCTTTCTTGTTATTCTTACTAGTTGCTAAGCAGCTCTTTTAGCTTTTCATTCGGCATCACAGCAACAGTATCAATAAAACTAGACTGGACCTGGAATGCAGAAGGTATATTTTTACCCACAGAGCAAGCCCAGCTCAGCTTGTAGCACAGCTGGCTTGCCTGCTTTGCCACATCAAACTTTGGCTGACATACCAAAATCAACTAATTAATACTATTTTTGTTGCTGTCACCTACATCCAGGGAGGTAAACTCATACTACATGGCTAAAGTCATGCTATGAACTTTTCCTTCTTCCTATGCAAGTTCTCTGTATTTGAACCAGCAGCCCATGACTGACTCTATAGTCTGGACAAATTCCTAAAGCTACTTACTGCCTTTGCCACAAATTGGTTCAGTATTGCCTGAAGTAAGTCAATAAACCATTGGGCAGAAACAGCTAGGAACAGAAATGTTGGGTTGCAGGATAGTCTGTATTTTGATAATTCTAGTTCCCAGCTAGCATAAAAGGTATTCCTAAAGCAGCAGTTTCCTGCAATTACCAATTCTTAAAGACTCATCAATAAAAGACTATTTAAAAATCATAGAATCAGTCAGGGTTGGAAGGGATCACAAGGATCATCCCCCTGCCATGGCCAGGGACACCCTACCCTAGAGCAGGCTGCCCACAGCCTCATCCAGCCTGGCCTTAAACACCTCCAGGCATGGGGCCTCAACCACCTCCCTGGGCAACCCAGTCCAGGCTCTTACCATTCTCATGCTCAACAAATTCCTCCTCACAGCCAGTTTGAATCTCCCACCTCCAGCTTTGCTCCATTCCCCCTAGTCCTGTCACTCCCTGATAGCCTAAAAAGTCCCTACCCATCTATTTTGTAGGCCCCTTTCAGATCCTGGAAGGCCACAAGAAGGTCACCTGGGAGCCTCCTCTTCTCCAGACTGAACAGCCCCTACTCTTTTAGTCTGTCCTTATAGGAGAGATGCTCCAGGCCTCTGATCATCCTCATGGCCCTTCTCTGGACACACTCCAGCATCTCCACATCCCTCCAGAGCTGGATTCAGTACTCCAGGTGGGGTCTCAGCAGAGCAAAGTAAAGGGGGAGAATCACCTGCCTGGACCTGCTGGCCTGCAGCTCAGGATCTGGTCCACCCTCCAGGCTGCAAGTGCATACTTCTGGCTGGCTCATGTAATAAAGAAAACATTGTCCTGCTTCAAGTGGCATAGCTCCTGTCAAGAATTGGTTTTTAGGGAAGCAGTCAGTGTGACCCACATGCCTCTCTGATGTTGCACTGACAAGGAGAAAAAAACCCAAAAGCATAAATTTCAATTCCTGGGCACCAGGTATGGACAGTTCATCTGTACAACCTCAGTATAGTTCAGTATTACAGATTTTATTTAACCTATCATTTTACAGCATACCTTCTTGTAGAGTGATGCAGCACTGACTGGCAGGTAATGCTCTGTATGTGCTTTTTCATTCACATGGTTTCGTCTCCACAGCTCCTTTGACATGTCTCTAAACTCCCAAAACACTAGGACCTCTCAGTTCCCTCTCTAAACCAGTGATGTGCAACATTAATCCTCACACCGCTGAGTGATTAGCTGACATTCGGGAGGCTTGCAGGATAAATCATTGTGTGTGGTGGAGGATGGGTGGGTGTTAGATTGTTCACAGAGTCCAGGACCATGTCAGTCTCCTCCAGCTCAGTGAGGAGGAGTGGTGTCCCAGATGCATGCCTAGACTCAGCCGAGCACCAGACAAGGGCTCTAATTTCAGGTAAGCAGTGTGGCCTCTGCAATACTCTGTAATCTTTGGTTCAGGGAGTGCCACTGTTGACTGTCAATGAAGACTCCTCTGTCACAAGCTCAGATGTGTGTGTCCCTTAACTGATGGCCATGTACTAGCTGCATGGCAGCACATACAAATGGTTCACACTCTGCTCCAGCAAGTCTGTGAAGTTTTGCTCAGCCCTGCTGAACACTCTACTGGATATGAAATATTCAAGCTTCACAGATATTCTAAGTTTGGGGTATTTTGTTTTGCAGCATCCATGTGTCCACCATCTCAGTTTCAGGAGGATCATCATGGAGCACTCAAGTAACAGTGACTTTAACTTGCCCCTTATCAATATTGAACTTGAACCAATGACCTAGACCAGGGGTCCTCAAACTACAGCCCGCAGGCCTGACATGGCCCCCCAGGGTCCTCAATCTGGCCTGACAGTATTTACAGACTCCCCCCCCACTTCTGCCGGGGGGCTGGGGGGAACCCAAGCAGCCACTTCCTGCCACTTAATCTGCTCCCCGGCCTCCACAGCTCCCAAGCACCTGCTGGGGCTGGGCTGGAACCAAACTGTAGTCCAGCCCCCAAACACTACTGGGCTGGAACCAAACTATAGTCCAGCCCCCAAACACTACTGGGCTGGAATCAAACTCAGACAGTGTCTGAGGGACAGTGAACTGGCCCCTTGTTTAAAAAGTTTGAGGACCCCTGACCTAGAGATTACAAGAATCATTTCTGATCCCATTATCCATCTTCTCAGTCCACAGATCCATGGAGAATATGATTCAGAAACTAAACTACTCTTTTGTTGACTGTGTTTTTCTAGCACCTCATAACAGGATCATAGATCATAGAATGGGTTGAGTTGGTAGGGACCTTGAAGATCATCTAGTTCCAACTCCCTTGTGGGAAGGGACACCTTCTGCTAGGCTAGGTTGATGCTCAAGGCCTCGTCCAACCTGGCCTTAAACACCTGCAGTGAGAAGGCAGGATTTTGGGGTACAGCCCTTAGGCTGAATCAACAATAACCTACATGAAATTACAATACTTTTGCCATCTTGCTGTGTATATGTCAGGCACTCACCTATCTCCAGTTGTTTTGCTAGCTGGCCTCATAGGAGTTGTGTAAATGGCATTATCAAAATTGCATCTCTCTGATTCATTGTTTCCAATTTCACAAAATAGCTGAGTTAGCAAAGACACAATCAAAGGTATTCCTCAATAAACATGCTTAATCTTCTGGAGATTAAAAGAGATAGTATAGGTGACATATAATGATTATAGTACCCCAAAGCCATCAGAAATACAGCACACGAGAAAAACACATCAAACAAACAGGCGCAATAGAGAGCATTTCAATGAGAAGACAATCACACTTCAGGGTTTGCTTCAACACATGGGTCTAAATATTGCCCTGTATCAAAAATGAAAGGGAGGAAGAGCATTTAAACATAAACAGATTTATATCCCACAGTCTGCTTAAAAAAAAAAAAAAAAAAGAAAAAGAAAGAAAAAGGGAAAAAAAAAGGAAATGCAAATAGTATCACAGAATCACAGGTTTGACCAGGATGGAAAAGACCTCCAGGATCACCCAGTCCAACTTATCACCCAGCCCTAGACAATCAACTAGGCCAGGGCATTAAGTGTTGCATCCAGTCTTGCATTGAACACCTCCAGGGACAGCAACTCCACCACCTCCCTGGGCAGCCCATTCCAATGCCAATCACTCTCTCTGGCAAGAACATCCTCCTAACATCCAGCCTAGACCTTCCCTGGCACAACTTGAGACTGTGTCCCCTTCTTCTGTTGCTGGTTGCCTGGCAGAAGAGACCAACTCCTTACCTGGCTACAGCCTCCCTTCAGGTAGTTATAGCCAGCAATGAGGTCTGCCCTGAGCCTCTTCTTCTCCAGGCTGCACACCCCCAGCTCCCTCAGCCTCTCCTCACAGGACTGTGTTCCAGGCCCCTCACAAGTTTCATAATCCTTCTCTGGACATGTTTCAGTATCTCAGCATCTCTCTTGAATTGTTTAAAAATGAATTTCTAGGATTTAAATTTGCACAATACATAAAAATTTTAATAATGTAAGAAGCTGGGAAGAAGAAAAGTAAGGTGATCAGTTTCCAGAGTGATGCAAGTTTTTTATTGATGAGAGAAAAATGATTAGACAATATGTCTCTCAACATTGCCTGTCTGATTATCCTAATATTTTTCACAGAAAATATATGGCATGTTGGAGAAACACATGACCTGCCAGTGCAGAAACTCATAGGAAGCAGTTCACCTTCAGCTCTGTAGAAAAAGAATTGATTTAATAAATCACAGATCCTTCTGCTGTTCATCTTGGATGGCTGATGCAGACTAATGCCCAATTTTCTTACGCAGTGCTGGGCTATTAGATGTACAGATGCTATTAGGTTCTATCCAGTTCCTCTGCTGGTGTAGCTTTCATAATCTGACTGAAGTTAATTGAGCTATGCGGATTTACCCAGGTAGCTGGGAGAAAATCACATATTCTTTTAAAGCATGCTTAAGAAGCCTGGAGAAATGTATTTTAAGGTATATTGTGTTCTCTGAAATCAGGAACCTGATTAACTCTTTGCAGCAGATGCAGCCCCTTTTTGACTAATGGGTTTTCCACTGACTAAATATTTGGACTCATATTCCATAGGCCCAAGCCTCCTGCCAGATTTTCAGTGAGACAAGGTCTCATTTCTACTGTGAAATTATTTTGTTAATTAAGTTTTCACATATTTCAGTCATGTGCACTATGGCATTTCATCTGCCCCCAAAGCATTCCACAAATGAGGCCAATCGCATGAGGTTTAACAAGGCCAAGTGCCAGGTCATACACTTTGGCCACAATAACCCCCAGCAGCCTTACAGGGTGGGAGAGGAGTGGCTGGAGAGCTGCCTGGCAGAAAAGTACCTGGGGGTGTTGGTGGCCAGTGGCTGAACATGAGCCAGCAGTGTGCCCAGGTGGCCAAGAGAGCCAACAGCATCCTGGCCTGTATCAGAAATGATGTGACCAGCAGGAGTAGGGAGGAGATCATGCCCCTGTACTCAGCACTTGTGAGACCACACCTCAAGTACTGTGTCCAGTGTTGGTCACCACAGTATAGGAGGGACACTGAGGTGATGCAGCAGGTGCAGAGAAGGGCAACGAGGCTGGGGTGAGGTCTGGCAAACATGGCCTATGAGGAGTGGCTGAGGGAACTGGGGGTGTTTAGTCTGGAGAAGAGCAGGCTGAGATGGGACCTTATTGCCCTCTACAACTACCTACAGGGAGGCTGTTGTGAGGTTGGAGCTGGTCTCTTCTCCCGAATTACTGATGATAGGGCAAGAGGAAATGGCCTCAAGTTGCATCAGGGCAGGTTTAGGTTGGATGTTGGGAGGAAGTTCTTTCCTGAGTGGGTGGTCAGGCACTGGCACAGGCTGCCCAGGGAGGTGGTGGAGTCACCACCCCTGGAGGTGTTTAAGGCCAGGCTGGATGAGGCTGTGGGCAGCCTGCTCTAGGGTAGGGTGTCCCTGGGCATGGCAAAAGGTTTGAAACTAGATGATCCTTGTGGTCCCTTCCAACTCTGACTGGTTCTAGGATTCTATGATCCTGATTCTATATATTGACACCAAGGGAGTGTTGGATCAGCTTGTTGAACATCCAGAATTCCTAGTCTATGTTTAGGCTTAAATACAGGGTTGACAGAGAACCCCATGGCTTTTGAACATTAATTGTTTTACTTCCTGATAGACATAGAAAATATGAAATTGTTCTGACTCAAAAAGCACTCCTTGCAGTTGTTGGCTGGACTATACTTGCAGTGAATATTTGATGCTGTCAGGCTACATAATTCTTGATGGCCAGTGCCTTGCTTTCCAGTAACCAGAGGAAATAGTCAGACAAAGTAGAGAGAGGGATCTGGCCCTTAGGTTCAGTGATAAGATTTAATTTTTTTTTTTCAATCATAGAATCAAGCAGGTTGGAAGAGACCTCCAAGATATCCAGTCCAACCTAGCACCCAGCCCTAAACAATCAACCAGACCATAGCACTAAGTGCCTTATCCAGGTTTTTCTTGAACACCTCCAAGGATGGCAACTCCACCACCTCCCTGGGCAGCCCATTCCAATGCCAATCACTCTCTCTGGCAACAACTTCCTCATAAAATCCAGCCTAGACCTCCCCCAGCACAACTTGAGACTGTGTCCCCTTGTTCTGTTGCTGGTTGCCTGGCAGAA